>OZ017740.1:239826049-239833549 GCA_963969285.1 Odontomyia ornata | reverse complement strand
AATATATTTTAGTCAATTACTTTGTTTACTTGATATCCGCGGGCTACTTCTCTTTTTTCTTGAAAAGCCGTTAGGCTTTGCTGTGTTGTGTGAGCAGACGCGTCTCGACTCCTTTGAGTCATCTTCAGTGTCTAAAAGATGTATGGAAGGAAATGACTATACTTATGTATGTAGGCGTTGAAAGGGCTGAGCAGTTAGGCCCTACGTTAGGCGAGGTGGAAGGATTTAGGCTGAAGATGACGCAAAGAAGTCAAAACGCGTCTGCTCACATAACAAAGTAAGGCATGACAGCTTTTCAAGAAAAAAATATGTGTTTACTACAATATTTTTAACCGACTTCCAAAGGCAAGAAGTTATCAGTTTATCACGTAATTTTTTTGTTGTTACATTTTTTATGTATGTATGTTCACGCATAACTTTTGAACGGAGATAGAAAGAAGAGTTCTTATTTTGTTAAATGATACGTATTTCATTCTATTAGGTCCCATTCAAAGGAAAAGACAATCAAATAACGGTGAATGACTCTTACCGCTAAAACTGAAGAATTTCCAACTTTCACCCCGATTTTCCAACATAACCTATCGACGCATATAAGGGTTTTCATTGTAGAGGCTTCAAATGAAAGACAACATATTGTCTCAGTACAGAATTGTAATCCTTTCAAGGACTCTGTAGATATTAGCAATTCTATATGGTCCATTGATGTCGAGAAATTGAATTTCATTACAAAAAATGCTAAGTATTTTGCGCTCTTCAAGGATTTGGTGGATATACGATATCCTTTTGGTAGCGGAAGATAAAAATGATTAGTATACTTAATTTTTTGTGTAAACGTTACATTTTAGTCAATAATGTCTCCCGGAAATAATCAATAAATTAACTTCAAATGTGGCATAAATACAATTCAACACATTTTAGAGCAATTTCATTAGGGAAAATTTAATGATACTTCTCTCTTCCATATTCATTTTTCGCCTATTGGTGAACTTATTTAAAGGTCCTTCTTACAAACTTCGACGTAAACATTACACATAGGATTTTCAAAATTCCCCCAAGGATTGAGTGATTGCAAATTATAAAGTTAATCGCCATTTGAAATTGATTCGTTATTTTCTAGATAAAATTGTATACTATATTCCCAGAAATCCAAAATTAATGATTTCCATATGGAAGACCGACGAGAACCGCGATCTAAAAGGAGGATGCTTTTCCTTTCCTTTAAACATGAACATGAAAATACATAGTCGATTGTTCATTTAACAATAGGACATCATTTTTATGAAGATTACATGAAAATGATGTGCCATAATTAACTGAAAATGGAGACAATGGGCATCGAATAATCGTAAACGAGTGATTGGGTTATGAAAGATCTTTTTAAATAAATTTCTTGAAATTGATGATATATATATATATATATATATATATATATATATATATATATATATATATATATATATATATATATATATATATATATATATATATATATATATATATATATATATATATATATATATATATATATATATATATATATATACGAGGTGTGTTCAAAAAGTATCGCGAATTTTGAATTTTCGCGGGTTGCGTATATTCGAATTTCGATTTTTTTGTCGCGTTATGTTGGTACTCATGTCGGTCACTTATGCCGACAAGCTCGGCCATTTCGAATGTTCACTTGATTGGTGATAGCTGCTTTACTTGCACGTGTTTTCAATCGTCTTCGATTTTTACTTATTCAAAAAAATGGATCAAAGAACGTGTATCAAATTTTGTGTGAAAAACGATATTAAGTGCGCGGATGCATTCCGAATGTTGACTGTGGCATACGGAGAAGCTACCTTGGAGCGAAGCAACGTTTATCGGTGGTACAAAATGTTTTTAGAAGGCCGAGAAGATGTGAACGACGAAGAGCGTGCCGGACGCCCGAGCACTTCAACAACAGACGAAAAAATCAATGAAGTGGAGAAAATGGTATTGGCCAATCGTCGAATCACCGTTAGAGAAGTTTCTGAGGACCTAAACATATCGATTGGCTCGTGCCATTCGATTTTTATCAACAATTTGGGCATGAGACGGGTCGCCGCGAAATTCGTACCAAAATTGCTCAATTGCGACCAAAAACAGCAACGCATGAACATTGCTAATGAGATGCTAAACTCTGTCCGCGACGAACCAAATTTGCTCCAGAGGGTCATAACTGGTGACGAATCGTGGGTTTATGGTTATGACGTGGAAACCAAAGCTCAGTCATCTCAATGGAAGCTGCCGCATGAACCAAGACCGAAAAAAGCGCGCCAAGTTCGGTCGAATGTGAAAGTTTTGCTGACAGTTTTCTTCGATTGCAGGGGCGTGGTGCATCATGAGCTCTTGCCACAGGGAAGAACGGTCAATAAGGAATATTACCTGCAAGTTATGCGCAATTTGCGCGAAGCAATCCGCCAGAAACGCCCGGATTTGTGGGAGAACAAAAATTGGCTTTTGCACCACGATAACGCCCCTGCTCACACATCGTTGCTTGTGCGCGACTTTTTGGCCAAAAACAACACACTAATGATGCCGCAGCCACCCAGATCTGGCCCCCTGTGACTTTTTCTTGTTCCCTAAACTGAAGAGGCCCATGAAAGGACGACGTTACGCTACGCTTGACGAGATAAAGACGGCATCGAAGGAGGAGCTGAACAAGATTAAAAAAAATGATTTTTTGAAGTGCTTCGAAGATTGGAAAAACCGTTGGCACAAGTGTAAAATATCTCATGGGGATTACTTTGAAGGGGACAAAATAGATATTCATGAATAAATAAATAATTTTTGGAAAAAAACAAAATTCGCGATATTTTTTGAACATACCTCGTATATACATATAGATAGATAGATAGGGTTATCCATTTTACGCTTGGGAAAGTAAAGCTAAATAAAACACATGAAATATTCAAATGGAAACAAAATTTAATATAAGGATTGAACTTTGCCATTATATGCAAAGCACAACATCATTCAAATGTCTTCCTCAAAAGGATTGAGGCCCCTTACATGTCTCAATCCTTTTGAGGAAATTTTCAATGACTTTTCGGCACATTTCCGGCAATATTTCGGCCATAACTTCATGAATATTGGTTTTCGATTGCTCAAGATTTTGGAGATTGTTCGCGTAAATACGATCTTCCGCATAGCCCCATAAAAAGAAATCCAAAGGTTTTAGGTCGCAGGATCTTGCGGGTCAATTGACATCACTCAATCTCGAAATTACGCGTCCTGGAAATTTCTCTTGCAAAAGTGCTCGATTAGCCTGGTTTGTATGGCTTGTGGCTCCGTCCTGTTAGAACCACATGTTTTTCAGATCATAAGCTTCAATTTCTCTCTAAAAATAATCGGTTAACGTCCATTGCGGTCAGAATTGACTGTAATGGCTCTTCCTTGATCGTTTCCAAAAAAATACGGGCCAATAACACCACCAGACCATAATGCACACCAAACGGTCACTTTTTCCGGATGGAAAAGCCTTTCTGCGATCAGCTGAGGATTTTGAGAGCCCCATATACGGCAATTCTGTTTATTTACGTAAGCACTGAGCGAAAAATGAGCCTCATTGTTCGTAAAATCGTTATCAATGGCTTGTCGTTCAATCACCCAACTCGCATACATTTTGCGCTGTGTATGGTTTTGAGGCTTAAGTTCTTGAGTAAGTTGGATTTTGCACGGATAGAGGTGCAAATCCAAATGCAAAATCCGCCAGAATGAGCCGTAAGACAAGCCCAAATGTTGAACACGTCGAGGAATCGACAAATTTGGGTCTTCCTCCACACTTTGAACAACGACAGCGACATTTTCAGCAGAACGAATGTTGCGATGATGCACAAGCGCTGCATTATCAATAAATGATCCAGTCTCTTCAAATTTTTTCACTGTGTTCGAAATTGTTTGCTGTGTAGGTCGATTATGTCGACCGTAATCGGCTCGTAAAGCCCTAAATGTTGACACAGCAGATTCACCATTTTTATAATAAAATTTAATAATTTTATCGCGTTCTTCGACTGTTAAGCGATCCGTATTTCTAAATGGCAAGCCTTCACCTAAAAAAAACATGCTTTGGATTACATTTAATTCTTAGAGATGTCAAATGGCAGGGTTATACTTTCCTACCACGAAATGGATAACCCTAGATATATATATATATACATATATATATATATATATATATATATATATATATATATATATATATATATATATATTAATATATATATATATATATATATATATATATATATATATATATATATATATATATATATATATATATATATATATTAATATATATATATATATATATATATATATATATATATATATATATATATATATATGTATATATATATATATATCTAGGGTTATCCATTTCGTGGTAGGAAAGTATAACCCTGCCATTTGACATCTCTAAGAATTAAATGTAATCCAAAGCATGTTTTTTTTAGGTGAAGGCTTGCCATTTAGAAATACGGATCGCTTAACAGTCGAAGAACGCGATAAAATTATTAAATTTTATTATAAAAATGGTGAATCTGCTGTGTCAACATTTAGGGCTTTACGAGCCGATTACGGTCGACATAATCGACCTACACAGCAAACAATTTCGAACACAGTGAAAAAATTTGAAGAGACTGGATCATTTATTGATAATGCAGCGCTTGTGCATCATCGCAACATTCGTTCTGCTGAAAATGTCGCTGTCGTTGTTCAAAGTGTGGAGGAAGACCCAAATTTGTCGATTCCTCGACGTGTTCAACATTTGGGCTTGTCTTACGGCTCATTCTGGCGGATTTTGCATTTGGATTTGCACCTCTATCCGTGCAAAATCCAACTTACTCAAGAACTTAAGCCTCAAAACCATACACAGCGCAAAATGTATGCGAGTTGGGTGATTGAACGACAAGCCATTGATAACGATTTTACGAACAATGAGGCTCATTTTTCGCTCAGTGCTTACGTAAATAAACAGAATTGCCGTATATGGGGCTCTCAAAATCCTCAGCTGATCGCAGAAAGGCTTTTCCATCCGGAAAAAGTGACCGTTTGGTGTGCATTATGGTCTGGTGGTGTTATTGGCCCGTATTTTTTTGGAAACGATCAAGGAAGAGCCATTACAGTCAATTCTGACCGCAATGGACGTTAACCGATTATTTTTAGAGAGAAATTGAAGCTTATGATCTGAAAAACATGTGGTTCTAACAGGACGGAGCCACAAGCCATACAAACCAGGCTAATCGAGCACTTTTGCAAGAGAAATTTCCAGGACGCGTAATTTCGAGATTGAGTGATGTCAATTGACCCGCAAGATCCTGCGACCTAAAACCTTTGGATTTCTTTTTATGGGGCTATGCGGAAGATCGTATTTACGCGAACAATCTCCAAAATCTTGAGCAATCGAAAACCAATATTCATGAAGTTATGGCCGAAATATTGCCGGAAATGTGCCGAAAAGTCATTGAAAATTTCCTCAAAAGGATTGAGACATGTAAGGGGCCTCAATCCTTTTGAGGAAGACATTTGAATGATGTTGTGCTTTGCATATAATGGCAAAGTTCAATCCTTATATTAAATTTTGTTTCCATTTGAATATTTCATGTGTTTTATTTAGCTTTACTTTCCCAAGCGTAAAATGGATAACCCTATCTATCTATCTATATGTATATATATATATATATATATATATATATATATATATATATAAATATATATATATATATATATATATATATATATATATATATATATATATCATCAATTTCAAGAAATTTATTTAAAAAGATCTTTCATAACCCAATCACTCGTTTACGATTATTCGATGCCCATTGTCTCCATTTTCAGTTAATTATGGCACATCATTTTCATGTAATCTTCATAAAAATGATGTCCTATTGTTAAATGAACAATCGACTATGTATTTTCATGTTCATGTTTAAAGGAAAGGAAAAGCATCCTCCTTTTAGATCGCGGTTCTCGTCGGTCTTCCATATGGAAATCATTAATTTTGGATTTCTGGGAATATAGTATACAATTTTATCTAGAAAATAACGAATCAATTTCAAATGGCGATTAACTTTATAATTTGCAATCACTCAATCCTTGGGGGAATTTTGAAAATCCTATGTGTAATGTTTACGTCGAAGTTTGTAAGAAGGACCTTTAAATAAGTTCACCAATAGGCGAAAAATGAATATGGAAGAGAGAAGTATCATTAAATTTTCCCTAATGAAATTGCTCTAAAATGTGTTGAATTGTATTTATGCCACATTTGAAGTTAATTTATTGATTATTTCCGGGAGACATTATTGACTAAAATGTAACGTTTACACAAAAAATTAAGTATACTAATCATTTTTATCTTCCGCTACCAAAGGATATCGTATATCCACCAAATCCTTGAAGAGCGCAAAATACTTAGCATTTTTTGTAATGAAATTCAATTTCTCGACATCAATGGACCATATAGAATTGCTAATATCTACAGAGTCCTTGAAAGGATTACAATTCTGTACTGAGACAATATGTTGTCTTTCATTTGAAGCCTCTACAATGAAAACCCTTATATGCGTCGATAGGTTATGTTGGAAAATCGGGGTGAAAGTTGGAAATTCTTCAGTTTTAGCGGTAAGAGTCATTCACCGTTATTTGATTGTCTTTTCCTTTGAATGGGACCTAATAGAATGAAATACGTATCATTTAACAAAATAAGAACTCTTCTTTCTATCTCCGTTCAAAAGTTATGCGTGAACATACATACATAAAAAATGTAACAACAAAAAAATTACGTGATAAACTGATAACTTCTTGCCTTTGGAAGTCGGTTAAAAATATTGTAGTAAACACATATTTTTTTCTTGAAAAGCTGTCATGCCTTACTTTGTTATGTGAGCAGACGCGTTTTGACTTCTTTGCGTCATCTTCAGCCTAAATCCTTCCACCTCGCCTAACGTAGGGCCTAACTGCTCAGCCCTTTCAACGCCTACATACATAAGTATAGTCATTTCCTTCCATACATCTTTTAGACACTGAAGATGACTCAAAGGAGTCGAGACGCGTCTGCTCACACAACACAGCAAAGCCTAACGGCTTTTCAAGAAAAAAGAGAAGTAGCCCGCGGATATCAAGTAAACAAAGTAATTGACTAAAATATATTTCATTATTAAAATAATTTGAATAAACAAATAATATTAAAAATCCTCTTCAAGCAATAAATTCTGATTTCAACAATATAGACAATAAAGGCTGCAATAAATTAAATAGAACTCCGTTTAATTTATTTCTACTTCGTCAAAAATGGTCATGAAGCCCTTCACTTCATGGCATAGATATCAAAGATAAACAAATAAATGAAAAATTTGTAAATATTCCTTTAAAAGAACCATTTATTTTTTGTTTCCTAGATTTTGATACTACGGGGAATATTTGTCCCCGAATTATCAGTTTCTTGCAAATAAGAATAAATAGTGCTTT
>OZ017740.1:239816049-239823549 GCA_963969285.1 Odontomyia ornata | reverse complement strand
AGGATTTCGGTCGCGGGTCTCCGAATGGATTACGCTCATTTACAATCTTCAGCCACCAATACATGCCCGTTTTCAAACGCGTCACCAAAAAAACCATACGGAGAGGAAACATATTTTACTTTACTCCGTATTTCTTCATTCAAACAGTCAAGAATAAAAATCTAATTTTTACTTCGCGTTCCCGAATTTCCGACGCGGTACCGAAAAATATGCTACGCTTACTCAACCCGACGAACGCTACGCTAATAAAAAGGCAAAACAACAAAGGTACCGTATACCGCGCGCGGCGCGAAACCGACCTCAGCGGATTTTCTCAAACCCTACCCTCGCGATGGCATACTTACCCTGCACTCTATTTCCCGCTGAAAGAAAGGACCACTCGAAAGGAAAGTCGTTATTAGAGTTTAGCAATTCATGTTGTTATATATTTTAAATTTCATTTTCTTCCCTACGGAGATGCATTCTAATCTACTTAGCAATGTGTTGCTGATTTTTTTATTGAGAATTTTTTTTTTGTTATGGCCAAACTTATAAATAATTTAATTGTAACTAATTCATGTGGGTTTTTTTTGTTTTTTTTTCCTATGCCAGCATGATTCAATGTAAATTAAATATTCATGAAATGTAAATTAAATATTCATGAAACATGACAAGTTTTCATGCTGTTTGCATTCGGTTGGGATATTCTTTTCATTGTCTTATTTAGGAATACGTTATATTTTAAAAACTAAGTATTTAAGATTAATACAAGCGTTGTTTTCGTACTAATTCTCGAAATCTAATTGTAAATTATATTACGACTTCGTACTAATAATTTTTTTACTACTTTTAACTTTTATATAGTATCATGCTAATTTGATTAAGTTTAAACATTGGATGAATTTAAAAATTTCATTTCCGAAGCGCTCAACCATATTTAATCATTAAAAAATAATTGTACAATTATTTAACAGAAAAAAAATTGTAGCGTGCATTTTGACTAGCATAGAGAGTAAATATTTCAATGTTCGAAAAAAGGTTCAAAATTTAAAAATTGAAGCATGGAGAGTAGCAGTTGCCATAAAAAGGGTCTTGGTGGCTTTGATTCTGCAGTTGTATCAAGGAAATCGCCTTTATATACGTATGTATACTAAAGTATAAATTAGTCCTCATTATAAGTGCTCTTTACTTTTTAAGTATTTCCTAGAGGACTATGTAGATTATTTCCGCGAAAGAAAATAATCCTAACACTCAAGCATTTACACCAGTCATATTTATATGTTACGCATGGTTTCTTCCTTGTTTCACAGTTGCTTCTGATTTTGTCGTGTGTGTTTGTAACGTACAACTAACGCTAAACAAGTCTCTAATTTCTCTACATTCTAACTAACGATTCCTTCGATACAATATAAATTTCTAACTAAGATATTCTACTAAAAGTAATAGTATTTTTTTTCAACAGTTTTGTACTCATTTTGTATTAATATAATAAAAAGCGTAAAGCGGACATGAAACATAATTGATTGTATGTGCGAGCGTTTGTTCAACTGACGATCGTTAATTTTATAAATACAAATTTAAAATAACAAATAAATTATCATTTAACAAACACTTTCACGTGATTTTTGTTACGACTTCATACTTTTCTGCTTTTATAGTGATTGAGTTGATATTTAAGTCTCGAATGCAATTTAAGCTTGTGTATGTTTATCGATAAAAATTCACTCTGATATTAAATCGTCTTCATCAATAAGGCTAACCTGATCCGCTGATTGATCCAACGATCGTACTGACAACGAAAGATGATCCAAAATTTCAATATTTGAATCCGAGTCCCATTCATCTATGTCGATATTGTCCTGAACTTGACCGTATGCTTCTATATATGTGGAAAAACCTTTTGGCAGCAACACTTTCGCCTTCTCGATTCTTTTCCTTTGTGCATTCCCCTTTGTCCAGTTCAAGCAATAAACTCATTCGTTTTACACCTCCAAATCATCATTAATCTCAAATTTGTCATTGAATTTGAAGTAATACTCTAATTTATCAGTCGATAGCTGCAATTGACTTTTGTCATTTTGTGCGTATTTAACATGATAAATGGCAATTGTATAGACGAATTCGGTGTCGGGACGATTCCTTACCTTTTACCCGGTTATTCCTTTCCACCGGGGATTGAAATGAAATCTGTCATAGTATTACTTCTTTCAGTTCTTGCTTCTTCTTGTGTGGCGGCCACTACGTGCACACTTCACTCCATGTTGCTGCCAATTCCTCTTGACATCCCACGACAAAATTGCCGTGGGACGTGCGCCCGTCGCAACCAACGTGAAATGGCAAGCCACCTAGCAGCAAGGTGTGTTAGTAGTGGTCGCCAGCGGCGTCGCATGAATCATTACAATACATACATAAAAAAAGTAACAACAAAAAAACGTGATAAACTGACAACTTTTTTCTTTGGAAGCCGGTTAAAAATATTATAGTAAATACATATTTTTTTCTTGAAAAGCTGTCATGCCTTACTTTGTTATGTGAGCAGACGCTTTTTGATTTCTTTGCGTCATCTTCAGCCTAAATCCTTCCACCTGGCCTAACGTAGGGCCTAACTGCTCAGCCCTTTCAACGGCTACATACATATGTAGAGTCATTTCCTTCCATACATCTTTTAGACACTGAAGATGACTCAAAGGAGTTGAGACGCGGCTGCTAACACAACATAGCAAAGCCTAACGGCTTTTCAAGAAAAAAGAGAAGTAGCCCGTGGATATCAAGTAAACAAAGTAATTGACTAAAATATACTTCATTATTAAAATAATTTGAATAAACAAATAACATTAAAAATCTTCTTCAAGCAATAAACTTTAATTTCAACAATATAGACAATAAGGGCCACATTAAATTAAATAGTACTCCGTTTAATTTATTTCTATTTCATCAAACATGGTCATGAAGCCCTTCACTTCATGGCATAGATATAAAAGATAAACAAATAAATGAAAAATTTATAAATATTCCTTTAAAAGTATCATTTATTTTTTGTTTGCAAGATTTTGATACTTCAGGGATTATTTGTCCCCGAACTATCTGTTTCTTGCAAATAAAAAGTAAATAGTGCTTTTAGGGTGCTGTTAATCTTATAAAAATTTAACGTAAAACTACAGGTACTTACCTGCATTGGGATCCTGTAGCATTGACCTGACCTGACCTCTTCCAAAAAAGGTAGTGCATTTAACATCCCGAACATGATGTGCCATAATTAACTGAAAACGGAGGCGATGGGCATCGAATAAACGTAAACGAGTGATTGGGTTATCAAGGATCTTTCAAATAAATTTCTTGAAATTGATTACTGAGTTTACTTGATGGTTGTATATTTATATAAATACACATTTATGTATATATATATAGATATATATATATATATATACATGTATATATATATATATATATATATATATATATATATATATATATATATATATATATATATATAAGTATATATACATATATATATATACATGTATATATATATATATATATATATATATATATATATATATATATATTTATATATATATAAGTATATATATATATATATATATATATATATATATATATATATATATATATATATATAAATATATATATATATAAATATATATATTTATATTTATATATATAAATATATATATATATATATATATATATATATATATATATATATATATATATATATATATATATATATATATATAGAATATAAAGAAATTTGCTCTGAAGGTTGCCATTTACGCTAAATTTTCTGAAATTAAATATTAATCACTCAAATTGGTTAAGCTAAAAGAAACTAGAGGCTGTTTTAGATGGAAACCCATGATTTCTGTGCTGACAGAAGTATAGCTCCGATTTGCACCAAATTGGCACAAAGATCCATTCAAGTGTTTGATAAAGCTTACAATCAACCCCAACTATCTGAAAGAAAATACCGGCTGCTCAAAAGTCGAAAAAAGTTGAACAGCAAATAAACACTTCAGGGTCAGGTTAGAATATCAAAATGGTGATTAAGCAAAGTTCGAAATTCAAGAACTTCTTAAAACTACAATTTAATTTGGATTTTTATGAAACCTAAAATCAAGGTAAACGTTGATGAGATATTTTACTAAAATGTATCAGAACTAAATTTGATTCCTATGAATGCTGCAAATTTTAGCAGTAGTGAGTCTCGCATTGCATTTGAAAAATGATATTTTAATATGCATGGTACAACGTGTTCAAGAAACTGAGTTTTAAAAACTTTTAGAAACAAGTTGGGTAGACAGACCTACGCTCATGTCAGAAGGGTTTTGTACTGAACCTACAAAATGCAGTCACCAGCAACGAATAAAATCAAGAAACATGTTAAACACGATTTTATTGGAGAAAAAATGAAATTCGAAAGTTGAACGAATTTTGACTTCTGAGGTATTTGTTATTGGTTATACTCATAAATATCTCCCTTGATGGTTTTTTTCAGATTTTTTAGATCACAGAAAACACATTTTTTATGTATTTCCCCACCTTTGCCCCCACTGAAGCAAAAACTGTCAGTTTAAGAACTGTTTTGAAAATTTCCCATAAAGAACTTTCATTTGATACTCCCCTATACTCGATCGATTCATGGCCTATTTTTTCGAATCCTAGAATGCTTACAAAGTCCTTTTGCTAGGAGCTCTCTCCTACCTGCTTGACTTGTTTCACTTTTGATTATTAACTGTACGCACTCAACTTCAGTCATTCATTCAATCGAATCAATTGTTCAAGGCATGCATCTTAAACGTTGAAGTTGGGGAAAAATACCTCAAAATTATTCAATCTTCGCATTTAAAATAGCCACCATTTTGTTTTACGATTACTGATACCCCTAGCTGAACCGACTCTCAAAGATATTCATGGTACCTATAATTCCTGAAATTTTCATGCAAATCCTAGCAAAGCTGTAGTGTCTGAGTCGGTAAAAACCGCATATTGTTCCATAGCCATATGCTTCCATCGTAATACAGGGCATATTGTTCCATAGTAATACAGGAAAATTCAAATCGCTATAAATTCGTTGAGTACCATTCAATCTTTATGAAACATTCAGGACAGATCAATCTTATAAATAGTCATCTGTATGCTAAATTTTATTGAATTGAATGAAGGGTACCGTTTAGATTTTATTTAAGAAAACATAAAACCGATAAATCATACTATTACTAGCAAAGTTGAGTGAATTTCGACTTCTCATGTATTTGTTGTTGTACTCATAAAGGCCTATGTTCATGATTTTTTTCAGATTTTTCGTATGGAAGGTGTCCAATCGCGAGGGGAGGGGGATACGCCAACAATTCGTACAATTCCCCTTCCCCTGCCCCCCTCGGTACCGTTTTGAAAAGATCTCATTGAAACCTTTCCAATCACACCCTATCGATTACCATAATCCCTTAGACCCCTTTGAAAAATTTTTCCACCCTAGAAATTTCAAGAAGTCACCACTTCTGACCTTTTCACAAAGTTTCATTGCTATAGCTTCTATAGTTTTTCGTAGAAAAAGTGCTGTGACATACAGACGGACGGATGGACGGACAGACGGACACAGGTCGTGATTGCAATAGGGTTTTGTATTTTGGTACAAAACCCTTAAAAAAAGAAAACCGACTTGAAAATGCCCTAAACAGAATGAAATAAACTTTATGGAAGTGGTGCTAACTCAATTTCCACATTTCAACATAAGAACTCCCAACATGTGCATCATCAGAAAAGTAACAGGGTAACACTGATATGGAACCGCTTCCATAAAATTTATTTCATTCTTTTTAGGACATTTTGAAGTCGGTTTTATTTTTTTTTCTAAAAGTTTTTTTAACTTTTAGAGTTTGTGAAGCAGCTTTAGGGTTTTCTGTATTAGTAAGAATAATTTGTTCTCATAGTATTTTAGTTCTTTACAATGTTAAAATATTTTACATTGTGAATTTTAGTTCTATTTGTTTTATTAGATTTATTGGTCTTCTTTCTAGATTAAGTTGTTTTTTTTTCTAGGTCTTAATATATTTTTAAAAGATATAACTTGTTGCGAATTCCGGCGTACCAACTTCCTCCCATTCGAAACTTCAAATTGCCGCCGTAACATTTTCACCTGCCTTTGGGCACTCCTACCTTTTCCTCTGTCTATTTATTAATTTTTATTAACATTTTTCCTATTTCCCTTTAATTTTTATTTCCACATCATCACAATCCTACCCTTTTCCCTGAGTTCCAATTACAACAACCTAGTAATATAATAAGAAGTTTAATCTTCCCACTAACAACACTCCCTACATTAATTCCCACAAACAAATTTTATTTTTTCACGTTTCCCTACTAACAAAATTTAATCTCATGCCCACATAAATCGTTGAAGTTGCTAATCTGATGAATGGGAGATCGATAAGGCATAGCTCCATTGGTTACGTCGCGAGTTCTCGACCGGGGGTCTGCTGGAACCCTGAGTTCAAGTTCCCCCGGGCGCAGGGAAGCACTCTTTTTGGGGTTTCGGCAAAACCAATAGCTTACGTAATGTATGTGTGACACTTTGCATTCAATCAAGCGCTTCTTGGATTGTGCAAATTGCCATATGTAAAACAATGGATACTATTGAGGTTGTCGATATTGAAGAAAAGATGTGTGGGTAGCGGAATCGAAGTGTAATTACTTCGATTACGTTACCCAGATGCGGCAGCGGTTATTTGAAAATGAAAAGGATTACGGGATCGGATTGGATGAAGGTGAAATGTGGAACTAAATGGTTAGGATTTGGCTGGGAGATAGAAAAGCAGTGCGGTGCGAGATAGTTAATTTGAGAAAAGATTCGGTATTTGAATTTGGAAAGAACAATAGGGGTTGCGGTTGGCGGTGCATTAAATTTTAATTCGGGGAGGAAAAATTTTTTGTGGTGATTTAATCTTGAAAGAAATAGGGAGTTATCACGTTTTTTGTGGAGGTGATTTACGAAATGGATTGTTCGACATGCCGTTTTGAATAAAAAAACGGATTTTGGGAATTAACCATTCGAGGAAGTGTGTCAATGGTGTCAGTGGTTTGGTTTGGATTAATGACCCAATGTGATTAACGGTCGTGAACGTGCATAGAATACTTAGAAACGATGTGCAATTTATTGTATTAGAAGTGCAGCAAAGATTTGGAGATTCGAGCGGGTCTCGTAGTTAATGAATAAATCCGTTTAAAATTACGAAAAAGTGGAAGTTGTTTAAATACATTAACGAGAAAATTCCTTTGTTTGATGTGTATAAAGCTGGTTGTGTCTCTTCGTGGAGTGACAATAAATCAGAAATACTCTGAACATTTAAGAACTAAAACAACTCGTTATCAAACGGCCCTTAGCAATAAACAATATGAGTAACCGAGTTAAATTAATTTATTAATGTTATTAGATATTTTTGGTAGTTGCCTAGTTCCCATTCTGTTGCAGAGCGCTCCGCAGCCAGAAAAAAAGGGTGAGTAGTT
>OZ017740.1:239748549-239811049 GCA_963969285.1 Odontomyia ornata | reverse complement strand
AGATATTAGCAATTCAATATGGTCCATTGATGTCAAGAAATTGAATTTGATTGAACTTTCCTACAAAAAATGCTAATTATTTAGCACTCTTCAAGGATTTGGTGGATATACGATATCCTTTGGTAGCAGAAGATAAAAATGATCAGTATACTTAATTTTTTGTGTAAACGTTACATTTTAGTCAATAATGTCTCCCGGACATAACCAATAAATTAACTTCAAATGTGGTATAAATACAATTCAACATATTTTAGAGCAATTTCATTAGGGAAAAGTTCATGATGCTTCTCTCTTCCATATTCATTCTTCGCCTATTGGCGAACCTATTTAAAGGTCCTTCTTACAAACTTAGACGTAAACATTACACATAGGATTTTCAAAATTCCCCCAAGGATTGAGTGATTGCAAATTATAAAGTTAGTCACCATTTGAAAGTTGATTCGTTACTTTCTAGATAAAATTGTATATTATATTCCCAGAAATCCAAAATTAATGATTTCCATATGGAAGACCGACGAGAACCGCGATCTAAAAGGAGGATGCATTACCTTCTATAAGTGACTTTCAACATGAACATGAAAATGCATAGTCGAGTTTTCATTTAACAATAGGACATCATTTTCATGAAGATTGCATGAAAATGATGTGCCATAATTAACTGAAAACGGAGGCGATGGGTATCTAATAAATGTAACCGAGTGATTGGGTTATCAAGAATCTTTTTAAATAAATTTCTTGAAATTGACTCCGGAGTTTACTTTATGGTTACATATTTATATAAATATACATATATGTATGTATATATTGTATATAGAAAAAATTATATATATATATATATATATATATATATATATATATATATATATATATACATATATATATATATATACCATATGTATATATATACATATATATATATATATATATATATATATATATATATATATATACATATATATATATATATATGTATATATATATATATATATATATATACACATATATATATACACACATATATATATATATATATATATATATATATACACATATATATATATACACATATATATATATATATATATATATATATATATATATATATATATATATATATATATTTAAATATATATATAGAATAGAATGAAATTTGTGCTGGAGGTTGCAATTCGCGCCAAATTTTCTGAAATTAAATATTTCGACTAGTTTTGCTACTCATTCAAATTGGTTAAGCTTAAACATAGTAGAGGTTGTTTTAGATGGAAACCCGTGATTTATGTAGTATAGCTCCGATTTGCACCACAATTGATACAAAGATCGTTTCATATGTTTGATAAAGCTTACAATAAAACATCCAAAGTCCAACTTTCTGATAGAAAATGGCGGCCGCTCAAAAGTCGAAAAAAGTTGAACAAGAAATAAACACTTCACGGTCAGGTTAGGAAATCAATTTTCTTTATATTTTTATCGTTTTTGATGTTTATCTCTTTATTATTATTTAAATTTTTTTAACATTATTATCTTCGATTAATCTAATAGGTCAAACTTGCAATTGAAATTTACGACATGAGAGCACTGATATAATACAGCGCATCCACGGATTGCATCGCCCAATGCAATCTACAGTGGCTGAGCTAGAGGCTCATTTCAATTCACCGTTGTGAGGTGACGATAAGCTGGACGACAAAGTAGCAAGAGATAAACCTGCTTGGGCGCAAGAAACTACCGTTGCGGGATGAAGGTTATTCTGGGAGCTGAACGGATCGAGGAGTCTGTTCTGAATAGTCCCGGCATTCACGTCGCGAAGATTGTCTTGTCCCCAAACAAATAGGAATAAAATTTGAAAGAGGATAGAAGCGCGCGTCAGTTCGTCATTCGTTGTCATTTTTTGTGATTCATTCGTGAAATACTTAAAAAATCCCGGGAAGTAGACAAAAAAAAGATTGTTGAAAGTAGTCTGCAACGTATTTCTCTGCATTTGACAACGTGAAATGTGTTTGAACATTGTGACGGTCGAATATCGCTCCCGACAGCGATGGTGAAGCTCTCATGTCAAAGCTTATTTGTCGGGAAAAGGTGACGAAAAGTGCCGTGAATACACACATCATAAGATGGTAATGACGGGAATTGGTCGGAATAGTGAATACGCAGAGAGACGTGAAAATTTGGATTAAATTGGTGGTGACGGACAAATTTTCATGACTTATCTCTGTTTTCCGTGCGACAAGATAAATCTTATAGATAGATCGAACACAGTGAATTGTGCACGACGCGAAGTCATTAACAATAAAATTAACAGACTTGATACTTATTATCAAAGGAAGAGTGGAGGACGTGGCAATGCTAGATGGGATTGAGACGTGGATATAATAATATTTGAATGAATGGGATACTGTTTATTATACGAATCAATAATCGAAAAAGTGTGTTCGCAAGAGACAAGTGGCTAAAATGGGATGATGTTTCCAGATACTGGACCTTTGTTCATAACTGCAATTGAAGATCATCAATATATGGAAATCTACTTGTTGATGTAGTCGACCCAAAGCACCTTGTCTCGGCATTATATATGATTAAGAAAGTTGATTTATATACAGTGCGAAAGTATGATTTGAAATTTTCTTCCCCATTTCGACCAGTTGTAAAACGTAATAATTTTTGTGCAAGCACTCATAACGGAATAATTTTCTAGTCATCACTACATATTCCAACGGGCACCCAGCAACAATGTTTGTGAGTACCCGTTTGTTTTTTATATTTAAATATATTTATATTTATTTATATATTGACTAATTTATCATCTATTATATTCTTTTAAAATAATTTCATACTGCAGTTAGCTTCACACGCTTTGATCTCAATTTCCATCCATTTAAAAATAAATTTTTATGGTTCCTTTCGTCCTCCGATAAGTGCAAACAAAGTTTTGTGATCAATTAGGATTATTAATAATGACGAAGTAAAAGCAAATTAATTTCGCATAAAGGAAATGACATTATAATTTTTTTTTTTTGAAATTGAGACAAAGGCCGAGCATTGAAAGAACATAATTATATAGTATATGGTTTTTTTTAAATTGTATTGAAATGAGTAGAAAACTTACTAACAAAATATGCGATATTTGTGAAGAAATGAACTGGGACGCGGGAGGGCACGATTGAGTTTTTAGATAAATACGAGCATTAGGAATGAGAAATCTTTGAACATAAAATTAATAACTTGTTTGTAAATCAAAATTTCCATACTTGAATCCGGATGAAATCTCACTTAAAAACAGACTATAGTTAACCGTCAATGTGATTTATGAGTACGAAATGATAATTGAGTTGTTTTCACTATATTCACAAATGGAAATAAAAATGTTTCATAGTTAAATTGAAAACTCGGTCGTTCACTTTATCGAGAACCTGACTGGGTATAGGACCCACCACGTTGGTTGGCCCCTCCACTATAACGAGCTAGCCATCGTGTGAGCTCACGCCTTTTTATGTATTCGCAAGTGCTCTTGCAGGGTAAGGTGCCCTTCCGCTCGCGTGCTCTTTTATGATATAGAGTTATGTGATTTAATTGCATGTTATGTGATTCCCTCACATTATACTATGACATAAATTTGCCACGTTTATATTTTTCGTTTAAAGGAAAAATTCATTCAAATTATGTTTGTACGAGTTTTTCACTTAAATGAAAAATATATGGCCACGCTTACATTTGGATCTCGATCCAGCTTGGGGGGTGCGAGGGGGCTCCGCTTCCAACTGGATGCCCCACTCTTAGTTGGGGGCCATAAGTATTGTCGGCAACGACGAAGTCCACTGAAGTCCATATTTTTTCTCCAAGCCCGGTTTTTCCTCTGAACCAGCAATTTTTGACCCTTAGTAGGTCACCCCATTCTCGACTTGGGTTGATATTCATTTGAACCTCGCAATTCGTGGATGCATTGCTGGGAAAAAAAACCCACCCCACGACACCGCAATGCTAGCTTGCCAGCGCATCCTCAGACAAGGCCAATCTCAGCGAAACTCATCATAATCTCTCGCCGAGGCGGCAGACCATTGCTGCAGTCCTTTACACACATTTTATACACACGCACTTCACTAAAAAATGGCGCCCAATGTGGGGCCCGAAAAGCCTGCCTGTATCATCAGTCGTGCGCACGAGATAGTCCCACGTCTCTTGGGTACCCTACTGGGTGTCTGAATTTTTGGCGTAAGGGATATTGCACAAATTGTGCCCCAGCAATTTAATAGCTTCCGGACGTGTGTTGTGCTCGAACATCAATAACGTTTGGACCTGCTATTGATTTACACATTGATGGTTTATCCCCATTGTATGACTACCAAGGCCAAATGATATTAGCGTCCTTTGGTGTATTCGGAAGCTGTTACTCAACATCATTTTTGTGGCGGATTCTGATATGCGCCCAAACCAAGCGGTGCCTCAGTATCTTCCCTTAAATGAATTTTGATTTCACGTGACTGGCTGCTTAGCTAGTTCGTGACTATCCATGATAAGACACACGCTGCTTACGGTTCAGAATCAACCCTGGGTGACACCATTAGCGTCCTTGCCTGTGAAGGGAAAAACTAAATGGAAAGGCTTAGTTAGATATTGATACTACTAATCACCTTATGTAAATTTAAAAATAAGCTCATACTTTGTAAATCGATCCGTGATTACAAATTTTAATATTTATTTGTTTACATTTATTTACCTGTCTGTATTTTTTTGTGAGGTGTTAATTTATAGTTCGCCACTGACAGCCACTTTTTAATTTAAAACCAGTTTTTTTCCAGACTCAAATTGAATCCTCATCAGCATCTACACACTGAGATGTCCCACCTGTTAGATGCCATGCAAGCAATGGCTGCCAGCATAGAGCAGATGAGGCAGCAATTAGAGCAATTGTCTGACCCACAACCTCCGGATCCAACATCTCAACCGACGCATTGGGACGCCTGGGATCTTCCACCATCAACCCAGCCAGAAGGTCGTCGAATAGGGAGACGGTACCGGGACTATCCAGCAGTGAACGCAATCGTTCGCTGTGCGCTTTTCCACGATCTAAAATAGCACACACAGTGGCTAGCTGGAAGTTGGTGTTTACGGCCCAAAATGAGTGCCTTTCTAAGAAGGGTCGAAAATATGGCGACGTTGAACCTGGGAGGGAACATGAGATCAGTCACAAGCTGCGCCTAAGTGTTATTCACTGGGAGAGCTCTCCGTTGGTTTTGGTGGTTTCTGGACACGTTCCAACATTTAAATGGGTAACATTGAGGTATGCCTGAGGGAGATGACATTTTAAATCAGTAACTACGAAATAGACACCAACAGGCTCATGAGACGGTAGATGACTACTGCGAAGCTCTTTGTTGCCTGTTGGAACCTCTAATGGAACCCACGCCGGAGTCTGAGTTCCTACGTCTCTTTTGGGAGGGAATCAGGCTCGAATTACGAGAGCAATTGGTTTTTGCCCCATGCCACAATGTAATGGTGCAAAGGAGCTTGAAGCTGTGCAATATTCCCAGTGGTCCAGACCTCAATGCAAATTCTTTAACCTAAGAAAGCAACTGAACAACGCTCAGTAGTGGAGCTTGAACACAGCGTGCCTGCTCTGTCCACGCCAGCTTGTCTCATACCACCCGTAATAGACAGCGCGTGAGAGACCATCTCTCTATCATCCACAGAACTAGACCAAGAACATCAAACCGAAGTACACAAACTGGCTCCTAGGAAACGAACTACCACGTGTTGGAACTGCCGGCAGACGGAACACCGTTTTACTGCGTGCCAGGCAGAGGCTAACATCTTTTGTTCCCATTGTGAGATCCAGGTACACATGCGCCAAATCGCATCAATTGCAGGAAGCCAAAAAGTTTGCTAGCGAGTGCTCACAATAACCAGTGGCACTCAAGACCGACCCAGTAACGGAACGGTACTTCTTCTCGTCTACTGACAGTTCCACTGCAACAAGTTCCTCGTCAAAAAACACACTAGATATGACCACCAGACACATTTGTTGGTCCACAATGTTGCAGATGACACAACTTTTCCGAAGGCCTCTCCAAAGACATTTTTGAAGCAACCACCTCAGGTACTGCCTGAAGAACCCTGGCAGCCAAAGACTCGTGCTTTGAACCTATGCCATATTAGGCTGCAGGAGTATCTTGCTGCACGAGAGAGGATTTTTGCTGCAGAAGAAGTTACCCCACGCCAACACAAGACTAAGTGGTAAACTCGTCATTGGAGGAGCTTCCGCAGGAGAGTGCGCATCTGTCACCACACTTTGAACGTATGTAACATCTCGGAGGTTTGTGGGAATGACACACGACCCTACGCACCAATCATAGTGTTCAGTGAAATCGCTGTTGCACAGATTGCACTGGGTGCAAGTATTAGCTGCCTTGCCTTGAGCCTCGGCTGAAAGATATCCAAGGTAGATTGATAACACCAGTGACGTTCAGAGGTCAAACTAAGGATATTACTTTTTGCATTATTTATTTATTTATTCCATCTTACCGACTGAATAAATACAGCGATATTTAAATGAAAAAATAATAAAATGTCGATAGTTGAAAGTTATGCTAGAAGTAAGTTTCTTAGTTTTTTCTTAAATGCTATGCAAGAAGAAGGGAAAGGACCAAGATCGAGATTATTATGATTTTGTACTTTTCTTAAAATTGGCGAATGGAAATATAAATCAGTTGTAGCATATGGGATACCGAAAAAAGAACTCATCCGAGATGAACGAGATGTTTGTTGGAAACGCAGCTCAGAAAAAATATTTAACGGGACTTGATGATAGCAGAGTTTATACAAACAACATTGGTCTAAATAAATTCGTCGGGATATTAGATATCGAATAGATAGGAAAGATGAACGACTTTCATAGTTTTGATACGGCAAAATAAACTTAAGGAAAAGAAAACGCGTAAACTTTCTTTGGAAAGTTTCTAAAGAAGACACGAGATAGGAATATCGGGGGGACCAGATAACATAACAGTATTCAAGTAAAGGGCGAACAAGACGAACAAATTGGCAGATAGAAGAAGAGATGCTATAGAATTTATGTACATGTCTAAGGATAAGCCAGTAAACTCTAGACGCCTTAGTAATCAACTATCCCTTCACTGACTCAGCACGAGTACCTTGGCTTCGATTTCATCCTTCAATTTGTTTGGCTCCAGACTTTTTCACAGATTCACCCTTAAATACTAGATATGACAATGAACTACCTTCTATACCCGACAGACACAAATTGACGCCTAACCAATGACAACGTCTGGAAACATCCATCGCTACTTTTCAATCTTACGCTACGCAAGGCCTTGGCCGCACCACTCTGGTCTCACAAGTCATCGATGTTGGCGATAGGAAACCAATAAAGCAGAGACACTACCCCATCTCGCTGGTCATGGAAAAGCTATTGCATGCGGAATTGGACAGTATGCTATAGTTGGAGTTTATGGAGGAGTCCCAGAGTGCCTGGTCCTCACCAGTAATCTTAGTGGTGGAGCCAAGTAAAGTCCGTCTTTGTCTAGATGCCCAGAGAGTCTACGCAGTGACTAATAAAGATGCTTACCCTTTTCCGCTCATCGATGGAGTATTGGGAACACTGCCGAAAGCAAACTACATTACAAGTCTTGACTTAAAATATGCATTCAGGATCGAGGGTTAAACAGCTTTCACAGTGCCCGGGCGACTACTACACCAGTTCATCACAATGATTTTTGGGCTGTATAGCGCTCTGCAAATGATCACCCGGCTGATGGACAAAGTGATTCCAACTCATCTGAAACATCAAATGTTCGTACACCTACTCATTACAGAAACGTTTTACCAACATCTTCTGCTGCTGCAAGAAGTATCCCTGCATATTAGTAAGGCGAGACTAACCATCAATGTTCAGAAAGGCCGATATCTAGGTCGTGTCATCGGTCATGGTATTATCAAAACGGATCCAGACAAAACTCGGGTGATCGATGAGTTTCCCTTACCGAAGCCGTTAAGCAAGTATGACGTTTCCTCCAAGTGAGCGGTTGCTACTGGAGGTTCGTTTGAAATCAAGCAACAGTTCCAGTGCCTCTGTTGGACATGCTGCAGAAAGGTTAGTTCATTTGGACCGAACTTGGTCTAAAGGCATTCGAAGAGCTCAAGCAAGCCTTGTCATCTGCTCTAGTATTGCACAGCCCTGGCTATCAGAAACCGTTCATTCATTATGACGCAAGTCAACATGGAATTGGGGTCGTGCTAGTGCAATTGACTGAAGAAGAAGAGGAAGCTCCCATTACCTTCATGACCAGTAAACTGAACTCAGCCCAAAGGAACTACACCGTATCTAAGCAAGAATATCTGGCAATTCTGAGCTTACATCAAAGGCCACCAGTTTGAAATCATCACAGACCACGCTTTGTTACAATGGCTGATGAGCCAAGTGGACATACATGTCCATGTATGTCCACTTGGCCCGATGGGCTCCTAAACTGCAAGGGTTCAAGTTTTCCATCAAACATCGTGCCCGATACCCTCTCAAAAATGTTTCCACCCGAAGGAGCGGAATTGGCATTAAGTGACGATGATCCTATCGAGATAGGCTTAGACAGCCCACATTTTAAGTCAGACAGCTACAACAAGTTGAGGCAAATCATCGTAACCCAACAAACACAGTTGTCTTATTTGAAAGTGAAAGACAGCTATATTTATCGATGGAATGAATACGCAAGCGGTATTGATTGCAGGAAGAAGAGTCTTGGAAATTCTGGGTGTCGGAGGAAATGACTCACAATCTGATCCTCCAACCACACGACCATTCTTTAAGGGCCCACGATTGCTACGGTCGGACGCTGCGGCGCCTTGGGAAATATTTCCTTTGGTGTCAAGTGTCACATCAGGTCAAAGACTATGTAAGCGCATGTGAGACCTGTAAAGCACTAAAGCTCCCAACCAGCCTCTTTGACCTCGTATGAGTCAACTCAACATTGCGGAGCGCGTATTCCAATGTCTGTATAAGGATCTACTTGGCCCATATCCTCGTTCTTCTATGGTACACATTGGAGCTATTGTTGTGCTAGACCAGGTCTCTGAATTCTCACCTGTGGAACCTATTTGCAAATTCACGACTCCGCCCATTGTGAAATTTTTAAGAGAGTCGGGTATTCCATGTGCTTGGTGTACCAGAAAGCATGTATTTGGACAACGGAGTACAGTTCTGATCTCGGCAATTTAAGGGTCTACTCAAACAGTCAGGTGTTGAACACCAACTGACGCCAATAGACTCTCCTCAATTTAATGCATCAGAAAGGTTAAATCACACCCTGTTAGTCGTGATCCGTTCTTAAGTCCATCCAACTCAGAAGGACTGGGATCGCAGATTGTCCGCCATCACTTGTGCTCTGCGGTCGTCTTATCATTCCGTCACCGCTGTCTCGCCTTACTTTGCCGCCTTTGGATGGCACATGATTTGCCATGGCAAATAATACAGGCTATAATGGCAGTTAAAATGTTTGGGAGATCCCGTCGTTGTACTGGAGCCCCACGAACGTTTAGGTGACCTCCGCCAACAAATCGGACGGAAGATAAAGGCAGGACGTGCAAATGAAATAAATTACAATCTGAGGTCCCAACCTTCCGATTTTAAAGAAGGGGATGAGGTTTTCCGTCACAACTTCCGCCAAAGCGACGCCGCTGGGCTTTACAATGCCAAGCTAGATCTCCATTTTCTGAAAAGCCGTGTACAGAAGATTGTAGGACCCAATTGTTACCTCCTCACAGACCTATCGGGGAGAGAAATCGGAGTATATCAAGCAAAAGACCTGCGTCGATAGTCCTATAGAGAGATCTCTCCGGGAGCCTTGATGGTGTATGTAGGATACACATCAAATTGAGCTCCCACTTCATACCAGTATACATACATTTTCTTTTATATTTTTCCTATATGATATTTATCTGTTTATTATTATTTAAATTTTTCTACATTATTATCTTCTATTAATCTAATAGTTCAAACCTGCGATTAAATTTACAATGAGAGCACTGATATAATACAGCCCATCTATGGATTGAATTGCCGAACGCAATCTACAGTGGCTGAGCTAGAGGCTCATCTCAATCCACTATTGCAGCGTGACGATACGATGGACGACGGAGAAGTAAGAGGCAAATCTTCATGAGTGAGAGAAACCACCGCTGCAGCATGAAGATTATGGATCGAGGAGTCTGTTCTGAATTGCCTCCACGTTCAAGTCACGAAGATTGTCTTTTCCCCAAACAAATAGGAATAAAATTTGGAAGAGGAGAGAAGGGCATGTCAGTTCATCACTCGTTGTCATTTTGTTGTGATTTATAAGTGAAATATTTGAAAAATCCCGGGAAATAGATCGGAAAAGGATTGCTGAAAGTGGTCTACAACGTATTTTACTTGTTTGTATGGCCCCGGCATGCATTTGGCAACGTGAAATGTGTTTGAACATTGTGACGGTCGAATATCGCTCCCGACAGCGATGGTGAAGCTCTCATTTTGAAGGTTATTTCCGAGGAATAAAGGAAAATAGAATTCGTCGGAAAAGGCGCATGAAAAGTGCCGTGAATATACACATCATAAGATGGCAATGGTGGAAATTGGTTGGAATAGTGAACAAGCAGAAAGAAATGGAAATTTGAACGAAATTGGTGGTGACGGAGCTAGTTGGAACAGTTTTCATGACTTGTCTCTGTCTTCTGTGCGACTTGATAACTGTTTTCAAAGGAAAAGTCGAGGACGTGGAAATGCCAGATAGGATTGAGAAGCGGATATCATAATATCTGAATGAATGGGATACTATTTATTACACGAATCAATGTTGAATACGGTGTGTTCGCAAGAGATATAATTGGTGGAGGGATGTTTCTTAGATTGATATGGGTTGTGTTTGAATAGCAGCTATAACGGATCCACTTGTTGATGTAGTTGACCCAAAGCAGCTCGTCTCGTAAAATGTGATCATTTTTGTGGAAGCACTCGTAATGGTATAATTTTTCAGGCATCACCACATCACCAGTGGGTACCCAGCAAGGATGTTCTTGAGTAACCATTTGTTTCTTATATTTACATATATTTATATTTATTTATATATTGACTAATTTATTATCTATTATATTCTTTTAAAGTAATGTCATACTGCCGTTAGCTTCTGACATTTTGATTTCAATTTCCACTTTTTATGTTTCGCGTTGTTTCATGCATTTAAAAATAATTTTTTATGGTGCCCTTCGTCCTCCGATAAATGCAAAGCAAAATTTTATGATCAATTAGGATTATTAATAACGACGAAGTAGTAGCGAATGACATAAACATTTTTTTTTTGAAATTGAGACAAAGGCCGAGTATTAAAAAAACATAATTATATAGTATATGGTTTTTTTAAAAATTGTATTGAAATGAGTAGAGAACTTACTAACAAAAAATACGATATTTGTGTACAAATGAACTGGGATGCGGGAGGGCACGATTGAATTTCTAGATAAATACGAGCATTAGGAATGAAAAGCTTTGGACATAAAATTAATAATTTGTTTGTAAAAAGAAAGTTATTATTGAACATAATCGAAGTTTCTATAATTATGTTCGGATGAAATCTCACTAAAAAGAGACTATAGTTAACCGTGAATGTGATTTATGAGTATGAAATGATAATTGAGTTATTTTCACTATATTCACAAATGGAAATAAAAATGTCTCATAATTAAATTGAAAACTCGGTCTTTCCCTTAATCTAGGACCTGACTGGGTATGGGACCCGCCACGTTGGCTGGCCCCTCCACTATGGCGTGCTAGCCATCGCGTGAGCTCACCCCTTTTTGTGTATTCACAGGTACTCTTGCAGGGTAAGGCGGCATAGGGTTATATTTTATCCTCATATATTTTATTTATTTATTTATTCAGGTAAATAACAGTCATTTACAAATATATATACAAACTTAAAGCACAAATAGACCTAGTATTACCATAACTATATACAAATTCTTTATAAAAAATTCAAAAGTGACGAAAGTTACAGACATTATAGAATTAACAGGAGAAAAAGAAAAAAACTACAAAAATAAGAATGTGAATATTCAGTCATTACCAATATTTCATAAAAGGAACAAGCTACGCTTGTAGATCAATTCACTCACTTTCTTTTTATACATATTTAAATTACATGAAAAAATATCAACTTCATTTAGTTTGTCATTATAAAAAGTACATGAACGCCTGAGGAAGGTATTGTTAGCATAATTGGTTCGACAGGAAGGCAAGTTAAATGTGTCATTAGAACGAGATGAAACAGAACGCGGAATTTTGATCTGAATCGATTTTAATAAATCATAACACTTCCGTATCCAAGGATACAAGGATACTCGGCTTTTGAAAAGGGCTTACTTAATCGAAGAATCAGTCCTAGATGTTTAAAGCCCTTAGATACCATGTTGTCAAAATGCAGATTGAAAAAGAGTCTTGAATCTAAAATCAGATCTAGATCTCTGACCACATTAACCCGGTTAATCAGTACTTCTGAGATTGTATATGCATAATTTAAAAACAGTTGATTCGCATTGCAGTATTGTTCACACTGCCTGAGATCATGTTGCAATGTCTTACAATAATCCAATGTCTTGATTATTTTGTAAATTTTTGTGTCATCCGCATACAGTAAATTATAGGAGTAGGAAAAACAAGTACCAATATCATTAACGTATAAGTTGAACAAAAACGGACCAAGGTGTGATCTTCGAGGAATTCCTGAGGATACCTCCAAGAAGTTTGAACAATAGAGGAGCTTTCTCAGGAGAGTGCGCATCTGTCGCCAAACTTTGAACGCATGTAACATCTCGGAGGTTTGTGAGAATGACACACGACCCTACGCACCAATTAAAGTGTTGGGCAAAATCGTTGTTGCACAGATTGACATGGGTGCAAGTATTAGCTGATTTGCCTTGAGCCTCGGCTCAAAGGTACTCCATCAACACCCTACGGTGGTAAAATCCTAGCGCTCATAAATATACACAGCTAATGGCACCAAACATCCTATCCAAGGCAGATTGATAACACCCGTGACGTTCAGAGGTCAAACTTAGGGTACTGCTTTCTGCACTATCGCTTCACTGACTCAGAACGAGTACCTTGATTTCAATTTCGTCCTTCAATTCGTTTGGCTCCAGACTTATTCACAGACTGAAACTTAAATACTACATATGTCCATGAACTACCTTCTCTACCCGACAGACAGAAATTGACGCCTAACCAACGACAACATCTTAAAGCATCCATCGCTGCCTTTCCATCTTACGCTACGTAAGGCCTTGGCCGCAACACTTTGGCCTCACATGTCATCGATGCTGGCGATAGAAAACCAATAAAGCAGAGACACCTTCCCAACTCCCCAGCCGTGGAAAAGCTAGTGTACGCTGAGTTGGACAGGATGCTAGAGTTGGGGGTTATTGAGGAGAACCAAAGTGCGTCTTCGTCTGGATGCCCAAAAAGTCAACGCAGTGACCGTTAAAGGCGCTTATCCTCTTCCATTCATCGATGGAGTATTGGGAACAATGCCGAAAGCAAACTACATTACAAGTCTCGACTTAAAAGATGCATTCAGGCAAATTTCACTCGATGAAGGGTCGAGGGATAAAAGAGCTTTTGCAGCGCCCGGGCGACCACTGTACCAGTTTTTCATAATGCCTTTGGCCTAATTAACGCTCCGCAAACGATGACCCGGCTGATGGACAAAATGATTCCACCTCATCTGAAACATCAAGTGTTCGTACACCTGTTCGACCTCCTACTCATCACAGAAACGTTTGACCAACATCTTCTACTGCTGCAAGAAGTAGCCCTGCATATCAGTAAGGTGATACACACCATCAATGTCCAGAAAAGCAAGTTTGTTATGAATGAAGTCCGATATCTAGGTGATGTCATTAGACATGGTGCCATCAAAACGGATCCGGATAAAACTCGGGCGATTGATGAGTTTCCCTTACCGAAGACCGTTAAGCAACCACAACGTTTCCTCGGAGTGAGCGGTTGGTACTAAAGGTTCGTTTGAAATCACGCAACAGTTTCAGTACCCCTGTCGGACATGCTCCGGAAGGGTAAGTTCATTTGGACCGAACTGGGTCAAAAGGCATTTGAAGAGCTTAAACAAGCCTTGACATCTGCTCCAGTCTTGCACAGCTCTGACTTTCAGAAACCCTTCTCCATTCATTATGACGCAAGTCAACATGAAGTTCGGGCCATGCTACTGTAATCGACCGAAGAGGGATAGGAAGCTCCCATTGCTTTCATATCCAGTAAATTGAACTCGGCCCAAAGGAACTACAGCGTATCCGAGCAAAAATGTCTGATAGCAGTGATGGCTGTCAAGGAATTCTGAGCACATATGGAAGGCCATCAGTTTGAAATCATCATGGAAAATTTGTTCGACATCTTGTTACGATATCGATGCCACAAGTACGTGATAACCGTTGATGTAGAAAAAATGTATCACCAGATAATTGTGGCTCCAGAGGCCCGAAACATCCAACTTATTCTCTGGCAGCATAAGCCTGGAGGAGACAGAAAGATAAACCGATCAAAAACGGTAACATATGGCACACGCAGCGCTCCATACTTTGCAAAAAGGAGTTTGAATCAACTTGCTCTCGATGAAGGTGCACTGTACCCCCTAGCAAAGAAAACAGCTCAGCAAGACTTTTACGTAGACAGTTTACTGACTGGGTGTAATTCACCCAAAGCCGCCTCAAATCTACAGCAGCAAATAATCAATCTTTTACGAAAAGGAGGATCCCAGTGACGCAAGTGGTGCTCCAACAATCGTTCACTTCTCAAATCAATTCCTCCCGAATACAAAGCTACAGAAGTTGACATCTCCAAAGTAGAATCTGAGAACGTGATCAAAGCATTAGGACTCACTTGGACTCCATCCACTGACAAATTAATTATGAAAACTAATCAGCTCAACAGCGAGAAGCAAATCACAAAAAGAACCGTGGTCTCAGAAATGTCGCAACTATTCGACGCACTTGGACTTGTAAACCCAGTTATAGTGTTAGAAAAAATATTTATGCAGCAACTATGGGAGATAAAGCTTGATTGGGATACTCCACTGCCAGAAGAGTTGCAACAAAAATGGACTATGTATCGACTGCAACTTCCTCTCTTAAATATGCTTGAAATATCACGGAAAATTAAACCCATCACTGGCGGCAAAGCTTATCAACATGATGGGTTTGCGGACGCAAGTCAATTGGCCTACAGTGCTTGCATCTATTTGTGAACCGAAAGTAAAAATGGCATACCAACAAACTTGATATGTGCTAAAAGTAAAGTTGCACCTACAAAGAAAACGACCATCGCGAAATTGGAGTTATGCGCAGTCCAATTGCTTGTTAACTTGTTATGTCAAGTAAAAGCAATTCTTCCACTAACAATCGAAAAAACCTTTCTGTGGATGGACTTCACAATTGTTCTGCAGTGGAAATCGTCCCCATCATCAAAGATTACAACATTTGTGGCCAATCGAATTTTATCAATTCAGTCGTCTAAAGATAACCCTGCAGACATAATATCCCGAGGAATGCTTCCTGCACAACTAATACCATCAACTCAGTGGTTTAAAGGCCCAAGCTTTCTTTGCTATCCCATACGAGTAAACTCAGCTCCAGAGTACCTAAGTACCATAAGTTCTCTTGCGGAAATAAGAAGGACGAAATTCGCACATTCTACTAACAATCCAACATCAGATATAGTTCAAAAAATTCATTATAAAACAACTTTCAACGCCTTCAAGAGGTGCTAGCATTCATCATCAGATTCCCAAGCAATTGTAGAATACCAAAAGATTCGCGCAAAACCGGCAAACCAACGCCTATAGAAATGGAAATTGCATTGAAGCTAATTATTGCATGCAAGCCCAAGATTTCGCCTCTGATCTGGACAACATGCATAAAAACAAGACCATCAACAGTAAAAATAACATAAGAGCACTAGCGCCATTCTTCAATGATGACGGAATACTTCGAGTAGGGGGAAGAATTCAAAAAAGTAACCTACCATCAAAACAACCTATGTTCATTTCAAGAAAGAATCTCATCTCCAAGCTAATATTTGAGGACCTTCGCGGAAAATATCTACATGCAGGCCCCCAAACTTTGCTGTACATCTCAAGGCAAACTTTCTGGTGCACAAGGGGACCAGATTTAGCTCTCACTACTGTAAGACAATGTGTTCGTTGTACTCGAGGTAAAACGAAAACTATTACTCAACTCATGGGCAAGTAAAGTCTGCCAAATGACTGCTGGGAAACGCATCTTTAACCTACGAACAATTACACACGGTAATATGCCAAGTCGGAGCTGTACTTAATTCAAGGCCGCTTATGCCACTATGATGTGATCCAAATGACCTTCAAGCATTAACACCCGGCCATTTTTTGATTGGACAACCACATTCCATTTTGCCAGAACCGTCAATGCAACCCGAAAGCTTAAGCCTGACTACGATATGGAAACTAGTTCAATTATTACATGTTGAATTTTGGCAGTGGTGGTCAAAAGAATACTTGAAGACTTTGCAAGACCGATACAAGTGGCAAAACCCCCAACCAGAACTCATGACTGGCACTCTTGTTTTATTAAAAGAAAACAACACTCCTCCTCTTCAATGGAGAATGTCGCGTGTAATTAAGAAAATTTATTTATTTATTCCATCTTACAGACTGAATAATCCAATAACAAAATGGAACGCAAAGAATAAATACAGCAATATTTAAATGAGAAAAATAATAAAATGTCGATTATTTTAAGTGAAACTAGTGGTAAGTCTCTTAGTTGTTTTCTTAAATACTATGTGAGAAGTGGGAAAAGGACCAAGTTCAAGTTTATAATGATTTCGTACGATTCTTAAAATTGGTGAATAGAAATATAAATCAGTTCTAGCATATGGGATACCGAAATACGAATTCATCCAAGATAAACGAGATGTTTGTCGGAAACGCAGCTCAGAAAAAACATTTAACGGGACTTGATGGGAGCAGAGTTTATATAAAGAACATAAGTCTAAATACATAAGTTCGTCGGGATATTAGAGATGAAAGAGATAGGAAGGATAAACGACTTTCGTAGGGCTGATACGGCAAATTAAACTTAAGGAAAAGAAAACGCGTAAACTTTCTTCGGACAGTTCCTAAAGAAGTGACGAGATAGGAATATAGGGGGGAGAAGATAACAGAACACTATTCAAGCAAAGGGCAAACAAGACAACCAAATAGGCGGATAGAAGAAGAGATGCTATTGAATTTATGTACATGCCTAAGGATAAACCTGGAAACTCTTGACGCTTTAGTAATCACATCAAATTTGAGTTTTGGATCAAAAGTTACTCCAAGGTCTTTATGACTGAACACTTCAGAGAGCAAAGCATCATTTAATATATACATAATTAAAATTAATAGGAGAGTCCTTGAGAGAAAAATACATTTTATGACATTTAGTAGTGTTAAGACATAAATAGTTTGAAGCACATCATTTATTTAGAGCATTCAGATCAGTTTGGAGGTGCTGACAGTCTTAAATGGATTTGACTGCTCGAAATACTTTGAAGTCATCAGCATACAAGAGGCAAGAGGAATTAATTACAAAAGGAAGATCATTTATGAACAACAGAAAGAGAAGAGGCCCAAGAATTGAACCTTGTGGAACGCCAGATGAAGGGTAAAAAGGACTAGACGTAGTACTAGAGAGACTCACTTGGCAGAGACGACACGATAGATAAGATGACATCCAAGATAGAACGCACCCGAGATGCCAAGAGCATCAAGCTTACGACAAAGAAGTAAATGATTCACAGTGTCAAAGGCCTTGGAGAAATCTATGAAGATCACATCAACTTGCAGTTGGTTATCCAAAGCACCTGCAATACTGTTAGTGAACGCAATTAAATTAGAGGTAGTGGAGCATCCTTTGAAAAAGCCATGCTGCTCTGGAGAAATAAAAGGAGCTAATGAGTTTGAGAGTCGATTATGAATCAACCGTCAAAGTAACTTTGGAAAGCTGGAAAGGAAGGAAAAAGGGCGATAATAGCAAACTGACGTACGATCAATTTTTAAAAATAGGCACAATATTAGCTGTTTTCCAAGGGTTTGGGAAAGTACCAGTACTCAAACTAAGATTGAAGAGGAGAGATAAAGGAAAACCAAGCAATGAGCCTAACGACTTGACAAATATGTTTGGCAAACCGTCCGGCCCAGGGCTGATATTAGGATCAGGAGCATTGAACAAAGCTTCGACTTCAGATGCATCTATACAAATAAAGGAAATTGGGAAGGGAAGATGATTAGGTAAGACAACAGGATGCACAGCTGCAGCGGGAGAAGAAAAAATTGAAACTAAAAATTGGGCAAATGAGTCAGTAACTTCTTGAGGAGAAGAAACATCTGCATCATTCTAACGGACCTTAGTAGGACTGAAAGAAAAGGATTTCAGCGACCTTATATAAGACTTAAAAGGCTTTGTATTATTAGCCACAAGAGAGCTATCCAGACTACTAAAATAAGTCTTCAGAGCATATCTGATCTCTTTTTGGTAATAGCACGCAGCCTGCTAGAATTACATCTTGCTTCAATAGTGCCGAGTGTTTTAAAGACACGATGTGCCTTATCTCTTGCTCGTAGGGCACTAAGCACTCGCTTTGTAAACCAAGGTTTTTGATTTGATTTATGGGATGTCTGACGAGGTGTAAAACAGCGAATAAGATTATAAATATAAATGTAAAATTTATCTAAAGTAGCCTCACAATTTAGGCCTCTAAAAAATGTATACCAGGATCGGATAAACATGATCGAGTAGTGAAACTCAAAACATCATCAGGTTAATGTGACCGGGTTATTCATTCCCTATGTCCTCTTCCCGAAAGCATAACCACACCTGCTCAACCAATCGCCGAAACGATCGAAACAGCTAATGACAATCTTCCTAAAGTGAAATTGAAAATAGCACCAATTAGTTCTGCTTACCCCACATTGACCAAAGATTTAACTAAACGAAAGATAACAAATGGCAAAGAAAAGCAAACCAAAAAAAGACGATTCGTCCTAACACAAACACTGTTGTGCGCGCTCTTAGTAATACCTCTCTTCAAAGGAACGAAAACGGAACTGCAATATCCAGTCGATATTACGCCATTCACTTAAAATCCAGGAATGTTCTTCGAGGACGTATGATCAATGTACCTTACGCATAATAGCTGGAAGATTATCTCCTACTATGACCTATCGGGATACTGGATGGAATATGAGGGAATGACTAAATCAATTCAAAATTTGATGGGGCTTTGCTCAGCACAAAAGAGACTACTAAATGGTACAAAAGTGTGCAACGCAGTTATTATGCAACTTTATCACGTACAACTGGAAATTCAAAAACGGAACGAACTCTTATATCAGCATCAAATATATTCCAGAAGAAAGAAAATATCTCCATTTAACATCATTGGCTCCGTGGGTCATTTGTTATTCGGCATCCTTGATAAAGAATTCACTCAGCAGTATGAAGAAGAAATAAAAGAACAAAAACTAACGAACAGTATCTTCTAAACTTATTTAAAAAGCGAACTAGCATCATAGACACTACGGTTCACGTTTCCATGAAAACCACCAACGACATTCAACAACAAATTTACTTCATCCAATCACAAATAGATCACTTAACAAGGACTGCGTGAAAAATTGAAGAAATCAATCAAATCTTCAATAGAATCGCGCTTCAGACCACTCTAATGGTAAATCATCTTCAAAGCACTCAAAATACATTATTGGAAATTATTACAAACAGTTATCATGGAAAAATCAATCCTCTTCTGCTAAGCGCAAGAGAACTAAACAAACAGATCCAAATAATGAGAGAACATTTGCCACCTGACCAAGTTGTGCCTGTACCAAAAAACTCACCACTGAAGCTGTACAACTTAGCTAGAATCCAAACTAGAGCAACTGGAAAGAATATATTGTTCGACATTCGAATACCGCTGATCTTACCCAAACACTATTAGCTCCTAAAAATTTACCCAATTCCTACAAAAATAGAAAAATCCATGGTTCAATTCCAACCTTCATCTGATTACCTAGCAGTTACGTTACAGAGAGGCAATTACTATCCGTTATCTAACTGGAGAAAAATAAATGCCAACATTTCGAATCCGAATCAATTATCTGCATCCAAAGCCATCCTCTATACACATTGCAGTCGTGCGTGAGTAAATGTGAATATCCTTGCTTACTCACTCGCGTAAAATATCATAACCCTGCAAAGTCAAAAAACTTGCAACACCCATTGACAATTGTTGGATTCAGCTAGAAAGCAAAAATAGATGTATATTTTCAGTTCTAAAAACCTGGATTATGTTTGTCAGCATACAATACACACTAGAGAAATCAAAGGCAGTGGAATTTTGAAATTGCCTCCAAACTGCATTAGAAATCAATGATAATCACTGGACATAATCAACTCATCGACAAAACTAACTTTTCATTTACCCCAATCATCGACCTCACTAACTATACTTTCATTGCCACAGATTTTTCCAAAGAAGACTTCAATTCTACGTGGACTACGGAATCCAATCAAATCAAGCAACTTCGAGCAAAACTGAGAGAAAAACTATCAACGGACCTGCCTGAATGCCTTTCAGCTCATGGCACGTACAATCACGTTATCAACTATATCACGTTAGTCATCCTGCTCATCATCTTTTTTACATCCAAAGAAAGTTCCGCAACAAATTCAAAAGTCAAAAAGCAGCAGTTGAAATTCTCTCACGAGAAATCGAAGTGATGGAAGATGACACAAAGTAGTGAAAAGCCTGAAACGTGGTTATCAGCCCAAAACCACGCTTTGTCGTGATGACATTGGCAATATCAACGCTGATGAAACCAAGATTAAGGAAAGATGGGCATCATATTTCAAAAACCTTCGTAATCCTCCACACACCTCCAGAGCATCGGAGCCTATAGATGTCTGCGGAGAGCATCATTGGCCCCACTAACTCTGGATGAAGTCTGTTCCATCATCAAAGCATTGATGAGATTCCAGTGGAGCTCATCAAATATGGTGGCAGTAGTGTTCATCAAGCTATTCACAAAGTCATCCAGCACATTTGGCAACAAGAACATATGCCGAAAGAGTGGAGCCACCCAATTATATCCCCTATCTACAGAAAAGGTGACAAGCTACAGTGTGAAAATTATAGAGGCTACTTTGTACGGCGTACAAAATATTTTCTAAAATCTGAGAAAATAAAATCGGATCATACGCCAACAGTATTATTGGGGAGTATCAAGGTGGTTTTAGGGCAGGTTGATCAACAACGGACCAATTGTTCACAGTCAAGCAGGTACTTGAAAAATGCTGGGAGTTCAACATAGACGTACCCCAAATTTTCGTTGACTTCAAGCAAGCATACGACAGTATTGATCATAACGTACTGTACCAAAGAATGCTTTGCTTTGGTATCTCAGCCAAATGAGTCCGTCTTACCAAAATGATAATGACGTCTACGACCTCCCAAGTCCGCATCAATAACCAACTCACCGATGCCTTTGACACACATATCGGACTTAAGCAGGGAGATGGGCTGGCCCCATTGGTATTCAATTTGGCTCTGGCGTACGTCATACGGAAGCTACCTGTCGATACGCGAGGCACATTACTATATAAGTCGAGCCAAGTAGTAGCCCATGCGGACGACATCAACATTTTGTCATGGTCATTAACAACCGCCAAAAAACTTTTCCTGAAACTCGACAGCGAAGCAAAACTAGTAGGGCTACAAATCAATGAAAATGAAACAAAGCTCATGACGCAGTCGAAGTGAAATACCTCACATACACAAAATATCACACTTGGCGAGTACAGTATCGAAAATGTGGGCAAAATTGTGTATTTAGGCGCCAAAATAACAAAAACGGGTAATGAAAGAGACAAAATACGCCGTAGAATACAGCTCTCAAATAAAATATTTTATTCATTATTGACGATTTTGCAGACCAGCTGCATACACAGAAAAACAAAGCTCCAAGTATACAAACCTATGATAGGACCTATGTTATTCTGGGGACCCTATCCCAAGCATCCACAAATATATTGAACGACTTTGAGCGACGGGTCCTGAGGTGAATAATCGGAGCGAAGCTAGAGGGGGACCAATGGCGAATTCGATATAACCATGAGCTGTATGAAATTTTTGACGATCCGGAGGTCTCAACGATTGTAAGACTGCGGAAGCTGCAATGGCCTGGACACATGAATCGTATGGACAAGCAACGGATACCCAAAAAGGTATTCGTTGGGAGAACTGAAAGCCGGAGGCTAGTAGGAAAACCGAGGAAACGCTGGTCTGACTCAGTCGACGAAGACAGTTGAGCGCTGCTCGGATTCCGGAATTGGAAGACGCGGTCAATGGACCGAGACAGTTGGAGGCGCTGTTTGCAGGAAGCGAAGACCCGAATGGGGTTGTAGTGCTAAGAAGAAGAAGAACGAAGATGTTAAATAATAAGCTATCTCCTGTTTCCAATGTACACCTTTCCGAATTGCTTACGGTACAATTTCTGCACCCAAAACAATCGCATTTGCAAGTATCAAGTCAATCACCTAAATGATTGCTGATAACCTTTATGCTTGCATGTTCGATCTGAATTGCATTGCAGCAAACTTCAAATCAATCAGAATTTGCTGATTGATAAATTTTTTATTCCGTTCACCTGGCGCGTGTAGACTTGCCGTAAACAATTCAAAATTGTTCAGCTTGCAAATTAAATGTATAAATAATTTAGTTCTGTTGCTAAAATTTGTCAGTCATGAATTTATCAAGGTACAAGGTGTTTCATTTAAGGAACTCTTATTTAAACAAGGGTCTTGCCTTAATTTGTCGATTTCGGACAGCATATGATTTGCCATGGCAAACCATATAGGCAACTACGGTAGTTAAAACGTTTGGGAGATCCTTTCGTTGCGCTGGAGCCCCACGAACATTTCGGTGACCTCCGCCAACTAATAGGACGGAAGATAAAAGCTCCAGGACGTGCAAATGAGATCCATTACAACCTGAGATCCCGACCTTCCGATTTTAAAGAAGGGGATGAGGTTTTTCGTCAGCACTTCCACCAAAGCGACGCTGCTGGGCATTACAATGCCAAGCTAGATCGCTGTTTTCTGAAAAGCCGTGTACAGAAGGTTGCAGGGCCTAATCGTTACCTCCTTACAGATTTATTAGGGAAAGAAGTCGGGGTATATGATGCAAAAGACCTACGTCGATAGTTAAAACATACAATTCTACATTGTCTGTCCGTAATTAGTTTCAATCACACGCATAATTTACCCATTTACAGCAAATCGAAATTGTTTGCGTCAGTCTGCCCGTCCGCTAATCGTTTTTTCTGTCGTTCCACTCCACGTTCCGACTTCGAACACAATCGATTTTTCACATGAAGATCTTTCAGCTCCTTATTACCCGCAAATTTCCAAAGTGGAAAATTGATGATCCCGGACTCCCTAACCCCGTTACGGCCACCACTTTCTTGCGGCTACTCCAGTGGAGGCTTCACCGTTCCCAGCCTAGCTCACCCGAAGACGGGCGTGGGCGCCACTCGTGCGCTTTTCGAGCCTCCCAAGGGCCGTCCGAACGAGAGGACGACCGCCGGAGCAGCAAAGGAGAAAGGAATCTAACGCTGGGACGCTAAGTCGCGGGGACTCTATCAACCAGGGCGAGCTGGGAATAACGCCCTCACACCAAATCTTTTGTTTCCTACCCCCGTTCACTGCACTTCACCTACCGCAAAAGAAAAACGAGGAACCGGCACTCACCTTTCCTACCCGAACACTACCACTACCAAAAAAAACGTCCAGATCTTCTCGCCTGGTCCCCGCTCCCGGAAAAGATGTCCCGAGCCGCACTTTGCACAACCCGCAAAGAAAATAATTAATTTTGCTGTATGGGGAAAAATATATTTATTGAAATGGAAAGAAACAATGTACAACCTCAAAGTCAAAGAAGCCACTTACTTATTTCCTAACCTAGGAGAGGGGCCCCTCGCTTCCGCTCGCTCCCAGATTTTCTTCGCTTCCAGATTTTCTTCGCCGTCTCGATTTTCTTCACTCGTGATACTGTGATCCCATTCTGATCTAATTCCCGGGGCACAACCGTTGTTCGCACCAGTAGAACCAGGTTCACTTATTTAGTTTTTTTTGTTATTGCACCACCGTTGTTTGCTGAATTCCGAATAAAACTGCACCGTCCCAGAAACACCAGAGGAAAAAGAGACCGCACGCGCCAATCTTCTTGGCTTAAATAATCTTGCCGAGTCCCGTTTTTTTTTTCTTTTTCCCTTCCATCCACCGGGAAAAACTTGTTTTGAGTGACTTTGCACGAGTAACTCCCCTCGCTTGTTTCCACTTAACCTACATACCGCCCGTGGCGATCCTATTGGGAATCGAATGTACTATCGCCGAATGCATTGATTCCATCTCCATTGTCTGGTATTGATGATTCGTCGTTCATTCATTATTTCCTTCGACCGACGATACGAGTGCAGCACCACTTGTCGTTTGTTTGTCTGCTGTGTCATCTTCGGCGACTGATGATGCTCCGATGATGACGATCATTTGAATCGTTGGTTGGTTTCGGTTGATCATACTCATTTGAATGTTTAATCTTTAGCAAATACTCCCCGCAATTTATTAAGCCATGGTAAGGTCTTTTATAGAGCCTTATTATGAAAATTACAATGTCGTGTGAATGATGAAACAACCATCTTTAGTCGCAAATGAAGACTCTCCTGGCCGGAAGGTGGGATTTGATGTTCGCTTAACCTTCCCAGTTGCTTAGAAATCTTTCCCAACTATCATTGGGGTTCAAATGTAGCTTTCCATGTCTTAGCATTGTGGGCATTATCGACTGATTTAACGCCGACGATGCACTTGCGCCTATTAGGCTCGGTGTGTACGATACGATGTGTCTTTAGGGTTTTGGATGTTTCATAATATCTACCACAATCACTGTACTCATGCTTGAGTGCGCAAACATTGCATTGGAATGGGGCGAGATTAGAGTACGAAGCCTTATGACGATGCAATTGCGTTGCCTGACTACATGCTTTGCCGCATATGTTTGTTGCACAATACCAGTACACCCTATGTATACTGGCATGCGCTGGGAGCTTGATATTATATGAATCCTATATACACACCAAGGCTCCCAAGGAGAGAGATATTCCAGTATGATACTTATCAGCCACTTTATACTCGCCAACTAGATCAGTAAAAGAGTGCTTTTGTTTAATGATTTAAGTTTTATTTTATTCTTTGTTTGGTTATATAATAACACGTTCAGTTGACTATATTAATATTGATAACATATTTCGCTATTGAATTCTTCCAATAATTAATTTAATTACAGTGACGTATAAAGTTCGAGCATTAATGGAGCTTGTAAAATTTTTGCGATATAAATTTACTTTGATTATTTTTGTTTTTTGAAGGAAATGTATGATATTGCTATTTGAAACACCAATCAATTAAAGCTTTAACTGTTGCTCGGGTTGACGACTTGAGCACGCAGTTATATTAACGAATCGATTGATTATAATCCAACTGCTAGCCCCGGGCACAAAGCCTTGGGACGCTAATACTCGGGCTGATGCCTTGAGTACGCAGTCAGATTGATAAATCAATCAATTACTAGTTCAACTGCAGACCCCGGGCATAACTGCCTTGGGGCGCTGATACTCGGGTGGATGCCTTGAGTACGCAGTTGAACGTATCCTAAATTCACTGATCCCGGGCTAAGTGCCTTGGGATAGAATAAGCTCGGGCGCACGCCTTGAGCCAGTGAATGGAGAAATACTTCTCGATTTTCTCGTGTCTTTAATTTGCTTTTATACTATAATTATGCTGACTTTGTTGCTTACCAACTAAAATAATGAAGAAAATTTACCATTTAAAAAAGATCAAAGTTCAACAACAAAAACAGTTTAACGTATTTAGTGTCATCTCTCTGTGACTGGTGCAACCACAAAGCTAAAGCTTTCGCTCGATTTGCAATGCATGTAGCCAATTCGTTTCGCTGGGCGGTACGTTCGGTTGCGAAATCTTGTGTGTATATGTTTGATACTTAATCCGAGTATGGATACACACCCACTTCTGCTAATCCATGATACGACACCGCGCCCACAGATGCATTGATTACAATACGCAGCTTTTCGTATATATATGTTGTCATTTACAGTACACAGAGAGGAACGACGGAACACGAACCCAGCAACATTTGGACTGCGGTTCCCGTAACATTGCCTCCCCGCTGAAAAGAAAAGTTCACGACTGGCTTGAAGAGCCTTATCGTGAAAGATATTCATTTTTGCTTCATTGTTTTAATTGGTAACAAGTTACAATGTTGATTTAAAAATTACTACTTTAAATGATTTTGAACGATTTTAATCGAATTTACTTTTTTCTTTGCTTATCGTTTCATAAAAAGTTATGACATGCTCCTTTGAATATTAATTTCTTGTCGCAATTTTTGTTTTTTCTTATTGAATCATAATGACTTGTAGTTCTTTCATAATTTTTGTTTTGAGTTATTTTTACTAATCGTTCGCTAAGACTTATTAGGCATTTTAATTTGATTTTGTTTTGCTCCATTTACATACTAGAAGATGAATTATAATTAATTACACATTTATACATTGTTTCGCTTATTTGTCTTTTACAATATTTTTTTTTTTTGCTTTACCTTAATACTTCTGCATTGCTGAAATTTATGTAATATATAATTTCTCTTTATTTTATCTTTATTTCCTTGTTTTGCTTTACTTACATATAAGAATATCAATGCACATGAAGATATAATCCATTTTGGTTTTATTATGAACAATATTTAATTTCACATTTATACGCTGTTTCGCCTATTTGTTTTCTACAATATGTTTTTTATTTTGAGCTCATTTATTTTTATCATTTTACATGAAAGGCTTTCTGTTAAAACTTTTTTTGGTTTGTTTTGTGCTTATGTATCTATTCACTATTGTGTGTTATTTAAATTACACAATTTCTTTTTAGCTTTATTTCATTCTATTCTATTTATTGTTACATTCATTCGGTTTTTTATTCAAGATTTAAACTGTATTATGTATATAGTTCGTTTGGTATTGCGTTAGCTTCGTTACACTAATTTTTATTCGTTTTTCCGTTTTCAGAATTTTGTTTTATTTATGGTTGGTAGCAACAATAATGTTTACAAAACAAACAAAAATAAAAAACCATCTTGTTTTCTTTTACTTTACTCTACGAAATTTACATTTACATTTTTCAAGAGTTTGTATGATTTTAAATCTGAAAAATAAATTCTTTTATTCGTTTCATTTTTCTTCAGAATTAAATTTCCTTAGACTATAAACAAAAGCTTGCTAAATAAGCTTTTGGTTATGTTAGTAGGGAAATTATATTAGTACGAGTATATGAAGCTTTAGATGCTCGTTTGTTTTGGGAGCAACCCAGTTAAATTGTCCATGGGAAACGTAAGATCGATACGATCGTTTTTGTTCGGGAATTATAAGCTTTGCAGGGGAATAGCTTGCGAGTTGTTGTTGTTGCTTCATTGCTAAAGCTTTAATTAGTTTTATGTAGTGTGGGCCCTAAGTTTTTCTCTTAATGTGGATCGTTAATGTTGTTAGTGGGAAACAAAGATTGATAATTTACATGAAGGTGCTTAATGAGGTTTGAAGATAAGATGATAAGGAGAATAGCTTTGTCTCTGCAATTAGGAATGAGACAATTGTATGTTTTTTTTAGCTTTCACATGCGCCAATTGCACGGAATTCTATGCTATGTACATTATGCATGCTAATTTGTGGTTGGCGGGTAATCGTAATGAAGATGATTTGTTTCTGTTAGGTTTGCTTTATGTAGTTTGTAGTGGGTAGGGCTTGCTGTGGGATTATGTAGCTTTTAAGGTATATGCCTTTAGTCGTTATTTGATTGGTACAAACTGTCTATTGCAACTCCTGTATTTATATGAGATAGTACAAAGGGAAATTTATTTGAATTATTACGCTCTGTCTTTTAATTAAGTGTAAATAGCTGCAGATTATTGATAAATCGAAAACACGTATTATTTAGTAGTTTTTTTTATTAAATATAGATTATTGATAAATCGAAAACACGTATTATTATTATTGATAAATCGAAAACACGTATTATTTAGTAGTTTTTTTTTATTAAATATAGAAACGTTAGGTATGTTATAATAAATGTTATTGAGGAAATAAAAAGATCTTAAGCTTGAAAGTTATGATATACACTTTGAATGATTTCAGCAAACTGTTGAGTTAAAAATATCTTGCGAGAAGGAGTATTCTAAGACGTGGTCGAAGCAAAACTATCACTATATGTTGGGTATGGGAGCATATAGTTTCGGCCTTCATTTAAGACCCTATATGTTCCGACGAATTTCTCCCTAGTGAGTGTCTGTTTGGTTTAGCGTAACGCTGTCCCAGACTTTGCTGGAAGACAGTACAGTGCCGTACGATCTCGAAGATGCGTGTAAAGTGGAAGGGTGGGAATTGGGTGGATGTTAAGCAGAAATATTATGTTAAAAATATCTTACGAGAAAGAGTCGAAACAAAACTATCACTATATGTTGGGCATGGAAGCATATAGTTTCGGCCTTCATTTAAGACCCTATAAGTTCCGTCGAATTTCTCCCTAGTGAGTGTCTGTTGAGTTTAGCGTAACGCTGTCCCCGACTTTGCTGGAGGACAGTATAGTGCCGTGCGAGGTCACTTCAATAGCCGTTTGTTAAAATTGTTCATCTCGATCTCGAGGATACGTGTAAAGTGAAAGGGTTGGAAATGGGTGGGCTGTTAAGGAGAAGTATTACGTTAAAAATATCTTGCGAGAAAGAGTCGAAAGAAAATTATCACTATATGTTGGGCATAGGAGCATATAGTTTCGGCCTTCATTTAAGACCCTATATTTTCCGTTGAATTTCTCCCTAGTGAGTATCTGTTCGGTTTAGCGTAACGCTGTCCCCGACTTTGCTGGAGGACAGTACAGTGCCGTGCGAGGTCACTTCATTAGCCGTTCGTTAAAATTATTGATATCTATCTCGAGGATACGTGCAATATGTAAGGGTGGGAAACGGGTGGGTTTTAAATTTTTTGCGTTAACCACAGGGGGTTTAAATGGTGAGTTATTTAGTAGTTAGCAGTTAAAATGTATTTATTGAGCAGGGAAACGTAGTTACTAGTGGAAGCGTGTCTGCAAACCATTTTAGTTCATCAGCACAGAGGCTCCGATTGGTTGGTATGTTGTCTTAATATTAAATGAATGTAGCGTGTCTGCCGACTGGTGAAGTCGGGCAGCTCAAAGGCCTTTGTTTATTTCTATAGTGACTTACAACTAAAAATATCGTGTCCGCTGACAACTAGGGCCCACGGCTCAGAGGCTATTGTCGGTTTCCTTACCGACTTGTAGTTAAAATTAGCGTGTTCACCGACAGCTTCGGTCGATGGCTCAGAGGCTATTATGAGTTTCTGTTGTGCCTTATAACTAAAAATAGCGTGCCCGCTGACAACTAGGGTCCACGGCTCAGAGGCCATTGTCGGTTTTCTTACCGACTTGTTATTCAAAATAGTGTGTCCACCGACAGCTTCGGTCGACGTCCAGAGGTTATCTTTTTTTTTTCTTGGACTAAAGGCTGAGTGACTACCGACAGTTTTGTTTTGAAGGGACCACATTTGTGGCTGTCGACAGTGGGTTTTCGGGGAACCACTCAACTTATTTCGTTTTCCTATTCATTTATAAAAGCTTGCCGGGATTTATCGGCTTGACTGCCACTAGTTTCCTTTTTATTACTGCTAATACTATGAAATTGCAAATTGAGTGCTGAATTCATATTTTGTCATTCGTGGGGGAGAAAAAATGGGAATTGAAAGAGATAATTGGTTTAAGGGTAAATTTGTTTGTATTGAGTTGGCCTATATTGTATTGAGTTATAATAATTAAAACTCATTTGTTTCACAGTTCCTACACTTGGATTATTTCAGTGAAACTTGAAATTATTAAATTTTCTTGTTTAGCATTTGTATTGAAACATTTTCTCTTGTATTTAAATTTTATATTCATTTCACGCGGTTGGTATATTTATTTGTACTTGAATTAAATTGCACTAAAAATTATTGTTCAAACGTCTATTCATTAATTTCATCTTCATTAAAGGCTCTCAAGAAATTATTCGAATGCTAGATCAATTTTAAAGATAAGACTTGAATATTCATGTGGGTGCGCGTTATTGTTATTATTATTGTTTCAGTTGTTTGAGCGATAAAAGATGTTATGTTGATATAACGATGGACACGAGTTTGTTTACTCGTTATGTATGTTTTCATTATGCTTGCTTATGTTTGATGTTTACTTGTACTGTTGATTGTTTTACATGTAAGTCAACTGAAACTTTATCTCTTTGATAAGTTGTACGTTAAATTAAGTTTAAATTGTTGAGAAGTTTATTTGGATGATTTAGAAAAAAACGAGATTAGGTTTTGGAATATGATCGAATTTCTCTGCATAAATTATTGGATATGAATATTATATTTTTGTTATTTAGATTGATCAAATTGATTGATTTTTTAAATTTAAAAATACTGATCTAGTTTTATTGGCAATGTAAGTAGCAATGATAACATACAGGAATTGAGTGGTTTCGGATATCGGCTGGGAGGAAAGACTTACATCCCATTTAATTTTTCTACACAATGCGCTACATTGTGGTGTTTGCAAAACCGATATCCTACCTGCTGTGCCAAATTGCACAATACCAGTATACCTTATTTATACTAGCACGCACTGGGAGCTTGATATGTTATGTACCCTATGTATACATCAAGGCTCCCCGGCTGCAGAGAGGAATCTTACTGGAATACCACTTACATGCTACTAGTCAATACAATACTTTCGACATGAATTTTTCTAAGGTGATTAATTTATTAAAGAACTAGTTAATGAGGTTTTATATTTACATATTTATGAATTTAGAGTGTTAATGGAGCAGTTAATTCCCACAATTTATGTCCATTTCAATTAAATTTTTTAGTTGTGGAGAGGAAAAATAGAATTTGAATAAACCAATTAATTTATTTAGGCTTTAACTGTTGCTCGGGCTGACGCCTTGAGCACGCAGTTATATTAATGAATCGGTTGATTATAATCCAACTGCTAGCCCCGGGCACAAAGCCTTGGGACGCTAATACTCGGGCTGATGCCTTGAGTACACAGTCAGATTGATAAATCAATCAATTACTAGTTCAACTGCAGGCCCAGGGCATAACTGCCTTGGGGCGCTGATACTCGGGCGGATGCCTTGAGTACGCAGTTGAACGTACCCTAAATTCACTTATCCCGGGCTAAGTGCCTTGGGATAGAATAAGCTCGGGCGCACGCCTTGAGCCAGTGAATGGAGAAATACTTCTCGATTTTCTCGTGTCTTTAATTTGCTTTTATACTATAATTATGCTGACTTTGTTGCTTACCAACTAAAATAATGAAGAAAATTTACCATTTAAAAAAGATCAAAGTTCAACAACAAAAACAGTTTAACGTATTTAGTGTCATCTCTCTGTGACTGGTGCAACCACAAAGCTAAAGCTTTCGCTCGATTTGCAATGCATGTACCCAATTCGTTCCGCTGGGCGGTACGTTCGATTGCGAAATCTTGTGTGTATATGTTTGATACTTAATCCGAGTATGAATACACACCCACTTCTGCTAATCCATGATACGACACCGCGCCCACAGATGTATTGATTACAATTCGCAGCTTTTCGTATATATATGTTGTCATTTACAGTACACAGAGAGGAATGACGGAACACGAACCGAGCAACATTTGGACTGCGGTTCCCGTAACATGTTGAATGGATGACGACTGTTTCCACTACCGTGTGTATTTCGCATTTCGTTTTCGAGCTCGCGCTGACGCTTGGTAACTCCACCGCTTGCTGCTGGTTACGTTGTCCATAATTGTGGCGTGTGGAACGGAAGCGACCTAGCTACATGAGTTTAATGTACATCAAGTTACAAAGCAAAATTACTATGTGGCTTCCTGCTTGTAATTAAAACAATTATTAAGTTTTAAAATTATTGTGTGGCTTCTGTTTGTAATTAAAACAATTATCAAGCTTAAAATTATTGTGTGGCTTCTGTTTGTAAGTAGGATAATAATTCTTTCGTGAATGGAAATTAAAATTAATTGTTTCTAGTTACATCATCGGACTACTAGAAACAACAATTAATAAAGTGCGGCTCGCTATTGCGTAGGTTAAACTCTTACGTAATCACGTATGGTAGTGTTCGGGTGAGCAGCGCTACGGAGTCTCAATGTTCACCCGTAACATTTCCCCCCTTGCTTCTAGTGAATTTCCCTGAAATTCACTTCATTCCTACGGCTGAGAATAACCGTAGTCCTACAACGACGGAAATCCGGAAACGATACCTGTTCCTTTACTAACTCGTCAATACATAGCGACCACCTAACGCTCTAGATTACTAGTTCCATTTCCTTAATACCAACGCATTCAGACAAAACCTTGAGCCTAACCACCCTTAGTGAGTTTTAAGTCTAAAAAACACCACTGTTACCCCTTATTCCAAACGCCAACTTGTACGGGACAACTATCCCAAAGAGCTATAGACCTATTCTGACTACTACTTATCCCTAAGTTTAGAACTATTTTGCATAATCAGAGACCCACGACCGCTAAGCTTACTCAACTCTTACTTAAAATAATTCCTATGCCCTATACTATCTTCTATACCATACCATCTTAGTCTACGTAAAATCATGTACCCACCACCCAATAATTTTTTTTGTATTAATTCATATTATTATGTAGTACATTCCCTGAAATAAAAATACTTAAAACTAAATTTTAAAAGAAACATGTGCAAACCCCTTAGGATCTGCACACAAACTCGTGATGTACGACCCGCCTTAGAAAATAAAATATTAAATTTCTTCCGCATACGAAAGTAGAAAGAGCACTTGACCTTCCTCGTATGTATCATGTATCATGGAAACACATACTGTTTGAATGAACTGTGTGTGGTCCACGTGACCACAACGTTCTTATGTGTTTCCATATATCGGGAAGTCTTGTGCAATGAGAACTGTACTTGACCTTCCGATAATTAAAGAAACTAAGGAATGCATATTGAACCGTACAAGAATGTATGAGGTCCACGTGACCAACTATAAACAATGGATTGTACTACGACTCGTGGTAATGGGTTATGAATAGAATGCAATGCACTTTTTTTATGAATAGGTTTTTAAATGTGGATTTTTTAGGAATAGACTTTATTTGAATTTAGAATATAGATTTTTTTTACATAAGTTATCATAGGAGCATTAGTGCAAAATTTTGTATAAATAGCATTGGAAGAAATAATAAAACTCACTCTTGTGAAGATAATAACTAGCGTTACACGCTGCTCTTCTTTCACTCTAGTCTATTAACAATCCGGCGTTAACCGCCTAACCTACATGCGCACCTAGGCGCTTTAGAATACCTAGGTAAGCCTACATTTTAAATTTCATACAGTTAAAGTTGATTAAATTCATTTACGTATCAACATGGCGATCCTGCCAGTTCCTTTTGAAACTTTGTTTAAAAGTGGATTTTGACGGACTCGAAGCAATGTGGGAAGCCTTTAGCCCACGAAAGAGTAGCGTAAATAACGAGCACCCAAAAGGAAGCCAAAACGAGTATGAACCAGGACCAGTGCCGTTGGACACACCCGTATACAAACCAACCCAGCCCCAGGAAATAAACAAACCAGGACCGCAACCGATCCCAATAGAGAAATATTGGCAACGCCAAGGAAAACTCACACGGCAACCAACGCAGCAGATACAAGAACCACAAAAGAAGAAACGCGGCGGAAAAGCCTTTAAACGACGCAAAGCAATTGCTGAACTATATGTACAATACCACACCACAGGCAACAAAGCGGAAAAGAGCCTAATCAGAAAGCAGATAAAAACCATTAGAAAAACATGAGCAAATTCAAAAACTTTATTATGTAAATATACCATTGTAGAATAAGATATATAATTTCCAATTTTTAATACAAGATACTTAACATAAAAATCTTTTGCTTTCAACAACTCAACATATAAACTAGATATTATGGGTATCGCAGATTCAAATATAAAAGAGACAATAGTCCTTGCGAACCAGGCTTCAAACACTTCAAATCAATATTCTGCAACCCAACTCGCTACATATATTATTATTGTTATAATTGTCATGTTATTACTTTTCGGGTTATATCTGTTGGCAAAATGGTTCATAAAGAAAACTATCGCAAAAGAGATAAACAAAACCAATAATGTTTAATAGCACTCAATTATCCGCCTTGATCAAAATCTTTGAAAATTTTAAGAAGAATCCAAATCGATGCTATAGCGAGGCGTATCTCCTAAACACACTTTTAAAATTAAATGAATTGAAGACTCTTTTTGAGATTGAGATAGAATCTCTTAGCGAACAGGACAAACTCGAACCGAAAAAAAAATTCAAAATATATTACCAGGACATATTCAAAATTATATCTGATAAACGAGAGAAACTACAAAATCAACAAACAATGACGACTATAGACGTATTTAGTGGCTTAAAAATCATAACAGAATTTCAGGACAAACCCAACGACATAAATAGATTTTTAACAGTAGTGAAAATAATTAACAAATCGATTCCTACAGACCAGAAAGCTGACTTCCTACAACTAATACTCAATACAAAACTATCAATCACAGCACGAAACAAACTAAACTCCCTAGAAACCCCTAAATCCATTTCTGAATTAGAGACAAAGTTAACCTCTATTTTCAAATCAAAGCAAACTACCAGCGCCATTGTACAAAAACTAACAACTTGTACACAAAATCAAAACTCAATATCCCAATTTGCAGAAAAAATTGAAAATCTTATTGCAGAACTTACTTTAGTACAAATTGAGCAGGTAGGCGAACAAAATAGAAATGTATTGAAGGTAACAAACGACACTCTTGCGTTCAACACTTTTAAAAATGGTATTAACAACAAAAACGTCCTTCAAACAATCGAAGCTAGTAGAGTCACTACATTCGCAAATGCAATAGAAATTGCAGAACAAGCTGAGAATACAGCAAAAGAAAAAAGAGTTCTGCATTACCACAGACCCACAGGAAACAACCAATCGGGGAATAATCAAAAATACAGAAACAATAGGAACCTTGACAATACAAATAATTATCGGAACTACACCCAATATACTAACAACAATGATAGACAGCCCCAACCGAGGTATAGGGACAGCAACAACCAAAATAGAAACAACAGCTACAATAGAAACTACAACAACCACAACCAAAATACATACAACAATAACAGAGCAAACAACACACAAAGATCCAGACCGAACAACAACAACCAAAGATACTACAAAAATCAAAACCGTAGCGCCAGGGTATACGTGACCAATTCAGAGAATCATTACCAGGGAAAAGAAAATCCCCTAGAAACCAACCAGTAAATAACCATGGTCACTCGGGGAAACACATAGCAACAAATTCTTACACCATTGGCCTAACAAATCAAAATGAGAATATATCGAACTACATTATCTTACAAATCTGCAATAAGAAACTTTCCTTCCTTGTAGACACCGGCGCAGATATATCAATCTGTAAAAACCTTCACAACTCATTCGATATAAATAATTCTGAATCTTGTCGATTATCAGGAATAACCGCACAAAGCATCCAGACAATCGGTACATCAATGTTAAAGATATCCCTTCCTGAAAACGATATTCTACACGAATTCCAGATAGTTGCAAACGATTTTCCCTTAAAAACAGATGGCATCATCGGAAGAGATTTCCCAACAAAATATTTTGCAAACATCGATTTTGAAACCCTTCTATTTTCCTTCAAGTATGATAACACACAAATAACCCTACTCCTCGAAACAAAAATATATAATATCAGGATACCCCCACGGTCAGAGGTCATGCACCCAATCAACATCAATATATGTGAAGATAGTTTAGTCTGTGCGAACCCCATCTCCAAAGATATCTACATCAGCAACACCATAATACCAGCTAAACGCATAAAACACGTAAGAATCCTGAATACTTCAGCAAATGAGGCCACCCTACAAAATTTAAACCTAGAAATAAAACCCCTAAGAAACTTCCATGTACTTTCCTACCGCGCATACAAGAAAACTGAAAGATGGAATAAGTTGAAAGAAGTCCTTAATATGGACTCCGCAGACCCTGAGGCCAAAACTTCCATAGAAACCATATGCAAAGAGTACCACGATATTTTCCACATAGAGGGAGAAAAACTTACATGCAATAACTTCTACAAACAACACCTGCAAACCACTGACAATAGTCCCGTATATATAAAAAATTACCGTATGCCCCACGCACAAACTGCAGAGATCAACAAACAAGTTCAAGAGTTGATCGACAAAGATGTGATCGAGCCATCAACAAGCCCCTACAACTCCCCCATGTTAGTCGTCCCCAAACACTCCAATGACGACACCAAGAAATGGCGCATAGTAGTCGATTACCGCCAGCTGAACAAAAAATTAGTGAACGACAAATTCCCTCTCACTTGCCTAGATGATATCTTAGACAGAATAGGCAGAGCTAAATATTTTTCAACCCTCGATATGACAAGTTCATTTCACCAGATAGAACTTGATCGAGAATCCCGGCCCATGACAGCATTTTCGTCTAGCAATGGACATTACCAATTCAAAAGACTCCCCTTTGGATTGAAAATCTCGTCAAATAGTTTCCAGCGCATGCTGACCATAGCTCTATCAGGATTAGACGCAAACGCATTCCTATACGTTGACGACATTATCGTTTTTGGCTGTTCCTTAATACACCACAATGAAAACCTCAGGAAGACTTTCGACCGACTTCGCAAATATAATCTGAAACTCAACCCTTCGAAATGTAATTTCATACAATCAGAAGTCGTCTACCTAGGACATCTTATCACTAACAAAGGTGTCACCGCCGATCCCTCTAAATGCGCAGCTGTCAATAACTACCCACTACCACAAAATGCAGATGATGTAAGACGTTTCGTTGCATTCTGCAACTACTACAGACGCTTCGTCCAAAATTTTGCAGCAATCGCTAAACCTCTAAACGATTTACTCAAGAAAAACAATAAATTCGAATGGAATGAAAAATGCCAAGAAGCTTTTCTATCCTTAAAAGACTCCATTACATCCCCTCCAATTTTACAATACCCCGACCTCGACAAAGAAATCATTTTAACTACAGACGCCTCCGATTATGCCTTAGGAGCCGTTCTGTCACAAGGGACGATCGGAGAAGACCTACCCATCTCTTATGCAAGTAGATCCTTAACGAAATGCGAAACTAATAAATCCGTTGTAGAAAAAGAACTCCTTGCAATTTACTGGGGAATAAATCATTTTCGTCCTTACCTCTATGGAAAGAAATTTACAGTAATCACAGACCATCGACCACTAGTATCCTTATTTGTAAATCGCAACCCCTCCCCTAAACTAACAAGAATCCGCTTGGACTTAATGGACTATGACTTCGAAATAATATACAAACAAGGTAAAACAAATACTAACGCAGACGCCTTATCACGCATAAAACTTAACTCAGAAAACCTTTAAGAAATGATACCTAAAACAATAAACATCATGACACGAAGTAAAACTAAAACATTAAACAACCCTGTGACCACTAATACGGCAATAACTACCTCCAACATCGAGCCTGATCAACTCAACATGTGGGAAGGTACATCGATTTTCGACATTAGAAATCTGCCGATACTAAAATTTGAGCTCAATAAAAATAAAACAAGCCTGCCAATCGAAATAATAATGAATGAAAAATTAATAATCGTTAAGTATAGTGACATTCCATCCTTCGACTTAGGTCAAGTCTTGGAGAAACTAATACTTAAACTATCAATTAATAGTATCACGAAGATAGCGCTATCTAAAAAAGACGAAATATTTAAATACATAAATAAAAACGAACTAATAAATATATATAATAAAACGCACACGGCAATAATGAAAAACAGACAAAATAAAATACAAATAATATTATTTAATCCCCCAAGACACGTTGAACAAAAAGCCGATCAAATTAGATTGATCAGTGAGTATCACGAGTCAAGGTGCGGAGGTCACACGAGTATAAAACGAACAATCGCAAAACTTAAACAGAAATATACTTGGAAAAACATAAATAAGATGGTAAAAGACATAATACAACAATGTGAAACATGTAACAAAAACAAAATAACGAAACACACTAAAGAAAGACTCACAATAACAGACACCCCATTCAGACCATTTGAAATAGTAGCCATTGACACAGTAGGACCATTACGAATTTCCTAAGGATTTAGATACATACTCACAGCTCAATGTGAACTTACCAAATTCGTAGAAGCTATACCAATCCCTACTTAAGAAGCCCACGTGGTAGCAAAATCCATTGTTGAAAACATAATCCTAAGGTACGGACATTTCAAAACAATTAAAACCGACAGAGGTACAGAATATGTAAATGAACTATTCACCAACATATGTAAAACTCTGAACATCCAACACAAAACCTCTACTCCATATCACCATGAAACCCTTGGTTCCTTAGAAAGGAACCACAGAGTACTCAATGAATACCTACTAACCTTCTGTGACGATAATCAATGGCACGAACATATCCCCTTTTACACTTTCGCATACAACACGACACCCCATAGCGATACTAATTATACACCCTTTGAGTTAATTTACGGAAGACTTGCCAACCTAACTAGTGACTACGACAACTCCACCCCCATTTACAACCACGACAATTATCTTACAGAACTTAAGACAAGACTATATCACGCCCAACAAACAGCGCGAAAAATCCTTCTTAACTCAAAATCAAAGAGAGTCGAATCAAATCAAAATAATTTTAATCCCTTGAACATCGAAATAGGCGATTGGGTGTACTTGAGAACTCAAAAAACAAATAAACTAGATAGTCCATACGAGGGACCATATCAAGTTATCGAAAAACAAGGAGTCAATACACTTGTAAATAAAAATAACAAAAACATCCTAATACACAATAACAGAATAAAAAAGAAACCAACAGATATACCTCAGGAGTAATAACTTCGGAAAATTTCAACAATCTTAATAAATATATGACCCAAAATAAATGTAAATTAAAAAAAAAACAAAATATATTTAGTATTACGTATCCACTATTAAGCTAATATAAAAGATAGCCATAAATAGAATCAATATTGTAGTAATTAGAACAGAAATAAAACAATAAATTAGAGTTAATATTGTATTTCTACCACTATCATCATCTAAATAACATAAACTAAATAAAACCAATATTGTCAATTTACCATTATAGTAATAATCAAACATATGAAATCAAAGAATCCCCTATTGTTAATAAAAAAACAAAAAGTTTAAACAATCTTGTATAAGATATAAGATAAACAACAACATAGATTATAAAACAAACGAACCTAGCATTAACAACTAGAGTTTATTGTAGCAAAACAAAAAAAAAATTTTTTTTTCCTTTACGACCGAGGTGTAGTACATTCCCTGAAATAAAAATACTTAAAACTAAATTTTAAAAGAAACATGTGCAAACCCCTTAGGATCTACACACAAACTCGCGATGTACGACCCGCCTTAGAAAATAAAATATTAAATTTCTTCCGCATACGAAAGTAGAAAGTGCACTTGATCTTCCTCGTATGTATCATGTATCATGAACTGTGTGTGGTCCACGTGACCACAACGTTCTTATGTGTTTCCATATATCGGGAAGTCTTGTGCAATGAGAACTGTACTTGACCTTCCGATAATTAAAGAAACTAAGGAATGCATATTGAACCGTACAGGAATGTATGAGGTCCACGTGACCAACTATAAACAATGGATTGTACTACGACTCGTGGTAATGGGTTATGAATAGAATGCAATGCACTTTTTTTATGAATAGGTTTTTAAATGTGGATTTTTTAGGAATAGACTTTATTTGAATTTAGAATATAGATTTTTTTTACATAAGTTATCATAGGAGCATTAGTGCAAAATTTTGTATAAATAGCATTGGAAGAAATAATAAAACTCACTCTTGTGAAGATAATAACTAGCGTTACACGCTGCTCTTCTTTCACTCTAGTCTATTAACAATCCGGCGTTAACCGCCTAACCTACATGCGCACCTAGGCGCTTTAGAATACCTAGGTAAGCCTACATTTTAAATTTCATACAGTTAAAGTTGATTAAATTCCTTTACGTATCAACAATTATATATAAGAATTTTTTTTTCCTTATGTCTACTCTTAACCCTTGAACACAAATATTAACTCTAATCGGTAAAACCCAATATATCTTCACCCGACCCTACATTAATACTCCATCCCCTTTCGTGAACGGGCGTCTCGTTGATTGATTGAACCTAACTCCCTGATAGGTAATCAAATGAAGAAAAGGTATCCATTTACATTTTAATTCAATGTTTGTGCCGTCCTAAGCTTCCCCTACAACTTATTACACATAGAATCTAAGATCTTTCGCATGCCAAGTACCTGCGTTTTTGCCGTTCATATCCAGCAACCTGAACCGAGACGAGGACTCGCGTTTCTCCACCTTAAAAGCTCCCAGGTATTCCGGAGCCAACTTAGCAGAATAGCATTGAGCCGCGTCTGACAGGGCGAAATTCCGCCTCCACAAAAGATCGTTGGGTTGAAATGGAGGATGTCTCCTCCGCAGGTTATACTGCTGATTACCTTTCTCCGCTGCCTCCTTCAAGCGCCTCATTACCTCCCCTCTCACTTCTCGGAGTTTCTCCGCCCGTTCTCGCGGATTGCTCTGGCGGTCTCGGTCCCTTTCGTGTAACCGCCATCTCCCGACCGAAATTGATGAAATAGGGCGTGTCGCCCATTGCCTCATGCGTGTAGGTGCGCAAGGCGCAACCAATTTGTGAGAGACGATCGTCCCATTTTCGGTGGTTATTCCCTACGTACGCTCTCAGCATTCGTTTGATCGTTTGATTGATCCGTTCCACTGGGTTCGCTTGCGGATGGTAAAATGGCGTGAACTAGATACTGCCCCCATACCCGGTCACCAAGCTATGCAGTTCCTTTGACTTAAATTGGACGCAATTGTCACACCACCATTGCCGGCACCCCAAAAAGCATAAACACTCTTTCCTCTAGAAGCCTAGCTACCTCGACCGCAGTCGCCTTCCTCAGGGGCAAGATAAGAGGCATCTTGGTGAAGTAATCGACCACCGTCAAAATATAGGTGTTGCCTCGAGTAGAACGCGGCAGCGGTCCAACCAAATCCACACAAATAATTTCCCACGGTTCTTTGGCTTGACCAGCCCGAGAGGTCATAGGCCCATACGGGGGTTTCCTCTCTACCTTCGTTGCCTGACATGTTTTGCACTTTGTCACGTACCGCCGAATATCTGCTTCCATTTTGGGCCAATAGAATCGTTGGGCTATGCGATCGCGGGTTCTGCTAATACCCATATGCCCTGCCATTGCGTCGTCATGGCATTCTAAGAGGATCGATTGCCGTGCGCCCTTGGGGACCACTTGTTTCCAGGAACTTCCTCTCAACTCTGGATGCCGTCCGGGTATGTTCCGCCATAAGGTCTCCCCTTCAATCCGCCAGTCCGGAAACTTCGCTGGGTTCTTAAGAATCCTGGAACGCATGCCATCTAACCAGCTGTCTCCGCTGTCAGCTTCTACCACCGCAGTCACCTCTGGAAATGCCCGAGATAGCGCGTCTGGAACTAGATGCTCCTTGCCTTTACGGTGCACGACTTCATAGTCGAACTGTTGCAGCCTTACTACCCAACGAGCCAGTCGCCCATTCAGCTCCCGCAAATTCTTAAGCCATACCAGAGAGTGGTGGTCGGTAATCACCGTAAAGTGTGACCCTTCTAAGTAGGGTCTTAGTTTTTCTACTGCCCACAACACCGCTAAGCACTCCCTCTCAGTGGTGGAATAATTCCTCTCCGTCTTTGAAAGACCCCGACTAAGGTAACATACTACCTTCTCCCCCTCGGGGTGGCTCTGGCTTAGCACTGCTCCCAACCCATGATCGGATGCATCCGTCTGGACGTTAAAAGGTAAGGCGAAATCTGGGCACGTGAGAATCGGCGCTGATGATAGCATCGCCTTGCAACGCCTAAAGGCCAACTCACACTGATCCGTCCATACAAACTTCTTATTTTTGCGCAGTAGGTTGGTGAGGGATGCTGTGAGCGTAGCGTGATCTGGAATGAAACGCCGATACCATGACACCATTCCCAGGAATTGTCGCACTTTCTTCACACCGGTTGGTTGGGGAATACGCAGTATACACTCTACCTTTTTTGGGTTGACGTGCAGTCCACTTTCGTCTACCACGTATCCTAGGTACTTCAGCTGTGGCCGGCAAAACTCACACTTCTCGCGTGATACTCGTAGACCCGCCTCTCGAAGACGTGTTAGTACTACCCGAAGGATTTCCAAATGCTTCTCAAAATCCCTGGTGATTACTATAAAATCGTCTAGGTACACGTAGACGTATGGCTCGAGCTCCGGCCCCAAAACCCTATCCACAAAGCGTTGCCACGTTGAACGAGCGTTATGTAATCCAAAAGGCATCCGATTAAAATGGAATAATCCACGTCCAGGTACCGTGAAGGCTGTGTAAGGCTTGGATTCCTTCGCCATAGGAATTTGCCAATAGGCGGACTTAATGTCTAGGAAGGAGAGACATCGGGCTGTGCGCAGTTTGTCTAACGTGGAGGAGATATATGGGAGTGGATAGGCGTCCCGCTGGGATACGCTGTTTAGCTTCCGGAAGTCCACACAAAACCGAAACTTCCCATCCTTCTTCTTTACCAAGAGGATGGGTGATGACCATGGACTCCCGGAAGGTTCTACCACTCCCAGGCGCAACATTTCATCCAGCTCTTTGTTGATGTGTGCTTGCACCACCGGAGACACGGGGTAGTACCGCTATTTAATGGGTTCAGCCGATGTCGTGATCACATGCTCCACCCCTCTAGCACACCCTAGGCCATCTCCCATCAACACGAACTCCTCCGCTATCAGTGATTCCAAGCGTGCCTCATCCTGTGGAGCCAACCTTGTTCTCCGTTGAAGTGCCTCACAGGCGGCTACCGCCGCGAACTCCCAAGCTTCCCTGCTGGGATCCAGAAAGATCCGAAATGAACGCAGGAAGTCCACCCCCAGGATAAGTCCGTGTGGAACCGCAGGCACTACCAAAATTCCCATCCACCGCGTTACACCCTTCGCCGTCACTGGTACCCAGGCTACACCCTCCGTTGGGACACATCCACTATCCGCTAACTTAATTGCTGGTTGTCCCGCCTCCTGAAGCTCCAACCCCTGCGTGCGCAGCAATTCCCAACCGGGTTTTCCGAGGATGGTATGCGTTGCCCCAGAGTCCAGTAGTCCCACTATAGCTCGCCCAAACACTTCCACCTCCATATGTGGACGACTATCCGCTACCGTTTCCTCCAGTGCAAAATTCACCCTTGTCTCCTGTGCGACTAACTTACTTGGATCACTCGTACCCCCTACGTCGCTTAGTGAGTACGGTTCCCGTTTCCTGAGGGTCCCCAATTCGGTGCTTGGTTTGATTGGCTTCGTCTCACATGATCCTTTGAAACATTGGAAAGCCTCCGTGTACACATTGGACAGGTCGCTTTCCGTGTTCCAATTCTCCCATAACCAAAACATCTTTGAGGCTCACTGCAAGTCCTGGAGGTGTGTCCTTTACCTTTACAGTTCCAGCAGCAGATACCCCTATGCCCATCTTGCAATGCGGCAACCATACCTCCCTCTGTCGCCACACAATAAGCCAGATCTGGTTCCAATAACCGATGCGTCCGGGGATTTGGTGGAGGAACAAAGGACTCCACCGTTGCTCTTGTGGTCTCCAATGTTCTACCTAGTTGTACCAGGTCCACTATTGAGGAGATCGGCACCAGACTGAGCTGAGTCTGGTAGAAGGGTGCAATATTCCGCCTTATCCAGCGCAGCTTCTCCTGTTCCGTGCACAGTACCGCAAGTCGACGAAAAAGGCCTTCCATCGTCGCCACGTACACCCCAATGGACTCATCCTTCCCCTGTGTCCGGTGCCGAATTTCCTCAAAAAGCCTGTCGTCATAGTCCGGTGGTAAGAACTCTGCCCGCAACTCCTTCTTTACATCGTCCCAATCTTTGCATCTATGTTTTATCGCTCGGAACCATGTCAATGCCTTCCCTTCGAACAAGACCACCGTTGACCTAAATAGATGGGATTTGGGTACCCACTTCACCTCTCGCCACTCTTCTACCCTTACCAGGAAAGAGCTCACCGAATTCGAATCCCCCGTAGAACGAATACCCCACTTACTCACATCTTGATGTTTCCCCAAGGGCTCCTCGACTCGGGGAGTAGAGCATATCGGTTCCATAGCACTTCCCAAAGCTTCTCCTGATATCACACAATCTCCCGCAGTTGGTGCGATCTCTGCCTCATCCTCATCTCCAGCCTTTAGCATCAATTCGCCCATGGCCATTCTCAGGGTGGACCTCAACTTGCTCACCTCCTTCACTAAATCCACTTCATCTGTAGGTACCTTACCCAAACGTCGGAGACCATAATCCACCTTTGACGTGATCTTTAAGCAATCCCCACTGTCAGTTCCACCTTCGAAATCTCTTAACAAATTCCTGATTTCCTCCACTTTCTCTTTCACGGCGTCCACATCTTCTTTGGCCGTATAAGGGTACGCATCTGTCTCAACCATCGAGCAGTCCAACGCTCGCTCCGCCCTGAGTGCTATCCGCAACGCCTTCCTCATTTTATCCACCGTGCCTAATGCCTGCTCCCGAATCCTCAGCTCATAAGTTAGCTCATCCTTACTAAGCCTTTCGACGAGGATCTTCCCTTTCAACGCCATTTCCCTTTGCTGAAATCGAACGAGACTAGTAAATGCTTAAAACTAGTTACACAACCACTTAATTCTAAATGAAAAACTCTGGATTTCTTATAAATTCCATCTAAATTTATATGATCACAAATTACAATTTCCACCGTTATATATAAACCTCCACCAACCGCGATAAAACACACTCCCGCAAAATCAGTCACTACACTTCACTTCCGCAAGTTACGCGTCGCACCAAACAAACCGTCTCCACTTGCACTTACGTGTATTCACTTATTTCACTTCACTACTCCACTCACTTTACAAAACATCCACGTTGGGCGCCAATTATCACCCGCAAATTTCCAAAGCGGAAAATTGATGATCCCGGACTCCCTAACCCCGTTACGGCCACCACTTTCTTGCGGCTACTCCGGTGGAGGCTTCACCGTTCCCAACATAGCTCACCCGAAGACGGGCGTGGGCGCCACTCGTGCGCTTTTCGAGCCTCCCAAGGGCCGTCCGAACGAGAGGACAACCGCCGGAGCAGCAAAGGAGAAAGGAATCTAACGCTGGGACGCTAAGTCGCGGGGACTCTATCAACCAGGGCGAGCTGGGAATAACGCCCTCACACCAAATCTTTTGTTTCCTACCCCCGTTCACTGCACTTCACCTACCACAAAAGAAAAACGAGGAACCGGCACTCACCTTTCCTACCCGAACACTACCACTACCAAAAAAACGTCCAGGTCTTCTCGCCTGGTCCCCGCTCCCGGAAAAGATTTCCCGAGCCACACTTTGCACAACCCGCAAAGAAAATAATTAATTTTGCTGTATGGGGAAAAATATATTTATTGAAATGGAAAGAAACAATGTACAACCTCAAAGTCAAAGAAGCCACTTACTTATTTCCTAACCTAGGAGAGGGGCCCCTCGCTTCCGCTCGCTCCCAGATTTTCTTCGCTTCCAGATTTTCTTCGCCGCCTCGATTTTCTTCACTCGTGATACTGTGATCCCACTCTGATCTAATTCCCGGGGCACAACCGTTGTTCGCACCAGTAGAACTTTGTTCACGTATTTAGTTTTTTTTGTTATCGCACCACCGTTGTTTGCTGAATTCCGAATAAAACTGCACCGTCCCAGAAACACCAGAGGAAAAAGAGACCGCACGCGCCAATCTTCTCGGCTTAAATAATCTTGCCGAGTCCCGTTTTTTTTCCTTTTTCCCTTCCATCCACCGGGAAAAACTTGTTTTGAGTGACTTTGCACGAGTAACTCCCCTCGCTTGTTTCCACTCAACCTACATACCGCCCGTGGCGATCCTATTGGGAATCGAATGTACTATCGCCGAATGCATTGATTCCATCTCCATTGTCCGGCATTGATGATTCGTCGTTCATTCATTATTTCCTTCGACCGACGATACGAGTGCAGCACCACTTGTCGTTTGCTTGTCTGCTGTGTCGTCTTCGGCGACTGATGATACTCCGATGATGACGATCATTTGAATCGTTAGTTGGTTTCGTTTGATCATACTCATTTGAATGTTTAATCTTTAGCAAATACTCCCCGCAATTTATTAAGCCATGGTAAGGTCTTTTATAGAGCCTTATTATGAAAATTACAATGTCGCGTGAATGATGAAACAACCATCTTTAGTCGCAAATGAAGACTCTCCTGGCCGGAAGGTGGGATTTGATGTTCGCTTAACCTTCCCAGTTGCTTAGAAATCTTTCCCAACTATCATTGGGGTTCAAATGTAGCTTTCCATGTCTTAGCATTGTGGGCATTATCGACTGATTTAACGCCGACGATGCACTTGCGCCTATTAGGCTCGGTATGTACGATACGATGTGTCTTTAGGGTTTTGGATGTTTCATAATATCTGCCACAATCACTGTACTCATGCTTGAGTGCGCAAACATTGCATTGGAATGGGGCGAGATTAGAGTACGAAGCCTTATGACGATGCAATTGCGTTGCCTGACTACATGCTTTGCCGCATATGTTGAATGGATGACGACTGTTTCCGCTACCGTGTGTATTTCGCATTTCGTTTTCGAGCTCGCGCTGGTGCTTGGTGCCTCCACCGCTTGCTGCTGGTTACGTTGTCCATAATTGTGGCATGTGGAATGGAAGCGACCTAGCTACATGAGTTTAATGTACATCAAGTTACAAAGCAAAATTACTATGTGGCTTCCTGCTTGTAATTAAAACAATTATTAAGTTTTAAAATTATTGTGTGGCTTCTGTTTGTAATTAAAACAATTATCAAGCTTAAAATTATTGTGTGGCTTCTGTTTGTAAGTAAGATAATAATTCTTTCATGAATGGAAATTAAAATTAATTGTTTCTAGGTACATCATTGGACTACTAGAAACAACAATTAATAAAGTGCGGCTCGGTATTGCGTAGGTTAAACAGTTACGTAATCGCGTATGGTAGGGTTCGGGTGAGCAGCGCTACGGAGTCTCAATGTTCACCCGTAACATTTCCCCCCTTGCTTCTAGTGAATTTCCCTGAAATTCACTTCATTCGGTCCTACAACGACGGAAATCCGGAAACGATACCTGTTCCTTTACTAACTCGTCAATACATAGCGACCGCCTAACGCTCGAGATTACTAGTTCCATTTCCTTAATACCAACGCCTTCAGACAAAACCTTGAGCCTAACCGAGCAGTCGCCTATGCAAACTGCTCAAAACCTGGCATAACACTGATCCGCATTTTAATTTTGAAGAAATTTGATTATTCCAGTTTATAGTTTTATAAATTATTTTTTTATTGTAAACATAAATTTTATATTATATATTTTTTCTATATTAAATTAAATTTATCATTTTATTGTTATTTAAATTTTCTACATTATTATCTTCTATTAATTTAATAATTCAAACCTTCAACTACAATTTACAACCAGCGAACATTGATACAACACAGTTCATCTGTAGTGTAAGCAGGTATAAAAAATGTCCGTGAAGGACTGCAGCGATGGTCTACTGTCTCGGCGGAAGAGGATGTTAAGATCCGCCGAGATTGGCCTTGTCTGGGGACGCATGAATACGCTAGCAGGCTAGCTTGCGGTGCCGGACCCACTACAAAAGAATCTCGCATTCACGAATTCTCGGGTCACAGGAAATGTCGACCGAAGTCGAAAAATTGAGGTAATCACTAAGGGTTAGAATTGGTTGCTCCGAGAACAAATTGACGGACTTGCGGAGACTTCGTCGAGCATGCGAGCGGAAGGCCACTCTACCCGGCAAGAGCCCCTGTTAAGCGTCAAAAACGGTGGAGCGCGCCCGATGGCTAGCACATGTTAAGCGGAAAGCCTTCTATCGTGACGTGTCCCATACCCGGTCAGAACGACAGAATGAAAAAACCGTAACCAAGGTTCCGTTTAATAATCCATTATTATTCGGTTTTTAAAATTTCAATAAACAATAGCCAATCTTCCAATTCTCTTTTCTCCTTTACTTTGCTAACAGGTATCACGTCTGTTATTTTACCGTCAATGACAACCCATCGTGCACAATCCCTTAAGCTCGAGCAATCTACACCAATTACTTTTGCCGCGCCTACCTTGGCGCAGGCATTTTCAAAAAAGGATATAATGATATATATGAGCAAAAAACCACATTTAAAATAAAATGAAATCATTAAAATGAAAGGCTCAAATAAATCAAAGCAGAGAATTTTAAACACATGCATACAAAAAGGAAAATTTCTCAAATATATAAAAAACGAAATAAACAATTTAAAAATTATCAATTATAAAAAATTCAATAAAGGAAAGAATCATTAATCAAGTAACTCAAGAAAAGATTGCATACAGAAAGGAAAATTTCTCAAATATATAACATAAACAAGTTGGGTAAACAGACCTACGCTCATGTCAGAAGGGTTTTGTATTCAATTTACAAAATGCAGTCACCAGATCGAATAAAATCAAGAAACATGTCAAAGATGATTTTATTGGAGAAAACATGAAATTCGAAGATCATACTATTATTAACATAGTTGAACGAATTTCGACTTCTGAGGTTTTTATTAATGTTATACTCATAAATATCTCCCTTGATAATTATTTCAGATATCCATTCGCGAGGGAGGAAACACATTTTTCATGTATTTCCCACCTGTGCCCCCACTGAAGCAAAAACTGACTGTTTAAGAACTGTTTTGAAAAGCTCCCATGAAAACTTTCATTTCATACTCATATCGGCTACGATTGATGATTTTTTTTTTTCAGGGGCCACTCTCCTGTACTGTTATCATCGATTAATGGCCAATTTTTTCGAATCCTAGAATGGTTACAAAGCATATTTGGTAGGAGCACTCTCCCGCCTCCTTGACTTGTTTCACTTATGAGTATTAATTGTAAGCACTCATCTTCAGTCATTCATTAAATTGAATCAAGTGTTGAAAGCATGCACCTTAAACGTTGAAGTAAGAACAAAAGCAAACCGCGGCGCAAACCCTTACGAGAGGCACTGCTTATTAAACCCACTAAGGGCCGAACCTACGCAGATGTCCTCCGTGAAATTAAAGGAGCGGTCAAGCCAGACGACACCAAAACTGCCATCAAAGCAGTTCGACCAACCCGGACCGGTGGCCTACTGGTGGAATTCGGGCCAGAGGCCACAAACAAAGATGCATTCCGTGACGTGGTTCAAAAGGTTCTTGGAGATGCGGCAACCGTTGCCTCGCTCGAACCAACGGCCACCCTGGAAATCAGGGACCTTGACTGCGTCATGGACAAAGCTGAAGTAGAGGATGCCATTAGGAGGGAGTTCCCCAGCTTAAGTGAAGTCAAGGCAAGATTGACACGTGAAAACACAAGGGGGCAACGCATGGCTATTGTCGAACTAGCTGATAAAGATGCCCAGCTAATCCTGGCGAAGGGCAAAATTAAGATAGGTTGGGTGATCTGCAAGATACGGAGAAGAGCGATCCCTATCCGCTGCTTCAGATGCTTCGAATACGGACACACCGCGTATGGCTGTAGGGGACCCGACAGGAGATCTCTGTGCTACAAATGTGGTGAAACGGAGCACAAAAGGAAGGAGTGCACGAACGAGGCAAAATGCATTCTTTGCAAGGATGCTAAGCTAGCACCCGGCGACCTCAAACATGAGCCGGGGACAGGGAGATGCTGGGTTTTCAAGGAGGCCCTAACTAAAGCCAAATCGATACTCAAATGATCCGTATTCTGCAGGTCAATTTGCACCGAAGCACAAACGCCTAGGACCTACTTGAGCAGTTTGCGAGGGATAAGAAAGCTGACCTCCTGTTGCTGAGCGAGCAACATCATAACAAGGACTCGCAAGCGTGGTACCCTGACAAATCTAGTACCTCGGCCACCTTGGTTCGAGACAGCGCCCGCCTTCAGGTGCAGGGCCATGGACGCGGGGATGGTTTTGTGTGGGTGCGGTGTTCAGGGATAACATATTTCAGTGTTTATCTGACGCCTAACGAGGCAATGCCATCTTTTCGAACCAAACTCGATGCCCTGGAGGACGCTGTCTCGAACACAGAGGGCCACATGCTGGTCGGGGGAGACTTCAACGCTAGTGCCATTGAATGGGGTATGCCACAATCCGACCCAAGGGGAAAGCAAATCTTGGACATGGCGGCCAGTACAGCGCTTTTTGTCCTAAATACTGGTAACACCCCTACTTTCCTTCGCTGGGGATGCGTAGGAACCATACCCGATGTGACTCGCTTTGGAGTCCCTGGTACCTAGAGTACACAACTGGCGAGTACTAGAGGACTTCTCGGCTAGTGATCACCAGTATATAGCGGTTGAGATTCACGACAGTGCCACTCTGCGTGCATATGCCCAAACTTCAATCCTCGGATGGACGTTGAGAGGTTCGCTGACGCGCTTACGGCAGGCGCACCGTTGCTGGGAGCTCCGCCAGGGAGTGGAGGGCCTACAGCCAAGGACTTGGTGAACTCAACTATGAGTACCATCATAGCTGCTTGCGAGTCTTCCATGCCCGTCGGAGACCCCGACACGGTAAGCCTCCAGTATACTGGTGGTCAAACGAGATCGCCGAACAAAGAAGCGAGTGTCACAAACTTCGGCGAGAGGCCCAGCGGGCGCGAACACGGGAGGAGGCAGACACTAGGCTAGCAGCATACAGGTCCGGCAGGAAATATCTTCGCAGGCTTATTAACAAGAGCAAGGCCCGATGCTGGCAAGACCTCGTGGACGATGTAAATAGGGATCCGAGGGGCCTTGGCTACAAGCTGGCCTTGGGGAAACTTGGTGCCCTACGGAAGCCTTGTATACATGACGCGGAAAAGATGGACGCGATAGTGCGGGGACTCTTCCCCACCCATCCCGTCCGTGTTGACGCTGTCCATGGTGAAACAGCAGTCGAGTGCCCACTCTTCACACAGCTGGAACTGGAGGAGGCAATCCTCTCCCTGAAAGCGAGGAAGGCTCCAGGTCCAGATGGTGTTCCAGCTGAGGTTTTGCAGCTCGTCTATCACCATTGTCCTGACTTGCTGCTCAGCACATTCAACGCTTGCCTACGGGACGGGGTTTTCCCGATACGATGGAAGGTGGCAAGGCTCGTGCTGGTCAGCAAGGGGAAGGAAAATCCCGAATTGCCGTCTGCATACCGCCCGTTATGCATGCTAGACACGGCTGGGAAAGTGCTAGAGAAACTCATCAAGGGAAGACTCACTGACGCGATTCGTGCTGCTGGGGACCTATCTCCTCGGCAGTACGGCTTTAGAGCAGGACGTTCTACCATTGATGCAATTGCAGAGGTGGTGAACGCGGTCCATAAGGCAGAGGCATATAGTCGCACCAAGCAACGGATCGTCCTGTTGGTGACAGTCGACGTCAGGAATGCCTTCAACTCCGCTAGATGGGTGAATATTCTGGACACGCTGGAAAACTCTTTTCAAGTTCCAGAATATCTAATGCGGCTTTTGAGGAACTACCTAAAAGACCGAAGCCTGCTCTACGACACGACACAGGGCCAACGAAGGATGGAAATTACATCGGGTGTTACCCAGGGATCTATCCTTGGTCCGGACCTGTGGAACGTGTCTTACGACGGGCTACTGAGACTGGAGATGCCAGATGAGTCGCGCTTGGTCGGCTATGCGGATGATGTTGCGGCTCTGGTCACCGGACGCACCGTTGAACAAGCGCAACTTAGGCTAGGTATGCTAATGCGCCGAGTGAGGGACTGGATGACTGCTCGCGGGCTCAGTTTAGCACTGGAGAAAACCGAAGTGGTCATCTTGACAAAAAAGAGAATCCCTAGAGTAAGGATGATCAGTATTGGAGATATACAAATCGTATCAAAGCCAGCGGTGAATTACCTGGGGCTGCTGATCGACTCGAAGATGAGTTTCTCTGAGCAAATCAGGGCAACGGCTGAGAAGGCTGCTTCGGGAATATCAGCCCTGAGTCGACTTATGGCCAACGTAGGGGGACCCAGCCCATCAAGAAGACGCCTCTTGATGAGTGCTGTAGGGTCAGTGCTATTGTACGGAGCAGAGGTGTGGGGCGACGCTCTCAGCAAGGAGGTATACCGAAAACGATTGGCACAGGTACAGAGAAGAGGAGCACTGAGAATTGCATCTTCGTATCCAACAGTCTCCGACTCGACGGTGAGAGTGATTGCAGGCGTGATACCTGTCGCCCTCCTTGCTAGAGAGCGCCGCGCTATTTACCTGCGCCGAAACGAGGATGCGAGGGAGATGGTTGTCCGCGAGGAGAGACAACGCTCGCTCAACGATTGGCAGCAGTCTTGGAGGAATTGCACGAAGGGAAGGTGGACTGCGCGCCTCATCCCGGATGTGAGACCATGGCTAAATCAAAGGCATGGTGAGACTGACTTCGATCTGACCCAGCTTTTGAGCGGGCACGGGTGTTTTCAGTCTTACCTGCACAAGATCGGTAAGTCACGGTCTCCCGATTGTCGGTTTTGCCCAGGAGAGGAGGACAATGCCTGTCACACATTTTTTGCGTGTACCAAATGGGCCAGGCTGCGAAGGGAACTCTACAGGGAGACGAGAGAGCTCACCCCGGATAATATAGTTGCGGTGATGCTCGAATCGGTTGACAAATGGAACCAGGTGGCACATTATGCTCGGGCAGTCCTAAAAGATAAAAGGGACTCGTAGCAGCCGGAGGTGCTGGGGCTGGGGGATCGCTCTTCTGGCATTTCCTCTTCCCCTCTCCCCTCCCGCTAGGAAAGGGACTCCCCAGCTTGAAGGCGCCCCAAGGCGTAACAAAACGAGACCTGGCCCGAAGTAATGTGTCAAACGGTTCCAGGCTAGGTTCTCAGATTTACAGGGGAGGTGTTTAGTGGGTAGTCCAAGGGTATCCTCCATGGGAGTCTCACACTGCCAGACTCGGCGGGCGTAAATGCCTTCACCTCCCTACCACAAAAAAAAAACGTTGAAGTTGGGGAAAAATAACTCAAAATTATTCAATCTTCGCATTTAAAACAGCCATTTTTTTGCTATTTTGCTACACGATTACTGATACCACTAGCTGAACCGATCCTCAAAGATATACATGACACCTATCATTCCTGATATTTTCATGCAAATCCTAGCAAAACTGTAGTGTCTGAGTCGGTAAAAAGCGCATGTTGTTCTATAGCCATAGGTTGCCATGGTAATATATGCAGCGCATATTGCTCCATAGTAATACAGGAAAATTCAATTTGCTATAACTTCGCTAAATATGATTCAATCTTTATGAAACTTTCATGATATATCAATCTTACAATAGTCATGTGTGTACTGAATTTCATTGAATTTAAGGGTACCCCCAAGATTTTATTCAAGAAAACATAAAATCGATAAATCATACTATTACTAATAAAGTTGAGTGAATTTCGACTTCTCACGTTTTTGTTGTTGTTGTACTCATCAAGGCCTACATTTGTGATTTTTTTTTCAGATTTTTCGAATGAAAGGTGTCCAATCGCGAGGGAGGGGGACACAAATTTTTCGTGTACTTCCCCTCCCTGTGTGCCCCTCGAAGCAAACTTTGCCAAACTAAGACCTGTTTTAAAAAGTTCTTATCAAGACCTTTCATTTGATACCCATATCGGCTACCTTCAGTGAAATTTTTTTTTCGGGGGGTCACTCCCCTATATGGGGAGATCCCCTTAAATACCGTATAAAATTTTTTTGTAGTTGAACTTTGAAGAGAACACCACTTTACACCTACATACAAAATTTAATGTTTCTAGCTCAAGTAGTTTCCGAGAGTTTGAGTTTTGAACTTTGCCTAGCCACCATTTTTATATTCTGACCTGACCCTGAAGTGCTTTTTGTCGTTTAACTTTTTCCGACCTTTGAGCGGCGTCCATATCGTTTCAAATTGTTCGACTTTGGATTTTTTATTGTGAGCTTTATCACACAATTGAGTAAATCTTTGTACTAGTTTTGGTACAAACTGGAGCTGTACTTTAGCCAGAACAGTAATATTGCTGAAAATTTGGCGAAAATCGAAGCAAAGTTGCGACCCCCAGGCACAAATTTTGTTATATCCTATGTAGACTCACACATAGCCATATACACACACACACACACACACACACATATATATATATATATATATATATATATATATATATATATATATATACATATATATATATATATATATATATATATATATATATATATATATAAATATGTATATATATATATATATATATATATATATATATACCTATATATATATATATATATATATATATATATATATATATATATATATATATAGGTATATATATATATATATATATATATATATATATATATATATATATATATATATATATACATATTTATATATATATATATATATATATATATATATATATATATATATATATATATATATATATATATGTATATATATATATATATATATATATATATATATATATATGTGTGTGTGTGTGTGTGTGTGTGTGTATATGGCTATGTGTGAGTCTACATAGGATATAACAAAATTTGTGCCTGGGGGTCGCAACTTTGCTTCGATTTTCGCCAAATTTTCAGCAATATTACTGTTCTGGCTAAAGTACAGCTCCAGTTTGTACCAAAACTAGTACAAAGATTTACTCAATTGTGTGATAAAGCTCACAATAAAAAATCCAAAGTCGAACAATTTGAAACGATATGGACGCCGCTCAAAGGTCGGAAAAAGTTAAACGACAAAAAGCACTTCAGGGTCAGGTCAGAATATAAAAATGGTGGCTAGGCAAAGTTCAAAACTCAAACTCTCGGAAACTACTTGAGCTAGAAACATTAAATTTTGTATGTAGGTGTAAAGTGGTGTTCTCTTCAAAGTTCAACTACAAAAAAATTTTATACGGTATTTAAGGGGATCTCCCCATATAGGGGAGTGACCCCCCGAAAAAAAAATTTCACTGAAGGTAGCCGATATGGGTATCAAATGAAAGGTCTTGATAAGAACTTTTTAAAACAGGTCTTAGTTTGGCAAAGTTTGCTTCGAGGGGCACACAGGGAGGGGAAGTACACGAAAAATTTGTGTCCCCCTCCCTCGCGATTGGACACCTTTCATTCGAAAAATCTGAAAAAAAAATCACAAATGTAGGCCTTGATGAGTACAACAACAACAAAAACGTGAGAAGTCGAAATTCACTCAACTTTATTAGTAATAGTATGATTTATCGATTTTATGTTTTCTTGAATAAAATCTTGGGGGTACCCTTAAATTCAATGAAATTCAGTACACACATGACTATTGTAAGATTGATATATCATGAAAGTTTCATAAAGATTGAATCATATTTAGCGAAGTTATAGCAAATTGAATTTTCCTGTATTACTATGGAGCAATATGCGCTGCATATATTACCATGGCAACCTATGGCTATAGAACAACATGCGCTTTTTACCGACTCAGACACTACAGTTTTGCTAGGATTTGCATGAAAATATCAGGAATGATAGGTGTCATGTATATCTTTGAGGATCGGTTCAGCTAGTGGTATCAGTAATCGTGTAGCAAAATAGCAAAAAAATGGCTGTTTTAAATGCGAAGATTGAATAATTTTGAGTTATTTTTCCCCAACTTCAACGTTTTTTTTTTGTGGTAGGGAGGTGAAGGCATTTACGCCCGCCGAGTCTGGCAGTGTGAGACTCCCATGGAGGATACCCTTGGACTACCCACTAAACACCTCCCCTGTAAATCTGAGAACCTAGCCTGGAACCGTTTGACACATTACTTCGGGCCAGGTCTCGTTTTGTTACGCCTTGGGGCGCCTTCAAGCTGGGGAGTCCCTTTCCTAGCGGGAGGGGAGAGGGGAAGAGGAAATGCCAGAAGAGCGATCCCCCAGCCCCAGCACCTCCGGCTGCTACGAGTCCCTTTTATCTTTTAGGACTGCCCGAGCATAATGTGCCACCTGGTTCCATTTGTCAACCGATTCGAGCATCACCGCAACTATATTATCCGGGGTGAGCTCTCTCGTCTCCCTGTAGAGTTCCCTTCGCAGCCTGGCCCATTTGGTACACGCAAAAAATGTGTGACAGGCATTGTCCTCCTCTCCTGGGCAAAACCGACAATCGGGAGACCGTGACTTACCGATCTTGTGCAGGTAAGACTGAAAACACCCGTGCCCGCTCAAAAGCTGGGTCAGATCGAAGTCAGTCTCACCATGCCTTTGATTTAGCCATGGTCTCACATCCGGGATGAGGCGCGCAGTCCACCTTCCCTTCGTGCAATTCCTCCAAGACTGCTGCCAATCGTTGAGCGAGCGTTGTCTCTCCTCGCGGACAACCATCTCCCTCGCATCCTCGTTTCGGCGCAGGTAAATAGCGCGGCGCTCTCTAGCAAGGAGGGCGACAGGTATCACGCCTGCAATCACTCTCACCGTCGAGTCGGAGACTGTTGGATACGAAGATGCAATTCTCAGTGCTCCTCTTCTCTGTACCTGTGCCAATCGTTTTCGGTATACCTCCTTGCTGAGAGCGTCGCCCCACACCTCTGCTCCGTACAATAGCACTGACCCTACAGCACTCATCAAGAGGCGTCTTCTTGATGGGCTGGGTCCCCCTACGTTGGCCATAAGTCGACTCAGGGCTGATATTCCCGAAGCAGCCTTCTCAGCCGTTGCCCTGATTTGCTCAGAGAAACTCATCTTCGAGTCGATCAGCAGCCCCAGGTAATTCACCGCTGGCTTTGATACGATTTGTATATCTCCAATACTGATCATCCTTACTCTAGGGATTCTCTTTTTTGTCAAGATGACCACTTCGGTTTTCTCCAGTGCTAAACTGAGCCCGCGAGCAGTCATCCAGTCCCTCACTCGGCGCATTAGCATACCTAGCCTAAGTTGCGCTTGTTCAACGGTGCGTCCGGTGACCAGAGCCGCAACATCATCCGCATAGCCGACCAAGCGCGACTCATCTGGCATCTCCAGTCTCAGTAGCCCGTCGTAAGACACGTTCCACAGGTCCGGACCAAGGATAGATCCCTGGGTAACACCCGATGTAATTTCCATCCTTCGTTGGCCCTGTGTCGTGTCGTAGAGCAGGCTTCGGTCTTTTAGGTAGTTCCTCAAAAGCCGCATTAGATATTCTGGAACTTGAAAAGAGTTTTCCAGCGTGTCCAGAATATTCACCCATCTAGCGGAGTTGAAGGCATTCCTGACGTCGACTGTCACCAACAGGACGATCCGTTGCTTGGTGCGACTATATGCCTCTGCCTTATGGACCGCGTTCACCACCTCTGCAATTGCATCAATGGTAGAACGTCCTGCTCTAAAGCCGTACTGCCGAGGAGATAGGTCCCCAGCAGCACGAATCGCGTCAGTGAGTCTTCCCTTGATGAGTTTCTCTAGCACTTTCCCAGCCGTGTCTAGCATGCATAACGGGCGGTATGCAGACGGCAATTCGGGATTTTCCTTCCCCTTGCTGACCAGCACGAGCCTTGCCACCTTCCATCGTATCGGGAAAACCCCGTCCCGTAGGCAAGCGTTGAATGTGCTGAGCAGCAAGTCAGGACAATGGTGATAGACGAGCTGCAAAACCTCAGCTGGAACACCATCTGGACCTGGAGCCTTCCTCGCTTTCAGGGAGAGGATTGCCTCCTCCAGTTCCAGCTGTGTGAAGAGTGGGCACTCGACTGCTGTTTCACCATGGACAGCGTCAACACGGACGGGATGGGTGGGGAAGAGTCCCCGCACTATCGCGTCCATCTTTTCCGCGTCATGTATACAAGGCTTCCGTAGGGCACCAAGTTTCCCCAAGGCCAGCTTGTAGCCAAGGCCCCTCGGATCCCTATTTACATCGTCCACGAGGTCTTGCCAGCATCGGGCCTTGCTCTTGTTAATAAGCCTGCGAAGATATTTCCTGCCGGACCTGTATGCTGCTAGCCTAGTGTCTGCCTCCTCCCGTGTTCGCGCCCGCTGGGCCTCTCGCCGAAGTTTGTGACACTCGCTTCTTTGTTCGGCGATCTCGTTTGACCACCAGTATACTGGAGGCTTACCGTGTCGGGGTCTCCGACGGGCATGGAAGACTCGCAAGCAGCTATGATGGTACTCATAGTTGAGTTCACCAAGTCCTTGGCTGTAGGCCCTCCACTCCCTGGCGGAGCTCCCAGCAACGGTGCGCCTGCCGTAAGCGCGTCAGCGAACCTCTCAACGTCCATCCGAGGATTGAAGTTTGGGCATATGCACGCAGAGTGGCACTGTCGTGAATCTCAACCGCTATATACTGGTGATCACTAGCCGAGAAGTCCTCTAGTACTCGCCAGTTGTGTACTCTAGGTACCAGGGACTCCAAAGCGAGTCACATCGGGTATGGTTCCTACGCATCCCCAGCGAAGGAAAGTAGGGGTGTTACCAGTATTTAGGACAAAAAGCGCTGTACTGGCCGCCATGTCCAAGATTTGCTTTCCCCTTGGGTCGGATTGTGGCATACCCCATTCAATGGCACTAGCGTTGAAGTCTCCCCCGACCAGCATGTGGCCCTCTGTGTTCGAGACAGCGTCCTCCAGGGCATCGAGTTTGGTTCGAAAAGATGGCATTGCCTCGTTAGGCGTCAGATAAACACTGAAATATGTTATCCCTGAACACCGCACCCACACAAAACCATCCCCGCGTCCATGGCCCTGCACCTGAAGGCGGGCGCTGTCTCGAACCAAGGTGGCCGAGGTACTAGATTTGTCAGGGTACCACGCTTGCGAGTCCTTGTTATGATGTTGCTCGCTCAGCAACAGGAGGTCAGCTTTCTTATCCCTCGCAAACTGCTCAAGTAGGTCCTAGGCGTTTGTGCTTCGGTGCAAATTGACCTGCAGAATACGGATCATTTGAGTATCGATTTGGCTTTAGTTAGGGCCTCCTTGAAAACCCAGCATCTCCCTGTCCCCGGCTCATGTTTGAGGTCGCCGGGTGCTAGCTTAGCATCCTTGCAAAGAATGCATTTTGCCTCGTTCGTGCACTCCTTCCTTTTGTGCTCCGTTTCACCACATTTGTAGCACAGAGATCTCCTGTCGGGTCCCCTACAGCCATACGCGGTGTGTCCGTATTCGAAGCATCTGAAGCAGCGGATAGGGATCGCTCTTCTCCGTATCTTGCAGATCACCCAACCTATCTTAATTTTGCCCTTCGCCAGGATTAGCTGGGCATCTTTATCAGCTAGTTCGACAATAGCCATGCGTTGCCCCCTTGTGTTTTCACGTGTCAATCTTGCCTTGACTTCACTTAAGCTGGGGAACTCCCTCCTAATGGCATCCTCTACTTCAGCTTTGTCCATGACGCAGTCAAGGTCCCTGATTTCCAGGGTGGCCGTTGGTTCGAGCGAGGCAACGGTTGCCGCATCTCCAAGAACCTTTTGAACCACGTCACGGAATGCATCTTTGTTTGTGGCCTCTGGCCCGAATTCCACCAGTAGGCCACCGGTCCGGGTTGGTCGAACTGCTTTGATGGCAGTTTTGGTGTCGTCTGGCTTGACCGCTCCTTTAATTTCACGGAGGACATCTGCGTAGGTTCGGCCCTTAGTGGGTTTAATAAGCAGTGCCTCTCGTAAGGGTTTGCGCCGCGGTTTGCTTTTGTTCTTACTTCAACGTTTAAGGTGCATGCTTTCAACACTTGATTCAATTTAATGAATGACTGAAGATGAGTGCTTACAATTAATACTCATAAGTGAAACAAGTCAAGGAGGCGGGAGAGTGCTCCTACCAAATATGCTTTGTAACCATTCTAGGATTCGAAAAAATTGGCCATTAATCGATGATAACAGTACAGGAGAGTGGCCCCTGAAAAAAAAAAATCATCAATCGTAGCCGATATGAGTATGAAATGAAAGTTTTCATGGGAGCTTTTCAAAACAGTTCTTAAACAGTCAGTTTTTGCTTCAGTGGGGGCACAGGTGGGAAATACATGAAAAATGTGTTTCCTCCCTCGCGAATGGATATCTGAAATAATTATCAAGGGAGATATTTATGAGTATAACATTAATAAAACTCAAACTCAAATATATATATATATACCTATATATATATATATATATATATATATATATATATATATATATATATATATATATATATATATATATATATATATATATTCTTACATGCACGAATAATTCTGCGAGCTACTGTTGCAATTGTTTTCACAACCATTAAGAACCTCATGATCAACAAAGTGAATTTACTCGAAACCACGAGAATCCACCAAGCATGGCCAACATCTGAAAGTGACGTCACTCCATTCATTAAGCTGCTCGAATATACCAGGTACCTCTCGGCAGAACATTCGCCAATGTACGAGAAATGGGTTGAATGGGTAGAGACCCTATATAAACGCGAGCTGAATGAATGGGGGATCATTCATTCAACCGCGATAGTAAAAACTGCGGTAGTGTGTGGAGTGCGAATTGAAAAGCGATCAAGTAATAGTGAAGTGATTTTAGAAGACAAATGCGATAGAAATTTATGGACAAGTGGAAGTTAGACTTTTAATAGTGAAAATGAAAATTGTGAAATAGTTAAATAAGTGATTGCGCATTTTTAAGCGGTCAAATGAACTCTTTTAATTTAATTTAAAAGACATTGCGTTCTCACTTTCCCGAAACATTAAAATTATTGGCCGCGAACCATAACACGCGACAGTGGTGTCAAGAAGTGAGAAAGAAAATTTTGGAAGTGAAAACTTTTGAACTAAATGAACAATCAGCAAAAATGGACCAACAAGCGATCAAAATCAAGGCGGATTTGCAAAAACAGTCAACCGAAATAAAGGCGGAGCTCGGTAGTCTGAACAAGCAAATTAAATGCGTAGAAGAAAGGGTTTATCAAGTCGAGGAGAGAATTAACCATGAGGTTTGCCAGGTCGAGGAAAGAATGAACCATGAGATGGAAAAAATGAAAAAGGACTTGGAAGCAGCGAAGACATTAGTAACCACCTCACCAACCCCGCTTATAACTGCAGCGCGAAGCACATCCAGAAATGTGCAAGCACAAATATTCGATGGGCAAACAATCTGGAGTATTCACAAACCCAGTTTGAAGCTGCCGCAAGGGCACATCACTGGAATGAGCAGGAACGAGCAACTGCACTAATTCTTCCTCTAAGAGGCCCAGTTGCCGAGTTTTTGCAGATGATCCTCGTTGAATTGCACTCAAACCCGGCTGCTATTATGAATGCGCTCGACATGCGTTATGGAGACGATCATCTAAAGCAGATTTATCGGTGACAGCTACGGCATTGGATGCAGAACTCTGGCGAAACCCTACAGCAGCTAGCCCAAGACATTGAGTGACTGGCACTTTTGGTTTACCCAGCATACGACCCCGAACATCGAGATGACACAGTGACAGAAGCATTTATCAGCGCACTGAAGGACCAGAAATAGCAACAAGTCTTGCGTTTAGCTCAAAAGCAAACGGTTAAGGATGCATTGGCTTATAGTTTGAACTTTGAAGCAGCAAAAAATTTGAGTCGTACCACTGCCCGGGTTCGCGAGATAGTGGCAGACAAGTGCAGGTGTGAGCGCGTCGAAATTGAGCGAGACCCGCATGTGAATGGTGTGCCTAGATGCTGGAATTGCGGAGAGAAGGGGCACCTGCAAAGAGACTGCAAGAAGCGAAGAAACCCGAGCTATTGTCCAGGGTGTACAGCTAGGAGAAGATCTGGACCGAGTCAGGAGCCCAGAATGGAAACCCTTCAAACTGAGGGGTGAAAGATAGTTACCCGCTCCCACGCATCGATGACATCATGGATACTTTAGCCGACGCAAAATGGTTTTCTATACTCGATCTCAAGAGTGGCTACTGGCAGGTAGAAATCGACAAGAAGGACCGAGAGGAAACCGCATTTTCAGTTGGGACCGGATTGTGGCAATCTGTGGTGATGCCATTTGGGCTTTGCAATGCTCCAG
>OZ017740.1:239496049-239743549 GCA_963969285.1 Odontomyia ornata | reverse complement strand
TCGGTATCTCCAACAAATTCTTGAAGAGTGCCAGCTAATTGGCACTTTTCATGCGAAAGCTTATTTAAATTCAATTCCTCGACATCAACGTATCATATTGAACTTTTAATATCTACAGAGTCCTTGGAAGGATTATAATTCTGTTCCGAAGCATTTTAGATCAATATGTTTTCCTTCATTTGAAACATCTACAATCAAAACCCTTGCATCCATCGATTAGTTATGCTGAAAAAACGGGGTGAAAGTCAGAATTTTTTTAGTTTTAACGGTGAGCCCTTAACCGGTACTCGAATTTCTTATTCTTTAAATGGAACCTAGCTGGAAGAAAGACGTATCATTGGCCAAAAACAGGACTCTTTTACCTATCCCCCTTTAAAAGTTATGCGTGAACATACAAAAAAAGCAAAAAAAAATATATGCGATGAATTGATAACCTTCTTTCTTGTGGAAGTCGATTAAAAAATTATCAATTATAAAAAAATTCAAGGGAAAAATCGGCGCTCACCAACATCCTCGTCGGGCGCCCGCTGGTGATGAGGTGAACATTCCTAAATTAGGATTACTTTTTGTTTCAAACTTTAAATTAAGATTTTTTCTCTCCTTTAGACTCGAGAACTGTTCATTAGAATTCACAAGATTGAAAATTCACTACTTAATTCATTATAGGTGAGTGCAGTTAATTGAAGCCAGGTTATTACTCTAGGATCGAGATTCTGCGTTTACTCCACGCTGTTCAGGAACTCCTGTCTCAGTTATTGCGGTAAATTTGCTGGTTTGCGATCAGTCAGTGGGTAGTTATATCACGAGCTTAAAATTTTAACGATTCAAAAACGAGATTTGATTTAATAAATTAACTAATTGTAAAATTATCTGCTACGTTCCCGTTTGTGAACGCACTTCCTTCGAAATTAAAAACACATATCAAATCTTTTGTTCTTCCACCACAGATCAATCGAACCCTGGCAGTTGGAGATAGCAACACTGTTTCATTAAAGTTCTTTTCTTTAGCACTTCCAATCGTCATTGCATATTAGGTAGGTGAAGGTTTTTCTTAGATAGCTTTTCTTTCTTCCTATGTATTCGTTTAAAGGCAATATACTTCACTTTTCAAAATGCCTCCTTGGCTTTCCGTGAAAACTGGCAAGGCTGGTATTCAAAAGATCCGTAAAAAATATGACGGCAACGAATTCTTACTAAACTTTTAATTATTTAGTGGATTATACAGAATGAATAACTGTTCACCGATTAGATTTCCTTTACAATTCTTTGGTTAAAGACTCTATTCATTGTTGCGCTCTATATTTCAACAACCTTCTCCGCGACAACTCACTAGCCGCGAGGCGCACTTTTAAGCCGAAAACTGGTCGTTAGAGCTATCAACTGCTTATGATCCGATTTATTCGCTCATTTACTTCACAAAGTAGGCGGTAATTCACTGTCTTTAATGCTATATCACTGATAATCTATCCAAATCAACTCATTTCACTCCTTTTTCCCAATGACCATGAATGCAATATAGCGATGGTTTGAATGAGAACTCAAGCATGCCACTACCAAATACACAATCCTCAGTTCGAACCACATACCATCAACTGCTTATGATCCGATTTATTCGCTCATTTACTTCACAAAGTACGCGGTAATTCACTGCCTTTTATGCTATATCACTGTTAATCTATCCAAATCAACTCATTTCACTCCATTTTCCCAATGACCATCAATGCAATATAGCGATGGTTTGAATGAGAACTCAAGCATGCCACTACCAAATACACAATCCCCAGTGCGAACCACATGCATAAAATCAAACACTTTTCGGTATCCCCGGACAATTTCTTCCTCCTCGAACACCGCCGGTATCGGATCAACTCTCCATCGTATTCCCCGTTTCCACCCCTTCTCACCACAGGTTAACCGCTTGTTTTCCCCCTGTACGGGATTCTTTTCGCTCTTGTTCAAGTTGAAGAGGTTGCCGTTTTTTGCAGTGATTTGATACAACATTCACATTGCATCGTTTGGGGCAGCGAAATGAACTTTTTCAAAATAAGACTTACAACTCTTTTAATTGGGGTAATGTTCATTTTTCGATATTGAATGTGTCGGGCTTTGAGAATCGAACACTGGAGTGGAACATCAACTCAAATTTTGTCATCATTTTCCGATGCGCCACGAACGTTGCTCTTTGGATTTAATTTTGGAAGGGTGTAGTCTAAAAAGGGAGCTACAGTTTAGAAATATTTGAAAATGTAAAAGTTAACTGTCATTGTATAATTGATTGATAATGTTCCTATTTCAGACTTGAATGGTTTGTAAAACTTTATTTAGATAAAAAGAAACTCACAGCGACCTTTAATAAGCAAAAACTAAATCTGTTCCTTAGGTCATTACAAATTCAACTGCTACTAAAATTGTAATCGTTCATTCTTTTATACTTTTTCACCTCCCTTTTTCTTTCATAATCGTCTTCAGTGGAATTAAGGTGAAATGTATAATCGTTGAGCTTGACCTTCGCTATGTGTGAGAGAACTACATGCCTTTAAGGTATACTAATTTGTTAAGATATCGCCTAACAGAAATTTATTCTGATTTTCATTTCGCAATAAAATAGTATTTTGTGCTGATGTATTTTACTGCTATAAGCTTAAATAACAAGCTGAAGTTTCGTTTGTTGTTCACTCGCTAACCATTTGCAATAAAGAGTTGCTTTCCGATGCATGCCACTTGAACATTTTTAAGTATACTATTTTGAGTAAATAAAAGTTTCTCGTAGCTGGCAGTAAAATGCCTTACTGTCAGTATATTGCTATAGGCGAGACTTGATCGAATGGATAAAAAATAGCTTAATGATATCTTGATTCAATTTATATGAGGGAACAAATTTGAGCATATATTGGTCATCGTCTATTGCTGTTGAATTTCTCAAACCAGTGATTAGTCCCAAAATGAATTATCCTGTGCCCCGATATTAAATTTATCTCTTTGATATAGGCTATAAAATTGATCAAAAGTTTGAATCCAAAATTCGAACTATTTGTCCAAAGCATCTTTTGGAAGAGTTCATATATCCTTCTGTTTGTTAATATAAAGATCAATTATTTCGAAATTACTTTTATTCATTTGAAAATTCAATAATATAATAAATGGAATTCATTCTATATATGCTTACAGTTAAAAGAATAATTCTAACAACTCCGGGATTCTGCTTTCCGCTTTCGAGGATGAAATAGCTTCCACATCCAGAGAGGCGCTTGAGATCAATACTGTCGCTAAGCTCGTTGCATTTGCCTGCATAAACAAAAATATGTCTGAGATCCAGATGAGATTTATAAAAGTAAACAGTTTACCCATAGTTGCCCATTAATCATTTTTTCATCTCCATATATTCGTATGTCCAGTATCATTTAACAGACTCCTGGAAAAAGAAATAAAATTTATTTCATTAATAAAATTACTCAAGCAATATGCTAGCAAAACTTGCCCCCAAAATGCAGGCGCTACTACGCGAAAACTAATCGAATAAAATGGTCACCATCGAAATGTAAACATAATCATGCATGAATTGGAAGCAGTGATTTTGAGTGAAAAAACACTTCTAAATATTGTATTGTGCTTTCTACATTTTGTGTTGCTACTTACCTATGAAATGATACTCCTGTGGGCTGACGGTACGTTCTATTATTGCATATTTTCACAATGCACATGATTTTGAAACTTCATTTGCATTTTCCTTCTTTTCCGTCGAAATACATAGTTTTCTCACTTGCGGTCTAACCGGTAGACTGTCTCTTATTGTCTTGTTCATGAATAGCGCACAAATCGCAAATTTTCACTGATTTTAACTAAAAATCCCACAGCAAACTAGTTTGTGTACGCGGATTCACAGCCGAATTTGACAGCGAATGCAAAAAAATCATATGATAATATTAAGATTTCTCCTTATCGACAGCGAGAATTGATGACAAGAAAAATCAGTGTTCCATTAGCATCGGGCCGTTCCTGTTAGCTACCTGTTCCAATGTGTCGGGCGAAACCAAGTTTGCGATAATTTCTTCATCACATCAGCTTATCTGGCCATCCTGAACTCATCTAGCTTGCAACAAAGGGTCAGTATCTACTACAATCTATTGAATATAGCATTTACCATGAGTCGATATTCAATATTCGATAAATTTTTGTTCCCGAATCTGGCCTCGTTTCAGATTCACCCTGGCCGTTGTTTTCATTTCATTTTTCCATTTTCAATTCACCCATTATTTCACCAGTTGTCATGAATTGTTGCGGGTTGATGGATACAAGGTTTGCAGGATTCGACGGCAAATTTAATACGGTGGCATCGTGTGATCCTAACGATTTTAATACAATTGTTGTGGGTGTTTGTGGATCACCTGATTGACTTATTGTCACAGAATTTTGTAAATCTGTTGCTGATATCATAGGCGATGCTTTGTTTTTGCATGACTTGTTGCTGAGGTTGCTGTTGTTGTTGCTGCTGCTGCATATCTTGTTGCTGGGTGGTTTGGGTTTGTCGAATACCATGTAATGCTTTTATGTCTACGTCCGAACGAGGAACCGAGCTCTCATCGATTCTAGACGTTAAGTCTGAGTAGTGCCAACGGATGGTACCCACCGGTCAAGCAATCCGGGCACCGTAATTCATTCACGCGGTGGCTGCTTGTCGGGCAGCTAGATCGGAGAGAATTTCGGTCGCGGGTCTCCGAATGGATTACGCTCATCTACAATCTTCAGCCACCAATACATGCCCGTTTTCAAACGCGTCACAAAACAAAACCATACGGAGAGGAAACCTACTTTACGTTACTCCGTATTTCTTCATTTAATCAGTCGAGGACAAAAATCTAATTTTTACTTCGCGTTCCCGGATTTCCGACGCGGTACCGAAAAATATGCTACACTAACTCAACCCGACGAAAGCTACGCTAATAAAAAGGCAAGACAACAAAAGTACCGCGTACGGCGTGCGACGCGAAACCGACCTCAGCGGATTTTCTCAAACCCTACCCTCGCGACGGCATGCCTACCCTGCACTCTATTTCTCGCTGAAAGGAAGAACCACTGGAAAGGAAAGTCGTGTTTTTAATTAGCAATTCATAGTATACTTTTTATTTCTTGCATCTCAATACTAAATTTGTGACCCGTTCATTATAGTTAATCGAACAAATTCCTTACTGGTTTCTAACAAAAAAATTATTTACAACCTTATGTAAACAATAATAGGGTATTATTATCAATGTTTTAAGGATATAATATAAAACTTTTTGTTAATTCTTAAAAGGATTGTAATATTTAGCAACTACGTTCATTGAACCGCCTCGTTCACTACAAGTAATGTAGGAAATCAGTTCAGGTACGTTCATATACCTCCAATATAAACCTTCAATTTCTCACTTAAAAATTACTTTGAAGGTAATTTTCGCGTAAGGACAGTTTCCTTTTGAAATTTATACAAAGGTGACCGAATTTGGAAACTTTAATGGGCCATTGACTGGAAGTTTTCAATTAGAAAAAGCTGGAAGAATCAAAGTTAACAAGTGTTTACTTTCTTGCACCTAAGTGGCGGCCCAAAAATTATTTTCAATAGTTTTGTTTAATTTCTCAATTTTAAAGGTCACAAATTTTCCTCGGTAGTTTGTTTACACACTATTGTACTTTATTTTGTAGTATGAAGAGAAGAAAAAGACTCGCAAAAAATACTGAATTTGACTTTCACTAATATCTCAATTATTGTTATTTGTATCATTGGCTGCTATTTATTATTACGATATCTATTATGCCTTATTATTGTTTGTATTATTTGGTATACATTAACACGCTTAGTATTAGGTCTTATTATTATTGGTTATTTATTATGATTGTTCGTATTATTTCTCAGTATTATTTGTTAGATATTATAGTGTTCAAATTATTTTGTATTATTATTTGTATTATGAGTTATTTATTATTAAGCTTCAACATTACAAATATGACAGTCATAAATTCTTAATTTCATTAAAATTTCTAAAAGTTCACCAGTTATTAATTCACATATAAATGGATGATTATATATTAATGCCCGTATTTCCATAGTGTAAATCTAATACAGCTTTATATGATTATGTGATTGGTGTGTTTTGTCTTTCTCTTCATTCCTTTTTTTTTTTTGTTTGATATATTAATAAAAAAGGTAATATTAATTTATGCGCATCATTTTCAATCTCGAAAAGCTTCCAAATTGATTCAAATTTAATTGAGTTCCCTAGCAATATCTTAGAATTTAATTAAATTCTCTTAATTTGAACAATTTACAAATACAAAGATATTTTCTTTCTTTCACCGTAAGTATAAATAATATTGCATTTGGGTAAACTTATCGTGCTAATTCAGATCACATAAAATAAAAAAAATGGAATAGTCTTTACTGAATATCGTTGGACTGGGAATTTAAGTAAATGACTATTCCTCTTAATACATGATACCTTGTTTTTTTTTTTCTTTGGTCATCACTCGCACCACCATTTTTCTCATTATTGTAATTTGCTTATGTTTTATTGAATAGTAATGGCATGATATTAAATATAATTTGACGGTTATAAAAGTTTTATTTAAAAATTGTAGCACTAATAATATAAACCGCATGTCCTTGATTACTAAATTGAAGCTGTTCTCATTGTTACTTTACCCCGTTTGTACGTTCCACGGAATATATCACTTCTACACAAACTATGGATATCCTCGTAAACATTTTTCTTTCGATCAAGATGTTTCACTTGCACCGTCTATGTTGATCATATTTTCATACATGACATGTATACGAGTATACCTAGGATTATGGAAACGCTCGAATTTCGTTGAAAACGCCACAATAAATTCATGTTTTTCCCGATATCAACTAAAGAAACTCTTCCGCGGGACTTCCGACATGTTATCGTTCTTTACATTAGTGGCAAGTTTACTTCATAAGTCCTTCAGATTGGATCGGATTTAACTTATATGCAACATACTCACTGTAATATGGCTTTGTAGATACGGGGTTTACAAGCAAGCACAATGTTTCCAGCTTTTTGAGATGCGTGAGTGGTTCCAAATCGTCCAACTCTTGAATATTGTTCCCAGTAAGAACTACTGACTCCAAATTGGGGATAGATTCATGCAAGTAATCGTCCATTCGTATTATCCGGTTGTTGTTTAATAGCAGGCACTTTAATCTAGGCAAATACGGACATCCATCCCGTTTGCGTAGATCATTGTCAGAGAAATCTATAGTATCGAATCGGTCCAGTGTAGCTCCCAAATTTTCTATTTGCGGTGTTTTGTATCCTCGTAGATCTAGTTCACGTTCCCTGCATAGATTGATTGAAGATATCCGCGGTTAGTTTAACTATTACAAAAACGTTATTTTAATTCGAAGCGGAAAAACAAACTTTGCATTTGCCGACTTACCAATTCCAATTTCTGATAAATTTACTACTACTTTTGAATAGTCGATGGATATCTGTGATGACCATTTTGTAGGAAAGTTCTTCTTCCTGTTAGTTTTAAACCTTTTGATGCTTGTTGGCACCGTTTTGGCTGCATATACCGTATTAGAAGCGGCGCTCGGTGATCTGTCTGGATTAGCCTGCCCACGAATATTCTCACCCACATTCAAGTTGTACACTGGGTTCGGGCAATAAATGGGAAGTGTATTATAATGTATGACGTCAGTATACTCATTCGAATTGCCCATATTCAACATCATTTGGTTGAGTTGAATTTGACCGATTTGACCTTTTTGGAACTGTCCTTTGTGGAACTCTTGACATCCCACGACAAAATTGACGTGGGATGTGCGCTCGTCGCAACCAACGTGAAATGACAAGCCACCTAGCAGCAAAGTGTGTTAGTAGTGGTCGCCAGTGGCGTCGCATGATTCATTACAACCAGGTTCGGTTTTTATCTTAACATTCTGGTTATTGCTTCTATCAACCGTTATTCCACTTGAAGGTTTATGGGTGAGGGTGGTTCCTTGCATCAACGTCGCACCTGAATTAGAAATGGTGGTGATTTGCAGCTTCGGCAGGTTTTGCATTGTGTGGACAACTTGTTGTTGGGACTGAACTTGTTGGATTGTTATGCTTGCTGGTTGCTGATGGTGGTTTTGGAGGGTTGTGTACATGAATTCTTCATTGGTAGATGTTGATACATCCATACTACTTAACATATGTGTGATTGTTTGTTCTTGTTGTTGATAAGTCTGCGTCTGTTGTTGAGGTTGTCGCGGAGTAAGCGATGTGGAGGCAGGTAAGCAAGTTGGGGTCAACTGCACAATTTGTTGACCATCGACGGTGGTTATTTGCGCTGCCTTTGAAGATGATACGTTGTGGGCAGCACCAGATTTTTTTGTATCAATCTGAGCAACAATTTGTTGGTCGAAACTGCAATCCTTAATAGTAATTGGTAAATAGCGTTTGTTCGAAGGTAAGAATTTCACATCTTGCAAGGGAACCGTTTTCGGCACATTTTGCTATGTCAGCGTTTACATTGGAATTATTTGAGTTTTTCGTTGAGCCGGCGATGAAGTTAACACAACATTATATTTGGGTTTCTTAATTTGCTTCGTCGTGGCTTGATACGTTGTGGGCAGCACCAGATTTTTTTGTATCAATCTGAGCAACAATTTGTTGGTCGAAACTGCAATCCTTAATAGTAATTGGTAAATAGCGTTTGTTCGAAGGTAAGAATTTCACATCTTGCAAGGGAACCGTTTTCGGCACATTTTGCTATGTCGGCGTTTACATTGGAATTATTTGAGTTTTTCGTTGAGCCGGCGATGAAGTTAACACAACATTATATTTGGGTTTCTTAATTTGCTTCGACGTGGCTTGAGTTGAGTTGTTGCGAGTCGAATTGTTTGCGATTGTTGAATTCGTACAGCTTGTGTTGCAGGTGGAGCTTTTCCTTTGAAATCGGTGTTTTTATTTGACTTAAAATACCCCAACGTTTCTTTCTTTCGTCGCCGACGAAGCTTTAGAATCATTTATTAAAAACGTTGTTGTATTTACAGTAGTACTAGGTGAAATAGAATGATTTTTCGTAGTCATCGCAGATGAAATAGAAAAAAATGTCGTTGAAATGTGTGAGGATTTATGGTGAATCGCTCGGATTGAGTTCTAACGGGTGAGGGATGATGTTGTTGTGACATTTGAGACTGATGAGTTGATTACTTGGCTGTGGCTGCTGCTGCCACTACAATTTTGGGTAGGAGATAGGAAGGTTTTCGAACAGTTTGCTTGTATGACTGCTGGATTACTACAGGGCAGCTAATTTTCTCACGATCCCAAGGTGGCGAGGATTGCGAAAAAGGAGCTGAAGGATCTTCAGTTGAAGGATCACTTGTCCTTGGAGTCGGTACGCAGAGTGAGACAAATGAAGAAAACAATTGACGGACGGACAGGCTGACACGTATATTTACGTTTTGCTGTAAGTAGGTAAGCTTTGAGCGTCATTGAAACTGAGTGTGGACTAACAGCACCGACGTATATATGTACCTATCAGCGCAGGTCTTTTGCGTGGTGTACCCCGACTTCTTTCCCTGCTAGGTCAGTTAACAGGTAACGATTGGGTCCTACTCCCTTCCATACGCGGCTTTACAGGAAACGCCAGTCCAGTTTGTCATTGTTATACCCAGCGCCGTCACTTTGGAGAAAACTACGCCGAAAAACCTCATCTCCTTCTTTAAAATTGGAAGGTCATGACCTAAGGTTGTACTGCGCCTCATTTGCACGTCCTGTGGCCTTTCTCTTTGGTCCAATTTGTTGGCAAAGGCCTCCTAAACGCTCGTGGGGCTTCAGCGCAACAACAGGATCACCCAAACACTTCAATTGCCATAATAGCCTGTAGGATTTACCATGGCAAATCATGTGCTGTCCGAAGGCGGCAAAGTAAGGTGAGACACCGATGACGGAATGATAAGATGACCACAGAGTGCAAGTGATGGCGGACAATTTGTGGTCCCAATCCTTCTGAGTTGGATGAACATAAGAATGGATCGCGACTAACAGTGTGCGATTCAAATGTTCACATGCGTTAGACTGAGGAGAGTATATGGGCGTCAGTTGGTGTTCGACACCGTACTGTTCGAGTAGGCCCTTAAACTGCCGAGATCTGAACTGTACTCCGTTGTCCGAGTACACACTTTCTGGAGCCCCGAACACGTGGAATACTCGACTCTTTAAAAATTCCACGATAGATGGAGTCGTGAACTTGCGAATAGGTTCCACAAGTGGGAATTTTGAGAGCTGGTCCAACACAACGATAGCTCCAATGTGTCCCATAGAAGAACGAGGATATGGACCGAGTAGATCTAAGTACAGACGTTGAAATACGCGTTCTGGGACGTTGAGTTGACCCATAGGAGGTCGAAGAGGCTGGTTGGGCGCTTTAGTGCCTTTGCAGGTCACACAGGCACTCACGTAGTCTTTGATCTGGGATGCCATTTTAGGCCAGAAGAAGTCTTTCTTAAGTCGCCGAAGCGTCCGACCGTAATCTCAGTGGGCACTTAAAGGATGGTCATGTGCGCCAAGTATCAGATTGTGAGTCATTTCCTCCAGTACCAAGAGTTTCCAGGACTCTTCTTACTGCCATGGATCACCAGTGGCGTATTCATTTTGTCTATACACGTAGCCGTCTATCACTTTCAAATCAGGCAACTGTGATTGTTGGGTTACGATGGTTTGCCTCTACTCTTGGTAGCTGTCTGATTCGATATGTGGGCTGTCCAAATCTATCTCAATGGGGTCCTCGTCATTCACTGTCAATTCGGCTCCCTCTGGTGAAAAAATTCGCGAGAGAGTATCGGGCACGATGCTCTGGGTCCCTTTTCGGTGTTTGATGGAAAACGTGAACCCTTGCAGTTTAAGAGCCCATCGGGCCAGGCGTCCATGTAAGTTGGCTTGGTTCATGAACCATTGTAGCGAAGCGTGGTCTGTGATGATTTCAAACTGGTGGCCTTCGATATGTGCTCCAAATTTCTTCACAGCCATCACCGCTGCTAAACATTCCTGCTCGGACACGGAATAGTTCCTTTGGGCTGAGTTCAGCTTAATGGACATGAAGGCAATGGGAGCTTCTTCTCCCTCATCGGTCAATTGCACAAGCACGGCTCCTACTCCATGTTGACTTGCGTCACAATGAATGGAGAAGGGCTTCTTAAAGTCGGGGCTGCGCAAGACTGAAGCTGATGTTAAGGCTTGTTTTAGCTATTCAAATGCGTAAGGACTGAGCTCGGTCCAAATAAGCTTCCCTTTCTGGAGCATGTCCGACAGGGGCGTTGAAATAGTTGCGTAATTCCGCGCGAACCATCTGTACCAACCGCATACCCCCAAGAAACGTCGTAGCTGCTTGACAGTTTTTGGTAAGGGGAACTCGTCAATCACCCGAGTTTTGTCCAGATTCGTTTTGATGGTGTCGTGTCCGATGACATGTCCTAGGTATCGGACTTCATTCATTACAAACTTACTTTTTTGTACGTTGATGGCGAGTCTCACCTTACTGATGTGCAGGGCTACTTCTTGCAGGAGTAGGAGGTGTTGGCCAAACATTCCCGTGATGAGGAAAATATCATCCAGGTATACGAACACTTGGTGTTTCAGATGAGGTGGATTTACTTTGTCCATCAGCCGGATCATCGTTTGCAGAGCATTACATAGGCCAAAAAGCATTGTGACAAACTGGTATAATGGTCGTCCGGGCACTGTGAAGGCGGTCTTATCCTTTGACCCCTCATCGAGTGGAATTTGCCAGAATGCATCTTTTAGGTCGAGACTGGTAGCGCTATTTGCTTTCGGCAGTCTCCCCAATATTCCATCGATGAGCGGAAGAGGGTAAGCGTCTTTAAGGGTCACTGCGTTTACTTTCCGGGCATCTACACAAAGATGGACTTTACCTGGCTTCACCACCAAGGTTACCGGTGAGGACCAGGCACTTTGGGACTCCTCTATAACCCACAACTCTAGCATCCTGTCCAACTCTGCGCACACTAACTTTTCCATGGCCAGTGAAATGGTTTTAGTGTCTCTGCTTGATTGGCTTACTATCGCCAACATCGTCGACATGTGAGACCAGTGTGGTGCGGCCAAAGCCTTGGGTAGCGTAAGATGGAAAAGCAGCGATGGATGCTTCCAGACGTTATCGTTGGTTAGGCGTTAATTCATGCCTGTCGGGTATAGAAGCGAGTTTGTTGACATATCTAGTATTTAAAGACGAATCTTAGAATAAACCTAGGGCCAATCCAAATTGAAGGTCGAAATCGACGCCAGGTACACGTTCTGAGTCAGAAACGCGATAATGTAGAAAGTAATATCTTTCGTTTGACCTCTGAACGTCACGGGTCAGTCTACCTTGGATAGGATGTTTGGTGCCATCAGCTGTACTGATTTCAGAGCGCCAGGGTCTTACTGCCGTAGGGTTTTGTTTTATTACCTTTGAGCTGAGGCTCGAGGCAAGGCAGCTAATACTTGCACCCGTGTCGATTAGTGCAACAGCGATTTCGCCCAACACTTTGATTGGTGCGTAAGGTCGAGTATCATTCTCAGAAACCTCCGAGATGTTACATAATTTTAAAGTTTGGCGGCAGGTGCGCACTCTTCAGCGGAAGTTCCTCCAACGACGCGCTGACCACTTAGTTTTGTGCTGGCGTGGGGTGACCTCTTCTGCAGCAAAAATCCTCTCTCGTGCAGCAATATACTCCTGCAACCTAATATTGTATGGTTTAAATACACGAGTCTGTGGATGCTAGGATTCTTCAAGCAGTACTTGAGGTGGTTGCTTCAGCACTGTCTTTGGAGAAGCCTCCGGAGGAGATGTGACATCTGTTGCATCGTGTACCAGCAATGACGTCATGGTGTTGGACTATAGTGGGTTTACTGGCGAGGAACTTGTCGCGATGGAACTGCTAGTAGACGGGATGGAGTTCTGTTCCGTTACTTGGTTTGTCGCGAGTGCTGCTGGCTGTTGTGAGCACTCGCTTGCAAGTTTTTTGACTTCTTGCGATTAGTGCAGTTTGGCGCAAAAGTATCTGGCTTCCCACAACGAAAGCAGAAAATATTAACCTCTACCTGACATGCAGTGAAGCGGTGCCCCGTCTGCCGGCAGTTCCAATATGGGGTAGCCCGTGTCCTGGGAGCCAGTTCATGTACTTCGGACTGAGATTCTGGGTCTAAATCGCTGGATAATGCAGGGAGAGTCTCCGGTGTACTGACGATGGTGGGTGGAATGAGACCAGCTGATGCATGTAAGGCTGGTGTGTGGTGCTCAAGCTCAGTGGTTGCGCGTTGATCTGTCTGCTATCATCAGCCAAAGTGTATACCCTGAGGCGCGGACTGCTGGGAATATTGCACCACTTCCAGTTTCTCCGCTGACGCGCGAAGCGCATGCAAGCTGTGGCGTGGGGCGTACACCACTCGCTCTTGCAGCTCCAGCCTGATCCCCTCCCAGAAGAGGCTGAGAAACTCAGACTCTGGCATTGGGACCATCAGACGTTCCAGCAGGCAGCACAGGACTTCGAATACTCATCTGCGGTCTCTTGTGCCTGTTGGCGTCTGTTTTGTATTGGCTGCTTCAGCATGTCGTCTCCCTCGACTGGCGTAAACTCCCTCAACGCTTCACGTCTCAACGTTTCCCAATCAAAGGTGGGAAACGTGTCGAAAAAACGCCAAAGCCACCGAAGAGCTCTCCCAGTAAAGAACATCTGTGCACAGTGGGGAACGGCTCTCATGTTCCCTCCTTAGTTCAGCGAGGTCATGTTCGCGACCCTCCTTGAGAAGGACCCGATGGTCGTAGGGTCATCGTGGCCTGTAAACACAAGCTTCCAGCTTGCCAGTATATGTGCTATCTTAGATGGTGGGATAGCACATGGCGAATGGTTACGTTCGTAGCTGGACTTTCCCGGTGCGGACTCTTTGCGCAGAGCAGGCCTGCCCATCCAGCGAGCTCCTGGCTGGGCTGAAGACGGTAGGTCCCAGTTATACCAGGGCATTGAGCGGCGGCCCAGAGTTGCCTGTTCGAACAGTTCTCGCTCAGGGCTCCAGGCACTCGTATGATTCCACTGAGGCGGTCGCGAAGTCGGGATCTCTCCTCTGGGCCTGTACTCTGGGGCCATGGGGTTCATGGCTCCGCTGAGCCTAGGAGCTGCTGAATCATCCGCTACAGTCACTAGTGGCTCTATATAGTCCGATCTGCCCGTTGAGGCGGAAGGCTGCATAGTTGGCTATGGAACAGATAGACACTGTAATTGTTGCCTCATCTATTCCATACTGGTGGCCACAGCTTGCATGACCGCCAGCAGCTGCGACATCTCATGTGACGTTGAGGATGATGGTTTGGTACCGGGTCGGCAGGTTGGTAAGACTCCAGTTCCACTGTCATCACCGTGCGCACCCATTGTAGTTGGTGGAGGAAGTCTGCTTTTGGGCATTGCTACACTAGCGATGGAGGACTGAGGTCGTTCTGTTGCTAGCGGCGTAGGTTCTAGAGGCTGACGACAGAGCGGGCACGTTGATGCGGTTTGCCTCAGTTGGACCAAACACAGTTGGTGAAGCCTGTGTTCACACGGCAAACTCTGGCAGGTCGGTTCGTCCATGTCCTCATGGCATCTGGAGCACAAGAGCGCTGGCCTGGTATCTGACCTCACATTCCTCCTCTCTGGCGTTCTTTTGGTGGGCATTCCAACAAATTACGAATAGATAGAAAACTTAGAACTATAAATATATAATGGTAAAAAAATGTAGGAATATATATATATATATATATATATATATATATATATATATATATATATATATATATATATATATATATATATATGTATATATGTATATAGATATATATATATATATATATATATATATATATATATATATATATATATATATCTATATATATATATATATATATATATATATATATATATATATATACATATATATATATATATATATATATATATATATATATATATATATATATATATATATATATATATATCAGGAAAAATGTAGAAATAAATGAAAAATATGCAATTCTTGGAGCAGCCGTCAGTGGCGAACTAATAACAATCTATCAAAAAAATAAATGGAATTATTATGAGAATATTCAGTCTTTACATTCCACTGGTTCCTTTCCAAGGTAAGGACACCAATGGCACACTCCTCCTGTTGCGTCACAGAGACTACCCTCTTGCAGCACCACAACGATCAGGGTTCGGAAGTGGTTCTTTGTCCGCAAGTTTTCACAAGTTACAACTTGTCAGCCCAGGTTGAATTCTGAGCCACAAGCAGTGCATATCTTGTCATGGATAGTCATGGATTAGCTAAGCAGCCAATCCCATGAAATCAAGATCCATGTAGTGAAAGACACTTGGCACCGCTTTGTTTGGGGTGCAGATCAGAATCCCCCGCAAATATGGTGTTGGGAGAGTAACTTCCGAATACACATAACGGCTCTAATATCATTTGGCCTTACTAGTCATACAATGGTGGTAAACCACCAAAGTATGAGTCAAAAGCAGGTCCAAGTGATATTGATGACCGAGGACAACACACGTCCGGAAGTTACTAAGTTGCTGGGGCACGATTAGTGCAATATCCCTAAGTAGTTACCTACCCGCAATAAATCTGGACACCTTGTAGGGACACCTAGAGACGATGGACTATCTCATGCTCACGACTGTTGATACAGCCGGGCTTTTCGGGCCCCACGTTGGGCGCCATTTATTAGTGAAATGTATTTATTAAAAATATCCGTGAAGGACTGCAGTGATGGTCTACTGCCTCGGCGGAAGAAGATTTTAAGATCCGCCGATATTGGCCTTGTCTGGGGACGCGTGCAGTGTCGCGGGGCGGGTTCATTTCCCCAGCACAAAAACCCATTACAAAAGAATTTCGCATTCACGAGTTCTTGGGTCGCAGAAAATGTCGACCGAAGTCGAAAAATTGAGGTAAGGGTTGAAATTGCTTGTTCCGAGAACAAGTTGAAACAAACAAAAACGGACGGACTTGTGGAGACTTCGTTGTAACCTCACGATTCTTATGGCCCACAAATAAGAGTGGGGCATCCGGATGGATGTGGTGCCCCCTCGCACCCTCCCAACCGGATCAAGATCCAAACGTAGACGTGGCCATGTATTTCCCATTTGAGTGAAAAACTCATACAAAAGAACTCTGATGACTTTTCCCCACAAATGAGAAGCACAAAAGTAGCCAATTTATGCTATGGAGCTATGCAATGAAATCACATAACCCTATATAATAAAAGAGCACGCGAGCGGAAGGCCACTCTACCCGGCAAGAGCCCCTGTTAAGCGTCACAAACGGTGGAGCGCGCCCGATGGCTATTCCATGTTAAGCGGAAAGCCTTCCATCGTGACGGGTCCCATACCCGGTCAGAACGACAAAATGAAAAAAACCGACAACGGGGTTCCGTTTAATAATCCATTATTATTCGGTTTTTAAAATTTCAATAAACAATAGAAAAACTTCCAATTCCCTTTTCTCCTTTACTTTGTTAGCAGGTATCACGTCTGTTAATTTATCGTCAATGACAACCATCATGCATAATCCCTTAAGCTCGAGCAATCTACACCAATTACTTTTGCCGCGCCTACTTTCGCGCACGTATTTTCAAAAAAGGATATAATGTAAACTATGAACAAAAAAAATACATTTAAGATAAAATGAAATCAATAAAAGGAAAGGCTCTTTAATCAAATAAATCAAAGTAGAGAATTTTGAACACATGCATACAGAAAGGAAAATTTCTCAAATATATAAAATAAAGAATTAAACAATTTAAAAATTATCAATTATAAAAAATTCAATAAAGGAAAGAATCTTTTACCAATTAACTCAAAGAAAATAATTTTAACCACATGCATACAAAAAGGAAAATTTCTCAAATATATAAAAAAACGAATTAAACAATTTAAAAATTTTCAATTATAAAAAAATTCAATTTAATAATTATCAATTATTAAAAAAAATTCAAGCAAAAATATCGGTACTCAGCAACATCTTCGTCAGACGCCCGCTGGTGATGAGGTGAACATTCCTAAATTAGGATTACTTTTTGTTTCAAACTTTAAATTAAGATTTTTTCTTTCCTTTAGACTCGAGAACCGTTCATTAGAATTCACAAGGTTGAAAATTCACTACTTAATTGATTATAGGTGAGTGCAGTAATTGAAGCCAGGTTATTACCCTAAGATCAAGATTCTGCGTTTACTCCACGCTGTTCAGGAACTCCTGTCTCAGTTATTGCGGTAAATTTGCTGGTTTGCGATCCGTCAGTGGGTAGTTATATCACAAGCTTAAAATTTTAACGATTCAAAAACTAGATTTGATTTAATAAATTAACTAATTGTAAAATTATCTGCTACGTTCCCGTTTGTGAACGCACTTCCTTCGAAATTAAAAACACATATCAAATCGTTTGTTCTTCCACCACAGATCAATCGAACCCTGGCAGTTGGAGATAGCAACACTGTTTCATTAAATTTCTTTTCTTTAGCACTTCGAATCGTCATTGCATATTAGGTAGGTGAAGGTTTTTCTAAGATAGCTTTTCTTTCTTCCTATGTATTCGTTTAAAGGCAATATACTTCACTTTTCAAAATGCTTCCTTGGCTTTCCGTGAAAACTGGCAAGGCTTGTATTCAAAAGATCCGTAAAAAATATGACGGCAACGAATTCTTATTAAACTTTTAATTATTTAGTGGATTATACAGAATGAATAACTGTTTACCGATTAGATTTCCTTTACAATTCTTTGGTTAAGGACTCTATTCATTGTTGCGCTCTATATTTCAACAACCTTCTCCGCGACAACTCACTAGCCGCGAGGCGCACTTTTAAGCCGAAAACTGGTCGTTGGAGCTATCAACTGCTTATGATCCGATTTATTCGCTCATTTACTTCACAAAGTACGCGGTAATTCACTGTCTTTAATGCTATATCACTGATAATCTATCCAAATCAACTCATTTCACTCCTTTTTCCCAATGACCATCAATGCAATATAGCGATGGTTTGAATGAGAACTCAAGCATGCCACTACCAAATACACAATCCCCAGTGCGAACCACATGCATAAAGTCAAACACTTTTCGGTATCCTGTTACGGATGACCAGCTTCCATCCGGAGACCACACCACGACCACTAAGGAGATCGGGATGCATGTCATTTACACACCCCGAACCCGCTTGAGCATCGAGGTAGCAGTTGACCCATTGTATTTTTGGTCTTAACTTTAACACAAATACTACTCTCATACAAAAGAAAAAAATGTTATTGTTATATAATACAGAAGAAAAATGTTATTTTTGTATGACAAGCAATGTTATTCATCAGTCGAGCTAGAGTAGGGCGTTTAACTTAGGTAGGGAGCAAACGGCAGCAACGGATGACGAACGACATCAGAAGGGGGCCGGTCGACCATCACTCTTCCCAGCAAGGATAACCTATGGCAACGCATCTAACGCAAGCGCTTCACAAAGGCTATCACCTACTCGGAAGGCGTTTAAGGGGCCCACTCCTGGTCACCGCACTAGATGGATCAACCGTAATCAAAGGTAATGTCAACATCAAAACCGTGAAGGGATGCAGCACGCAAACGGAAACATAAACATGCGAGGCTACCGTAAAATACATTGATTGTCGTTACGAATGCCAAGACTTACCTCGGGGGACTTGCCGGCTCCAATTTACACTTTCCTGACTGCGTCTCTGGTGCGACGCCAAGACGAGGCGACTCCCAAGTTGAACAATACTCACGATGTAATGCAGGCATCACGACCAGATACACATATCACCTGTACTACGCCCAAGTCGACCGACATTCGGAAATTTCTAAATTATTTCACTAATTCCTGACATGCAACATTATCGCGACGTGCAAACCAATCACTTGCAACATATAAGTAATGAAGCGGACAAACATTTCTTTCGGGGACGCCATTCCGCAATTCATTTAACATTTTCTTTAAAGACAAATCTGAACACTGACTTGCGAGCCAATCACTTACACTGTTGTCATAACAAGCGATTGAATGCAGGGCGTGCGATTCTAGCGACAATAACACGTTTTTCAGGATGGCAATACAACTCAATGGCGTAAGCTAATTGTTCGAAATCGCGTTTGTTTCCACTTTCTGCTGACAACTACAAAATGTCATTCGGCGATGTCATTCTGCGATGATCTAGTGACCCACATATTGGGACTGCCTAGCTGATCCCAAAATAATGGGTAATGCAGACCAACTCGCATACAGCAACCATGGGTGCGGAGCCGAGGTAGCGAAGATGGTTGGTAGCCGCGCTACGAACCACGCCAAAAGGAGGAAAGAAGTTCGTCGTACGAATGGGAGGCCAACCACCTCCAATGTAGCGGGCGTCCGTTAAGGCGAGCCAATTTAAAGGGCTGAGGGATAACGGAGGCCCTCTTTTTTTGGTTTGACTCCAGGGCAGAGAGATCGAAGGATACAAGTCTAGCAGCGCGAAAAGGTGATTGGGACTAAGATCAACTTCATCATCGTCACCACGGCACTCATCGATACCACGGAAGAGCAATTTCGTTCAGCGAGGAGCTGAACAGAACGAGAATCCGGCTCCCGAGATTGGCGCAAATAACCACAGACGATCGTTTGCTGGGGCCCAAAGTTAAGGATAGTTTAGCGAAGAGTAGGAAAAGGTACCTTTTTTTTCTTTTTTTTTTATATTATATCTGCTTTTATATTTATTCCATCGAATTCATTTGTGTGAATATATTGATCTACTTAACACGGAAATATTCTTATTGTTGTTAATGGAAAAAGGTAACTTGGATTGTGCGCGACGTTCAAGCGGGGAGATTTTCTTTTTCCTCGTTCGGATTAACATATTTTCTTTCAGGAGGTCGTGGTGTGGGTAAACAGGGTAAGTTGGGCAGGTTAGGGTCAAGTGTAGATAGAGGAGGTGACACGTTTTTCTTTTCTTCCTTTTGTGCTAGTGTTTAACCCTCATGCGTGCGCTGACGGATCGTCTACTCGCTGACGATCCTATTGTTGAATCCATCCAGCCTAGGGATAGCGAGTTGGCGCCTGCGCCGTCTCCGACGGAGCGAACCGGGCCCGCAAGGCTGGACAGCGCGTCTACCCTTGAAGTGTAAGGGTGACAAATTGGCGCCCAACGTGGGGCTCATTAAGGCGAGACAAGTTAAGTCAGTATAGAAGTGGAAGTCAGTGTGAATTTGCGGGAGTGATTTTCTAGGTTGATTCAGTCAGTGATAGTGATTATCTAGTGTGAATTTGCGGGAGTGATTTTCTAGGGTGATTCAGTGAGTGATAGTGAATATCTAGTGTGAAATTGCGGGAGTGTTTTTCTAGGGTGATTCAGTGAGTGATAGTGTGTTGTTTCCTAGTGTGAATTTACGGGGGTGTATCGCGTTAAAAGTGCGAGTGTTGGTGAAAGTGTGAGTTTGCGGGGGTGCGTTGGGATAGAAGTGTGAGTGTCGGTGTGAGGGAAAGGGCGAAGGATAAATCCGAATTTGCGGGTTGTTTGAGAGTGAGTGTTTTCTTTTTTTTTGGTCTGACTGTGGAATGAATGATTGCGGAGTGAATGTGTCGTTAGTGGTGAATTGAGTAAAAGTAAACCATTGGAACTGATGAATAATATTTTTTTTTCCCTCCCTCGCTAGTGTTAGTATAGTGTAGGTGAAAATAGTGGCGGAATTTATATATATATATATATATATATATATATATATATATATATATATATATATATATATATATATATATATATATATATAGGTATATATATATATATATAGGTATATAAATTAGTAATAAGTTAAATATGGCAGGGAAGGGAAGGATGCTGATAAATCGTCTGGCCAGCGACGAGCTCCAATATGAATTGGCTATTAGGGGGCTGCCTGCTGGGACAGTGGATGAGATGCGAGCAAAGTTACGGGTGGCGGTACGGGCGGAGAATTTAAAAAACACAAGTATGGTGAATTTCAAAGAGTACCCTTACACACCCGCAGAGGACATCAAGGCGCTGGAGGAAAAATGGGCAGAAGTTAACTCCCTGGTGGAAGGATTCTCGGGTGACAGAGAGTCGGGAGAGTATTGGAAGATATTGGCCAAGATCGAGTTTTGCCAGCGAAGGTTGGCGAATATCCAAGCTGAGGATCCCGAGGAGGAAAAGATCGTGGACAGATTCGAAAAAGATTTCATGATGGCGTTAGGGGGTCTGGATGTAACAGCGGGTGGCAACTTGGAGGAGATGGAGGAGGAAACCGTTCCTAGAGGCAGGACATCTACACCGAAAGCGAGGTTAACGGGAGAAAAAACCAGCACTAAGCCGGGAGGCAGAGTTAACGATGCACCCGGGCTGAAGGCAGGTCCTCCCGAAAGGATCACGAAGAAGGTAGAAGGGGAGAGTGACACGGGAGCGGAGAAACAAGTAGAGGAGCCGAGCGCAATCACTGAGGGGCGGCTACTTGAATCGGAAGGGCCAGCAACTCAGACGGTGGAGGTACATCGGAATGATCCGGGAGCAGGCAAGGTTCCAGACGTGTCCAAGTGGGGGATCAAATTCTCCAGCGATTCTCCCGGTTCGGTAAGTGCTTTTCTGGAAAGGGTAGAGGAGCTTCGGTTAACGAAGGGCGTGACAGAGCCACAGCTGATGAGGATGGCCGCGGAGCTTTTTGAGGGTAAAGCCCTGATTTGGTTTCGTTCGGTACGGGAGCGGGTAGCTTCTTGGGATGAACTTTGCCAGGAGCTGCGGACAGAATTTTTACCCCCAAATTGCAATAAAAGGCTGTGGGAAGAAATTCGTCAGCGGACGCAAGGAAGGAACGAGTCCATCGGAGTTTACGTGGCTATCATGGATGGACTGTTTCGCAGATTGGGAGAACCCTGCTCGGAAGCCAGGAAGCTGGAGATTTTGCTGGATGACATTAGCCCGTTCTACCAGGTGAAGTTATCATTAAGAGAGTTGACATCGGTTGCGCAGTTGGTGCAGTTGGGACGGAAAATGGAGGCTACTAAGGCGGCGGTTGATGCGTTTGTGCCACCACCCAGCCGTAGGACGTCAAAGCTATTAGAACCAGATTTAGCCTATGAGGAGGTCCCTACAGTGAGTGAAATAGTTCCGGAGGGCAGGGCTGCAGGAGTCAAGTGCTGGAACTGCAACGGTGTAGGACACATCTCCCGGGAATGTCGCCAACCACGTATATGCTTCGGCTGCGGTCGGTCTGGAGCAACAAAAGTCACCTGTCCGAATTGTTCTACTCAGCGGGGTCGAGCGCCGGCCCGGGCGGGTCCGTCGGGAAACGAGCACGGTGCTCGTTAGGCGGCGAATTGAGCACCGGAGCCGGGGAGGAGTTGGGGGCCGCGGGTACGAGTTTTTTATTTTCAAATAGTCGGGGGGACGAACGACCACATTTGGAGGTTTGGGTGTTGGGCAAGCGCTTCAAGGGCCTCGTTGACTCGGGGGCGTCCAATACAATTGTCGGGGGAGATGGTTTGTCCGAGATGCGGGAAATGGGGGTGGAGATGATTACTGCCCAGAATCAGGCGGTGAGCCTAGCCGACAACGGCCAGTGCCCGATAGAGGGGAGGGCTTGGGTACCTTTTCGGTTGGAGGGCTGGGTGAAGTGGCTGGAGGTATTGGTGGTATCGGCTCTTGCTCACAAAGTTATCTTGGGGGTAGATTTTTTGCAGCAGTTTGGGGTCCTTTTGAACCTGCGGGATAACAGGTGGGGTTTTGCATGCCATGAGGCGGTGATGTTGGGGGGACATCTACACAGTAGGTCTGTATTGACTCACTCTGAAGAAGAGGAGTTAGCCCAGTTAATTGGGATAGAGCTCCAAAACATGGGGGAGGGGCTGGGTTGCACTAATCTGGTGGAGCACGTCATCAAGACGGATGCAGCGCCCATCAAGCAGCGTTATTATCCGGTCTCACCTACCATGCAGAAGAACATTAATACGGAGCTGAACGAGATATTGGCGCTAGGCGTAGTGGAGCCCTCTAAGAGCGCATGGTCTTCCCCGATATTAATGGTGAAGAAAAAGGATGGGTCGTACAGATTCTGTGTAGATTTCCGTAAGGTGAATCAAGTCACCGCACGGCATGCGTATCCCCTTCCGTATATTTCCGCCACTTTAGATAAGCTACGGGATGCAAGGTATCTATCCACTTTGGACATTAAATCAGCTTACTGGCAGGTCCCAGTGGCGGAAGAATCACGTCAGTTCACGGCGTTTACCATCCCAGGGCGGGGTCTTTTTCAATTTCGGAGAATGCCGTTTGGTCTGTCGAATGCGCCAGCGACCTGGCAGCGCCTAATTGACAAAGTGTTGGGCCCGGAAATGGAACCTTTCGTGTTCACATACCTCGACGACATTATTATCGTAACACCCACGTTCAGTCAACACCTGGAGGTTCTCTCCGAGGTATTCAAGCGTCTGCGGCAAGCGGGACTGAGGCTATCGCGGGAAAAATGTCATTTTTGCCGAGCCGAGCTGAAATATCTGGGTTATGTGGTGAACGAGAACGGGTTGAATGTCGACCCTGAGAAAGTCGAGAGCATGTTAAAAATACCACGGCCTCATACGGTGAAGCAGATCCGACAGTTCCTTGGGATGGTATCGTGGTATCGGAGGTTCATTCCGGATCATGCCTCTTTGGTAGCACCCTTAACCGATTTACTGCGCAAGCATAAGAGATTTGACTGGACCACCGAATGTGAGGAAGCCTTCGAACGCTGTAAATTGAAACTGGCCTCAGCACCTATTTTGACGTGTCCTGATTTCAGCATCCCATTCAATGTGCAGACGGATGCCTCAGATGTGGGTGTGGGAGCCGTGTTGAGCCAAACTTTTCCGGAGGGGGAGAAGGTGGTCTGTTATTTGAGCCGCGCCCTGACCAAAGCGGAGCGAAAATATTCAACCACCAAGAGGGAGTGCTTGGCAGTCCTTTGGGCGGTGGAGAAGCTACGCCCGTATATCGAGGGCTCGCATTTCCGCGTAATAACGGATCACCACTCTTTGGTTTGGCTCAACAATCTAAAGGACCCTACGGGGAGGTTGGCTCGCTGGGCTATCCGTCTGCAACAGTTCGATTATGAGGTAATGCACCGCAAAGGCAGCGAGCATTTGGTTCCGGATGCATTATCGAGGTCAGTCACTGTGGAAACGGTGGAGGTGGCCAAGAACCAAGGGGATGTTTGGTACGAGCGAATGAAGGCGCGGGTACGCACTAACGGAGAGCTATACCCCGACTGGAGGATCAAGGACGAAGAGCTGTGGAAACATGTACCGGGACGATATCCTGCGTTAGAAGGAGCCGACTCATGGAAAAGGGTTTTGCCCAAGGGTGAAAGGCGAGACGCCCTCATGCGTTGCCATGACCAACCAACGGCGGGTCATATGGGGATCGACCGAACGATTCATCGGCTGTCGCAGTTCTATTACTGGCCGAAGATGTCCGCTGACGCTCGTACCTATGTGAACCGATGTAAGGTATGTCAGGCAATCAAGGTGGAAAGGAAGGTTCAGCCTGGTTTTATGGTTTCGCGTGCAGGAGAAGCGACAAGGCCGTAGGAGATGATTTGTGTAGACTTGGTGGGCCCACTACCTCGATCTACACGCGGACACTGTTATGTTCTGACCGTTCTGGATTATGTGAGTAAATTTTCTCTACTATTCCCACTACGGAAGGCCACGGCAAGGGAGATCTGCAGGTTATTGGAGGAACATGTATTCCTGCTGTTTGGAGTTCCGAGGTGGTTAGTGTGCGACAACGGTGTCCAATTTCGCGGGAAGGGCCTACAACAATTAGTCGAGGGGTACGAAACGCGGATTAAGTTTACTGCGCTATACCATCCCCAGGCGAACCCTGCCGAGCATAGGAATCAAGACATCAAACGCATGTTACGATCCTGCGTGTCGGAAAATCATCGGGACTGGGACCGACAATTGGCAAAAATCACTTGCGCGCTACGAACCTATAGGCACGAAACCATGCGAGTCACCCCTTACTTTTACAATTTTGGCACGGAAATGCGGGTTCTGCAGGAACCGGGTGAAGGGCCAGAGCGACCTCAAGAGGAGATGGATCCTGAGCAACGGGCAAGGGATCTAGAGAGACTGCGGACGGAAGTATCGCAGCGTATGCAGGCAGCTGCCGAACAAAACTCTAACCGGTATAACCTCAGGAAGCGGGATATGGGTTACCAAGTGGGGGATCGAGTATGGAGGAGGAATTATACTATCTCCGACGCATCCAAATTCTACTCAGCCAAGTTGGCTCCTGAGTACTTGGGTCCGTTTAGGATAGGGAAGAAAGTGTCCGGTTGGACTTACCAGTTACGGGAAGAGAAAGGCAGAGACGCGGGTACCTGGCACGTCAAGGATTTGAAGCCGTTCATAGAATAGCGGGACAAAGCTAAGACGCTAAACACCAGAGAAAGGGGGAGGGAAGCAGAAATAAAGGGATATAGCGACACAACAGACATGTGATTTCAATTGCAAATGTTTACCTCTAGATTTAAGTATTCGGAAGTAATTAAGTTGCTCCGCGCGGTCCGGGTTATGTCCGCGTTGTCGGGGCGTGTTGTTCCGATCGCTGCGCGTCGCTGGAACCGCCACATGCAAGACACGCGAACTCCATTTGCGTGGGTGCTTTTATCTTTTTTTTTTTTATCCGCTGGCTTTGCGGGGTCCCAAGTCGCTAGTTTTCCCTTCCGTCACATAGAGTTTGCGATCTAAAAACGAGTAGTGAGACATTAGAATAATGATAGTTATTTAGACAGGTAGTTACAAGATAGGGGATCAGGGATGATTGGTGGAGGGATAGTTATTTAGACAGATAGTTATAAGATAGGGGATTAGGGATGATTGGTGGAGGGATAGTTATTTAGACAGGTAGTTATAAGATAGGGGATTAGGAATGATTGGTGGAGGGTAATTACCATAAAAGGATATAGGATTAGCACTTGTTAGAAGTAGATCGGTAGCGTCATTGGGGTTGGAGCAGCAATAAGTGGTATGGCTCATATAATGAAAAGGATTATCACATTAATAGCAAAGCTATATATATATACCCATACCGTTTTACTTAGACGCACAGGTAGAGAGGAGGCATAAATAGAGATAGGGATAAAGCTCGATAAGAAGTAGGGAGTAGTGAATTGGCCACAGTTTTGGAACTTTATTAAGACATCGGAGTATATGGGAATAGGTTTGGAAATTGAAGGAAGTTGCGAGTAACCAGTTACTTTAGAAGTGCAGCCGGTAGCAGCAGGGCATAGCGAAGGAGTGAATTTCCAGGGAAATTCACTTGAAGTAGGGGGGGAATGTTACGGATGACCAGCTTCCATCCGGAGACCACACCACGACCACTAAGGAGATCGGGATGCATGTCATTTAAGCACCCCGAACCCGCTTGAGCATCGAGGTAGCAGTTGACCCATTGTATTTTTGGTCTTAACTTTAACACAAATACTACTCTCATACAAAAGAAAAAAATGTTATTGTTATATAATACAGAAGAAAAATGTTATTTTTGTATGACAAGCAATGTTATTCATCAGTCGAGCTAGAGTAGGGCGTTTAACTTAGGTAGGGAGCAAACGGCAGCAACGGATGACGAACGACATCAGAAGGGGGCCGGTCGACCATCACTCTTCCCAGCAAGGATAACCTATGGCAACGCATCTAACGCAAGCGCTCCACAAAGGCTATCACCTACTCGGAAGGCGTTTAAGGGGCCCACTCCTGGTCACCGCACTAGATGGATCAACCGTAATTAAAGGTAATGTCAACATCAAAACCGTGAAGGGATGCAGCTCGCAAACGGAAACATAAACATGCGAGGCTACCGTAAAATACATTGATTGTCGTTACGAATGCCAAGACTTACCTCGGGAGACTTGCCGGCTCCAATTTACACTTTCCTGACTGCGTCTCTGGTGCGACGCCAAGACGAGGCGACTCCCAAGTTGAACTATACTCACGATGTAATGCAGGCATCACGACCAGGTACACATATCACCTGTACTACGGAAATTTCTAAATTATTTCACTAATTCCTGACATGCAACATTATCGCGACGTGCAAACCAATCACTTGCAACATATAAGTAATGAAGCGGACAAACATTTCTTTCGGGGACGCCATTCCGCAATTCATTTAACATTTTCTTTAAAGACAAATCTGAACACTGACTTGCGAGCCAATCACTTACACTGTTGTCATAACAAGCGATTGAATGCAGGGCGTGCGATTCTAGCGACAATAACACGTTTTTCAGGATGGAAATACAACTCAATGGCGTAAGCTAATTGTTCGAAATCGCGTTTGTTTCCACTTTCTGCTGACAACTACAAAATGTCATTCGGCGATGTCATTCTGCGATGATCTAGTGACCCACATATTGGGACTGCCTAGCTGATCCCAAAATAATGGGTAATGCAGACCAACTCGCATACAGCAACCATGGGTGTGGAGCCGAGGTAGCGAAGATGGTTGGTAGCCGCGCTACGAACCGCGCCAAAAGGAGGAAAGAAGTTCGTCGTACGAATGGGAGGCCAACCACCTCCAATGTAGCGGGCGTCCGTTAAGGCGAGCCAATTTAAAGGGCTGAGGGATAACGGAGGCCCTCTTTTTTTGGTTTGACTCCAGGGCAGAGAGATCGAAGGATACAAGTCTAGCAGCGCGAAAAGGTGATTGGGACTAAGATCAACTTCATCATCGTCACCACGGCACTCATCGATACCACGGAAGAGCAATTTCGTTCAGCGAGGAGCTGAACAGAACGAGAATCCGGCTCCCGAGATTGGCGCAAATAACCACAGACGATCGTTTGCTGGGGCCCAAAGTTAAGGATAGTTTAGCGAAGAGTAGGAAAAGGTACCTTTTTTTTCTTTTTTTTTTATATTATATCTGCTTTTATATTTATTCCATCGAATTCATTTGTGTGAATATATTGATCTACTTAACACGGAAATATTCTTATTGTTGTTAACGGAAAAAGGTAACATGGATTGTGCGCGACGTTCAAGCGGGGAGATTTTCTTTTTCCTCGTTCGGATTAACATATTTTCTTTCAGGAGGTCGTGGTGTGGGTAAACAGGGTAAGTTGGGCAGGTTAGGGTCAAGTGTAGATAGAGGAGGTGACACGTTTTTCTTTTCTTCCTTTTGTGCTAGTGTTTAACCCTCGTGCGTGCGCTGACGGATCGTCTACTCGCTGACGATCCTATTGTTGAATCCATCCAGCCTAGGGATAGCGAGTTGGCGCCTGCGCCGTCTCCGACGGAGTGAACCGGGCCCGCAAGGCTGGACAGCGCGTCTACCCTTGAAGTGTAAGGGTGACAATCCCCGGACATTTTCTTCCTCCTCGAACACCGTCGGTATCGGATCAACTCTCCATCGTATTCCCGTTTCCACCCCTTCTCACCACAGGTTAACCGCACGGTTTCTCCCGGTACGGGATTTTTTTCGCTGCTGTTCAAGTTGAAGAGGTTGCTGTTTTTTTGCAGCGATTTGATACAACATTTGGGGCAGCAAAATGAACTTTTTCAAAATAAGACTTACAATTCTTTTAATTGGGGTAATGTTCATTTTTCGATATTGAATGTTTCGGGCGAAACCACATTTGCGATAATTTCTTCATCACATCAGCTTATCTGGCCATCCTGAACTCATCTAGCTTGCAACAAAGGGTGGGTATTTACATTTACAATCTATTGAATATAGCATTTACCATGAGTCGATATTTAATATTCGATAAATTCTTGTTCCCGAATCTGGCCTCGTTTCAGATTCACCCTGGCCGTTGTTTTCATTTCATTTTTCCATTTTCGATTCACCCATTATTTCACCAGTTGTCATGAATTGTTGCGGGTTGATGGATACAAGATTTGCAGGATTCGACGGCAAATTTAATACGGTGGCATCGTGTGATCCTAACGATTTTAATACAATTGTTGTGGGTGTTTGTGGATCACCTGATTGACTTATTGTCACAGAATTTTGTAAATCTGTCGCTGATATCATAGGCGATGCTTTGTTTTTGCATGACTTGTTGCTGAGGTTGTTGTTGTTGTTGCTGCTGCTGCATATCTTGTTGCTGGGTGGTTTAGATTTGTTGAATACCAGGTTCGGTTTTTATCTTAACATTCTGGTTATTGATTCTATCAACCGTTATTCCCCTTGAAGGTTTATGGGTGAGGGTGGTTCCTTGCGTCGACGTCGCTACCGAATTAGGAATGGTGGTGATTTGCAGCTTCAGCAGATTTTGCATTGTGTGGACAGTTTGTTGTTGGGACTGAACTTGTTGGATTGTTATGCTTGCTGGTTGCTGGTGGTGGTTTTGGAGAGTTGTGTATATGAACTTTTCATTGGTAGATGTCGATGCATCCATACTACTTAACATATGTGTGATTGTTTGTTCTTGTTGTTGATAAGTCTGCGTCTGTTGTTGAGGTTGTCGCGGAGTAAGCGATATGGAGGCAGGTAAGCAAGTTGGGGACAAGTGCACAATTTGTTGACCATCTTTCACGGGAACAATTTGCACCTTGTTATTTTTTTTTCCTCTTTTCTCAGCGGTTGTTGAAATACCACCCGAGCCAAGGTTAATATTAAAAATAAAAATGTTAAAATAATAAAATAAAAATGTTAAAAGATTAGAATAAAAAGGTGAAGTAAAAAAATAGGCAAAAAAACGAAATGTGAAAAGATTAAAGTAAAAATGTAACGTAAAAATAGGGAAAAACTAAATGTTAGAGTAATAAAATAAGAATGTTAAAAGATTAAAATAAAAATGTTAAGTAAAAGAAAAATATAGGCTAAAAAACCGAACTGTTAAAAGATTAAAATAAAAATGTTAAGTAAAATTAGGCAAAAACGAAATGTTGAAAAATTAAAATAAAAATGTAAAGTAAAAATAGGCAAAAACAATAAGAAAAGAAAATCCGGTTACCATCACGTACAAATGATCGCAAACAATACCAAGGAACGAATCAATCGCTGAGCGATAGGACAAGAATGGCATACTACCTTTACAATTTTATAGCGACAAACGAAAGTAGGCAATGAACTCTTTTTGCGAGGCATCAGAGGTTGTGCTGAGTCAACTGGACCACCACAAACTACAATCACTTTTTATGGATCGGATGCACGATGATCTTCTATCAGCTCCACATTGAAGTCAATACATACTGTATCGTCATCAAAAAGCCGATGTGGGATTTTGTACGGTCTTGAATACCACTGGACAATCGCCTGATATGGATCGTCATCGCTTTGAAAACCATTTTCCACTTCATACAAGTTCTTGATTCTGGCAACCTCGCAACTATCTACTGAACCTGAATCTACTGACCCTGCGCACGATATCAGAACAAAATCTCCAACTTTTAATGTTAGACCCGTAAATGCACTTCTTGTAGAAATAGCAGTTTTTCATTTCAAATTTCGTACGTAAGTTATTGGGTATGTGAATAGCGGTTTCTGGATTTCCAACCCAGCAAACTTTTGATTTTACAACCATTGTGCGATCGTACACACTTTTAATGTCCGTGAATTACAAATTAGGGTGAAAGTTATAAATTTGCATACTAATGAAAATATTCGCAGAAATCGTACTCAATGTTTGGGAATACTTACTGTAATGAAGATATGATACGAACGTTGCAGAGTCAAGGAATCAAACGCTAAATACCACTCCATTTCGATCGTCGCAAGGAGTTGAAGAAACTCAATCATTCATTGTTTCCTATCCAGACAAGCCTAGCAAAACAGGAAAAGAACGTTCATACAAACAGGTCACATCTAAGAGTCTTTTATACCTACCGAAAGTACAACCACCAGAGACCGCTAATCGTTATGGCATTCTACTCTTCGTTACCGCGTCATGACATTCATTTATGCACTACCGCGTTATGGCTTCAACGACACATCACCGACAAATTTAAAGACATTGGGAAAAAGACGCGACCACGATTTTTAATGTATTTTCCCAAACTCAAAACATTTGGCACGATATAAACAAACACGACACTGACAGAGTGTCAGTCACTTTGACCTTCTACACCTGATGGGCGAGTGTACGAAAAAGGGAAATTTAGATTTCAATTGCCCGATGCACCCCAGTTGGGGGATCTGAATTGAACATTGAATCGCCCAGAGAAAAGGTTAACGGCTCGCCGGTTGAAACCGAGCCGATGAAAAATTCAAAAAGAAAGAACGGCTCTTTCTCTTTTCTGGCGGGTTCGAGACAACAGTGAAGGACTAAGTGAGGATAGCGCTCTGAAACTTGTGAAAAATCCATCGAGGAAAGGAATTGCGACCGGAGAAAAATTTCAACAGCGATCCAACTAAGGGACATTGGTGACATCAAGCAATAATAAGCGCGCTGGCAGAAAATTGCAACGCAGATTACTTCGGGGGGGCCCCCACTTAGGTAGAGTAAGTGAAATTTTAACATTTTAATCTATTATATTTTTGAACTTCATTTGCATTTCGCAATTAAATATATATAGTGAAATAGTGGAAGTTTTTTGTGTGCTTATTGAAGGAAGAGTAAGATTGCTGCGAATGTTTATTGTACACCTGGCTCGGGTGTGTTCGAAGGTAAATTTCCTTGCGATTTATTCAGGAACTTCTGTTAGCGAAAGTGTTTCTTTATTTAGTTTTTCGCTCGGTGCGAGTTACAGGTGTGATCAGGAAGAAATTACCAATCCAAACTATTCCGGGATTGTTTAGCGCAGGCGTGTATCTCAGATTTTTGCTCGGTAGGAGTTGCGCCGGAAAATCTGAGCCCGGCAAGTTGTGCAACTGGTCACCTGGTGATTCTAATCCTCCCCTGTTGGGAAAGAACTTAAAGAGTGTTAGTCCGAGTTGTGTGAGGGGTGTTCGGCGGCCGCGTTCTCGCTTGGCGGCTTTTTAGGACCAGGGGATAAGCGAGTGGCACCACCTACGACCGTCTTTGACGGCAAGCCGGGTCCGAGGTCCTTAGCCGAAGGAACTCCCACGCGGAGGGTAATTGGAGGGTAACACATCGATGGTGGTTATTTGCGCTTCCTTTGTAGATGATACGTTGTGGGCAGCACCAGATTTTTTTGTATCAATTTGAGCAACAATTTGTTGGTCGGGACTGCAATCCTTAATGGTAATTGGTAAATAGCGTTTGTTCGAAGGTAAGAATTTCACATCTTGCAAGGAAACCGTTTTCGGCGCATTTTGCTATATCGGTGTTTGCATTGGAATAATTTGAGTTTTTTGTTGAGCCGGCGATGAAGTTAACACAATATTATATTTGGGTTTCTTAATTTGTTTCGACGTGACTTGAGTTGTTGCGAGTCGAATTGTTTGTGGTTGTTGAATTTATACAGCTTGTGGTGCAGGTGGAACTTTTTCTTTGAAATTGGTGTTTTTACTTCGACGAAATACCCCAACGTTTCTTTCTTTCGTCGCCGACGAAGCTTTAGAATCATTTATTGAAGACGTTGTTGTATTTACAGTAGTACTAGGTAAAATAGGATGATTGTTCGTAGTCGTCGCTGATGAAATAAAACAAAAAATATCGTTGAAATGTGTGAGGAGTTATGGTGAATCGCTCGATTTGAACTCTAACGGGTGGTGGATGATGTTGTTGTGATATTTGAGACTGATGAGTTGATTGCTTGGCTGTGGCTGCTGCTGCCACTACAATTTTGGGTAGGAGATAGGAAGGTTTTCGAACAGTTTGCTTGTATGACTGCTGGATTACTACAGGGCAGCTAATTTTCTCACGATCCCAAGGTGGCGAGGATTGCGAAAAAGGAGCTGAAGGATCTTCAGTTGAAGGATCACTTGTCCTTGGAGTCGGTACGCGGAGTGAGACAAATGAAGAAAACAATTGACGGACGGATAGGCTGACACGTATATTTACGTTTTGCTGTAAGTAGGTAAACTTTGAGCGTCATTGAAACTGAGTGTGGACTAACAGCACCGACGTATATATGTACCTATCAGCGCAGGTCTTTTGCGTGGTGTACCCCGACTTCTTTCCCTGCTAGGTCAGTTAACAGGTAACGATTGGGTCCTACTTCCTTCCATACGCGGCTTTTCAGGAAACGCCAGTCCAGTTTGTCATTGTTATACCCAGCGCCGTCACTTTGAAGAAAACTACGCCGAAAAACCTCATCTCCTTCTTTAAAATTGGAAGGTCGTGACCTAAGGTTGTACTGCGCCTCATTTGCACGTCCTGTGGCCTTTCTCTTTGGTCCAATTTGTTGGCAAAGGCCTCCTAAACGCTCGTGGGGCTTCAGCGCAACAACAGGATCACCCAAACACTTCAATTGCCATAATAGCCTGTAGGATTTACCATGGCAAATCATGTGCTGTCCGAAGGCGGCAAAGTAAGGTGAGACACCGATGACGGAATGATAAGATGACCACAGAGTGCAAGTGATGGCGGACAATTTGTGGTCCCAATCCTTCTGAGTTGGATGAACATAAGAATGGATCGCGACTAACAGTGTGCGATTCAAATGTTCACATGCGTTAGACTGAGGAGAGTATATGGGCGTCAGTTGGTGTTCGACACCGTACTGTTCGAGTAGGCCCTTAAACTGCTGAGATCTGAACTGTACTCCGTTGTCCGAGTACACACTTTCTGGAGCCCCGAACACGTGGAATACTCGACTCTTTAAAAATTCCACGATAGATGGAGTCGTGAACTTGCGAATAGGTTCCACAAGTGGGAATTTTGAGAGCTGGTCCAACACAACGATAGCTCCGATGTGTCCCATAGAAGAACGAGGATATGGACCGAGTAGATCTAAGTACAGACGTTGAAATACGCGTTCTGGGACGTTGAGTTGACCCATAGGAGGTCAAAGAGGCTGGTTGGGCGCTTTAGTGCCTTTGCAGGTCTCACAGGCACTCACGTAGTCTTTGATCTGGGATGCCATTTTAGGCCAGAAGAAGTCTTTCTTAAGTCGTCGAAGCGTCCGACCGTAATCTCAGTGGGCACTTAAAGGATGGTCATGTGCGCCAAGGATCAGATTGTGAGTCATTTCCTCCAGTACCAAGAGTTTCCAGGACTCTTCTCACTGCCATGGATCACCAGTGGCGTATTCATTTTGTCTATACACGTAGCCGTCTATCACTTTCAAATCAGGCAACTGTGATTGTTGGGTTACGATGGTTTGCCTCTACTCTTGGTAGGTGTCTGATTCGAAATGTGGGCTGTCCAAATCTATCTCAATGGGGTCCTCGTCATTCACCGTCAATCCGGCTCCCTCTGGTGAAAAAATTCGCGAGAGAGTATCGGGCACGATGCTCTGGGTCCCTTTCCGGTGTTTGATGGAAAACTTGAACCCTTGCAGTTTAAGAGCCCATCGGGCCAGGCGTCCATGTAAGTTGGCTTGGTTCATGAACCATTGTAGCGAAGCGTGGTCTGTGATGATTTCAAACTGGTGGCTTTCGATATGTGCTCCAAATTTCTGCACAGCCATCACCGCTGCTAAACATTCCTGCTTGGACACGGAATAGTTCCTTTGGGCCGAGTTCAGCTTATTGGACATGAAGGCAAAGGGAGCTTCTTCTCCCTCATCGGTCAATTGCTCAAGCACGGCTCCTACTCCATGTTGACTTGCGTCACAATGAATGGAGAAGGGCTTCTTAAAGTCGGGGCTGCGCAAGACTGAAGCTGATGTTAAGGCTTGTTTTAGCTATTCAAATGCGTAAGGACTGAGCTCGGTCCAAATGAGCTTCCCTTTCCGGAGCATGTCCGACAGGGGCGTTGAAATAGTTGCGCAATTCCGCGCGAACCATCTGTACCAACCGCATACCCCCAAGAAACGTCGTAGCTGCTTGACAGTTTTTGGTAAGGGGAACTCGTGAATCACTCGAGTTTTGTCCAGATCCGTTTTGATGGTGTCGTGTCCGATGACATGTCCTAGGTATCGGACTTCATTCATGACAAACTTACTTTTTTGTACGTTGCTGGCTAGTCTCACCTTACTGATGTGCAGGGCTACTTCTTGCAGGAGTAGGAGGTGTTGGCCGAACATTCCCGTGATGAGTGGAATATCATCCAGGTACACGAACACTTGGTGTTTCAGATGAGGTGGAATTACTTTGTCCATCAGCCAGATCATCGTTTGCAGAGCATTACACAGGCCAAAAGGCATTGTGACAAACTGGTATAATGGTCGTCTAGGCACTGTGAAGGCGGTCTTATCCTTTGACCCCTCATCGAGTGGAATTTGCCAGAATTCATCTTTTAGGTCGAGACTGGTAGTGCTATTTGCTTTCGGCAGTCTCCCCAATATTCCATCGATGAGCGGAAGAGGGTAAGCGTCTTTAAGGGTCACTGCGTTTACTTTCCGGGCATCTACACAAAGACGGACTTTACCTGGCTTCACCACCAAGGTTACCGGTGAGGACCAGGCACTTTGGGACTCCTCTATAACCCACAACTCTAGCATCCTGTCCAACTCTGCGCACACTAACTTTTCCATGGCCAGTGAGATGGTTTTAGTGTCTCTGCTTGATTGGCTTACTATCGCCAACATCGACGACATGTAAGACCAGTGTGGTGCGGCCAAAGCCTTGGGTAGCGTAAGATGGAAAAGCAGCGATGGATGCTTCCAGACGTTATCGTTGGTTAGGCGTTAATTCATGCCTGTCGGGTATAGAAGCGAGTTTGTTGACATATCTAGTATTTAAAGACGAATCTTAGAATAAACCTAGGGCCAATCCAAATTGAAGGTCGAAATCGACGCCAGGTACACGTTCTGAGTCAGAAACGCGATAATGTAGAAAGTAATATCCTTCGTTTGACCTCTGAACGTCACGGGTCAGTCTACCTTGGATAGGATGTTTGGTGCCATCAGCTGTACTGATTTCAGAGCGCCAGGGTCTTACTGCCGTAGGGTTTTGTTTTATTACCTTTGAGCTGAGGCTCGAGGCAAGGCAGCTAATACTTGCACCCGTGTCGATTAGTGCAACAGCGATTTCGCCCAACACTTTGATTGGTGCGTAAGTTCGAGTATCATTCTCAGAAACCTCCGAGATGTTACATAATTTTAAAGTTTGGCGGCAGGTGCGCACTCTTCAGCGGAAGTTCCTCCAACGACGCGCTGACCACTTAGTTTTGTGCTGGCGTGGGGTGACCTCTTCTGCGGCAAAAATCCTCTCTCGTGCAGCAATATACTCCTGCAACCTAATATTGTGCAGCAATATACTCCTGCAACCTAATATTGTATGGTTTAAATACACGAATCTGTGGATGCTAGGATTCTTCAAGCAGTACTTGAGGTGGTTGCTTCAGCATTGTCTTTGGAGAAGCCTCCGGGGAAGATGTGACATCTGTTGCATCGTGTACCAGCAATGGCGTCATGGTGTTGGACTATAGTGGGTTTCCTGGTGAGGAACTTGTCGCAATGGAACTGCTAGTAGACGGGATGGAGTTCTGTTCCGTTACTTGGTTTGTCGCAAGTGCTGCTGGCTGTTGTGAGCACTCGCTAGCAAGTTTTTTGACTTCTTGCGATTAGTGCAGTTTGGCGCAAAAGTATCTGGCTTCCCACAACGAAAGCAAGAAATGTTAGCCTCTACCTGGCATGCAGTGAAGCGGTGCCCCGTCTACCGGCAGTTCCAATACGGGGTAGCCCGTGTCCTGGGAGCCAGTTCATGTACTTCGGACTGAGATTCTGGGTCTAAATCGCTGGATAATGCAGGGAAAGTCTCCGGCGTACTGACGATGGTGGGTGGAATGAGACCAGCTGATGCATGTAAGGCTGGTGTGTGGTGCTCAAGCTCAGTGGTTGCGCGTTGTTCTGTCTGCTATCATCAGCCAAAGTGTATACCCTGAGGAGCGGACTGCTGGGAATATTGCACCGCTTCCAGTTTCTCCGCTGACGCGCGAAGCGCATGCAAGTTGTGGCGTGGGGCGAACACCACTCGCTCTTGCGGCTCCAGCCTGATCCCCTCCCAGAAGAGGCTGAGAAACTCAGACTCTGGCATTGGGACCATCAGACGTTCCAGCAGGCAGCACAGGACTTCGAATACTCATCTGCGGTCTCTTGTGCCTGTTGGCGTCTGTTTTGTATTGGCTGCCTCAGCATGTCGTCTCCCTCGACTGGCGTAAACTCCCTCAACGCTTCACGTCTCAATGTTTCCCAATCAAAGGTGGGAAACGTGTCGAAATAACGCCAGAACCACCGAAGAGCTCTCCCAGTAAAGAACATCTGCGCACAGTGAGGAACGGCTCTCATGTTCCCTCCTTAGTTCAGCGAGGCCATGTTCGCGACCCTCCTTAAGAAGGACCCAATGGTCGTAGGGTCATCGTGGCCTGTAAACACAAGCTTCCAGCTTGCCAGTATATGTGGTATCTTAGATGGTGGGATAGCACTTGGTGAACAATTATGTTCGTAGCTGGACTGTCCCGGTGCGGCCTCTTCGCGCAGAGTAGGCCTGCCCTCCTGGCGAGCTCCTGGCTGGGCTGAAGATGATAGGTCCCAGTTATACCAGGGCATTGAGCCGCGGTCCTGAGCTGCCTGTTCGAACAGTTGTCGCTCAGGGCTCCAGGCAATCGTATGATTCCGCTGAGGCGGTCGCGAAGTTGGAACCTCTCTCCTGGGCCTGTACTCTGGGGCCATGGAGTTCATGGCTCCGCTGAGCCTAGGAGGTGCTGAATCACCCGCTACAGTCACTAGTGGCTCTATATAGTCCACTCTGGCCGTTAAGACGGAAGGCTGCGTAGTTGGCTATGAAACAGACAGACACTGTAATTGTTGCCTCATCTATTCCATACTGGTGGCCATAGCTTGCATGACCGCCAGCAGCTGCGACATCCCAGGTGACGCTGAGGATGATGGTTCGGTGCCGGGTCCACTGTCATCACCGTGCGCACCCATTGTAGTTGGTGGAGGAAGTCCGCTTTTGGGCATTGCTCCACTAGCGATGGAGGACTGAGGTCGTTCTGTTGCTAGCAGCGTAGTTTCTAGAGGCTGATGACCGAGCGGGCACGTTGATGCGGTTTACCTCAGTTAGACCAAACACAGTTGGTGAAGCCTGTGTTCACACGGCAAACTCTGGCAGGTCAGTTTGTCCATGTCCTCATGGTCGGTTCGTCCATGTCCTCATGGCATCTGGAACACAAGAGCACTGGCCCGGCATCTGACCTCTACTTCCTCCTCTCTGGCGTTCTTTTGGAGGGCATTTCAACAAATTACGAATGTTTTTTTCTTTTGTTGTGGGAAGGTGAATGCCATTTATGCACAGAGTGTGGGACTCCCATGCGCAACTGGACTACCCACTTAACACCTCCCCTGTCAACCTGAGAACCCAGCCTGGAACCGTTTGACACATTACTTCGGGCCAGGTCTCGTTTTGTTACGCCGTGAGGTGCCTTCAAGCTGGGTAGTCCCTTTCCTAGCGGGAGGGGAGAGGGGAAGAGGAAGTGCCAGATAAGCGATCCCGCGGCCCCAGCGCCCCTGGCTGCTGTGAGTCCCTTTTATATTTTAGGACTGCCCGAGCATAATGTGCCACCATTTTCCATTTGTCAACCGATTCGAGCATCACCGCAACTATATTATCCGGGGTGAGCTCTCCAGTCTCCCTGTAGAGTTCCCTTCGCAGCCTGACCCATTTTGTACACGCAAAAAATGTGTGACAGGCATTGTCCTCCTCTCCTGTGAAAAACCGACAATCGGAAGACCATGACTTACCGATCTTGTGCAGGTAAGACTGAAAACACCCATGCCCGCTCAAAAGCTGGGTCAGATAGAAGTCAGCCACACCATGCCTTCGACTTAGCCACGGTCTTACATCCGGGATGAGGCACGCAGGCCACTTTCCCTTCGTGCAATTCACCCAAGACTGCTGCCAATCGTTGAGCGAGCGCAGTTTCTCCTCGCGGACAACAAATTACGAGTAGATAGAAAACTTAGAACTATAAATATATAAAGGTTAAAAAGATGTAGGAATATAATACAGGGTCTGAATAATAAGTAACCGGACTGACCTCAGGAAATTTTTTATTGGCAAAATATGTACAATTTTTCTTTAGAAATCTTCAAAGTAGCCCCCATTGGAGTCGATAACATGCTGATACCGGATTTTCCAATCCCCGAACGCTCCCTCGAAGTCGGCAACCTCGATGCTGTCTAGAGCCCTCGTCGTAGTACGTTGAACGTTTTTCAGAGTCCCGAACCGCGTCCCCTTAAGGTGTCTCTTGATCCTGGGGAACAGAAAGAAGTCCGCTGGTGCCATATCCGGGTTGTAAGGAGGCTGTGGCACCGTTGCCCTCGACTGTTTCGCCAACTGCTCGGTGACGAGCAGGCAGATGTGCGACGGAGCATTGTCGTGATGGAGGATCCACGAATCGGCAATCTCCGGACGGACTCGGCGAACCCGGGCGGTCAGTTGACGGAGCACTTCTCTATAGTACTGGCCGTTTACAGTTTGGCCGGGTGGCACAAACTCTTTGTGAACGTCAAAGAAAGCAATGAGCATCGACTTCACCTTCAATTTGCTCATGCGCGCTTTTTTCGGTCGTAGTGACGCCGGTGTGTGCCAATCTGAACTCTGCCGTTTCGTCTCAGGATCGTATTTGAAAACCCACGTCTCGTCTCCTGTAATAACGTGGTTAAAAAACTCTGGTTCAGTTGCTCGATCGTACGCTCCATTTTCACTCCGACGACGTAACTGAGCACGCACTCCGCTCTCGCTCGATGCTATCTCTCCAAGGGCTTGGAGGCAACTGCTGCAGCCCGGTTCCCTTTACCTAGACCCCCACTACCACTACAGCACCAGATACCGGTTAGCAGAGGCTTTGACGGCGCGGGGCAGGATCAGTCCAGTTACTTATTATAAAGACCCTGTATATACATGTATATACATTTATATATATATATATATATATATATATATATATATATATATATATATATATATATATATATATATATATATATACAGTGGTGGCGCTATACGAAATATGGGCATCGGCGACATTAGTTTTGCGGGGCCTCTTAAATTTTCCGGCCACAAAGAAAATGTAAATTTGAATGAAGTGTAGTCTGTATGTTGCAGTAATAGTAGCTAACGCGTAAGCTGAAGGTCCCTGATTTAAGTCTTGTAGATGACAATGGTGCATTGTGAGTGCACATACTGGTTTGAAATGAGAACGTATCACAGTTTTGTGGACACACGCCAAGTGTGGTACCGACAGAATCAAGATAACTATGAAGGAAAAACATCCTCTATCTCTGAGCGAAGGCCTGCAAGGCCCTATAATAAAAATATAAATTAATTAGTTATGTAATAATGATAAACTAGGTACTTACTTCATGAGTATTCTATTGTAGTAATATTTTAATAAAACAATAACAAAAATAAGATAAAGAAATACAAATTAAAATAGACGAACTTTTCGGCTTTTTGCCTCACTAAATTTTCTTTAGATGGTGTCATAATTAATACCAGCCGCTATTTCAGCTTCAATTGATAGCACTGATAACGCAGAGAGTCACTCCTGGCTCATCGTGCTTCTCAAGTAGGTTTTAATTAATTTTAACTTTGAAAAGCTTCTCTCAGCAGAATCTGTGGTGACTGGAATTGTGAGCATAATTCGGATAGTTATATAAACATTTGGGTATACTTCCTCCAAATTATTTTCCAAAATATAGTGAATCAGTTGTCTTACGTCATTGATAGAATCCAGTGAGTTTAATTTTAATAGTTGTGCTTCCTCATAAAGCTCGAAAGGCTGTATATCGCTTTTTTCGCCTTCACGAAGTATTTTACCCAAATCATTACAGTGCTGGAGAAGATCCTCCTTGAATAACGATTTTAAATAAGTTATATCATAAATAAAGCCAAATCGTTCAAAATATTCATTGAGCGCTTTAAATCGGCAATCGGTGTCCACTATTATAGCATCCATCATTGTATTGAAAAAATTGACTCTGAACTTAATTTCAACTGATTGTAGAGCTTCATCAGTTTGTTCATAGCCAAACAACTGCTTTTTCTTTGCTATTCTTTTTTTTTAATTGAGACTCAATTTCGTAGCTATTTTTATCTACAAGTAACCGAGCTTCTGTAACGCTTGTTTCGAATCCTGTTTTACGGAATCCTTGAGTCCAGTCACGAAATGAACGTAAAGTATCGGCAGCGACTTTCAAGTTCACTTGAACCGATTGCCATAATTTACTAATATTATTTACGCGCAGTAAAATCTCGTACCATACGTGTATCGAAACTATAAAGTCAAATGTGAGCATTTCATTCAGCACTGTTTCACAGTCGCTAAGGGTTTCAGAATCATCAGTTTCATTTTTCAATTTGTTCACGCAGTCGATGACATCATCAAATTGCAAATATATATTGCCTTTATTGCTCCAATTCTACTTTCCCATCTTGTTTCAGATAAAGGTTTTAACATTAATTTTAATTTCGATTTAATGAGATCCCAACGCCTGCTTGACTTCGAAAATAGTTAAGTACTCGCCCGTTGTTTCGGCGGCGCCGATAAATCCAACAAAATGCTCCTCTATTGCTCCAGTTGTGGAGTTGCATAATCTTAATATTATTGACCTTTGTTCTGTACGGCTGACATCTCTGGTACAATCGAGCATGAAAGCATAATATTTTACTTCCTTAACTCTTTTTATAATTTCGTCGAAAACCTGTTTTGATATTAATGTAATTAGCTCATTTTGAATGTCATGGCTAAGATAATGTTGAGACAGTTGCTTTTCGTTAATGCGATGCAAGTGCTCTTTTAGCGAAGATAATATTTAGATAACAATTTAATTTCCACTGTTCCCACTATCTGCCAGGCTAAGGGATTCTCGATGAGCTCTGAATGCTAGATTGTGTGACGCTAAGAAGTTTATTATATCGATTAACCTTTCAAACAAGTTAAACCACTACTTTTGTGACTCTCTTATCTGTCTCTTGTTTTCCTGGTCTAGTGTTTTTCCATTTTAATTCTTTTATGGAACTCCATCCATTTTATCATGCACTCCATGTGACTTTGACTTTGCTCATGTCTTTGTAATATCTTACTCAAGTCTTTCCAGTCACAACATCCTTCCATTACCATCTGTGTCTGCAAATGTGAAAAAAGTCGACATGGAAACCAATAAACTTTATCTTGACATATAGAGTAAGCTAACCATCTGCGATGTTGCTTTTCTCCATTACTCAATTTCCTGGTGAAATGAAATTTAGAAAAATGTCTTTTGTTTGCGTCTTTGGGACAACTTTCATCATGTTTCTCTAGGTTTTGTTGGCGGCCATTTTCAATTAAGTAATGACGCTGCGAATCTTTCACTGGAAATTCCCACTTTCCCGGATCTGATTCTATAAATGACTCTTTCACATGAACAAGTTGCTCTTGATTTTTTGAGCCACAAACCCTTCCACTTTCTGTGTGTTTCTTCGGTTCAGAATCATGCATCACAGCAGTTTCAACCAACTCGGATGTTATATCAGAATCGATTGCAGATTCATTTAACCCTAAAGCTGATCCTTTCTCAGAAATCAATGGAGCTTGAATAAGAGGTTATTTAAACGCCTCTGGAGCAGTAGAACTTGAAGATTTCCTAAGAAATTTCAGCATCCTGGAACTCATAGCCCGGTTGCATATAGCCGTCACAGCGATTTTTTTCCTCTTTGATGCACCGGACTCCCATTTCCTCCCAATATCTCTGTCTCTTGAGTATCCTCCAGGCATGAAGATCTTAAAAAAAATTTTTTTTTTGTTATGTAGCTAATAGGTACAGTACTTAAAATACTCAACATATAGTGTAGAGCGTGAAGCGCAGCAAAAATTACTGCCCATAATGGATCCTTTCCATTATATAATTTATTGGCTCAAATTAACCATTCGTTCAGCGAAAAATGATTAAAATTAATTACTTTTTGAAAGTTCCGGAGTTATATGTTTCATACTCTCTTGATAAGAAAGGTGTCGCTGTATTTTTTCGCCTTCCGTTAGGTATAATATTCATTGTTTGCAGTTGCATAGGTTTCTCATAGGTTAACGGAAGATAAATGCAAGAGGGGGTTAAGGCTGCTACAGACAGTCCATGACCGTGTCACATTTCAGGTATTTGCTGTTAAATTTCATCGTCTGTAGCGATGTTTTCGGACCAAACATCGCTACAGACGGTGAAATTTAACAGCAAATACCTGAAATGTGATATGGTCATGGACTGTTTGTAGCAGCCTTTATGCTTCACGCGTTAATGGGCCCACAGAAGGTTAACTTGGTCGTCTACTTCAGACGTCAATTTGAAAGCATCATTTCTTAGATTATGGCAATTGAGTGAACAAGTTCAAACATAAATGTTTGCTTTATATGTAAAAAGACTGAAATGATTTACGATATCAAGAGAAAATACTAACGAATGTTTATTTAACGTTGTATTGGGTCAAATTTCACAAAAATTAAAGTTTTGTAAAATATTAACGGTACGAAACTATCAGATGCCAAAGGAGCATTTCTGAGCCTAGAGTCTGAAGCACACTGAATTGGACTACGAGTTAAAGAGAGCAAAACTAAATTCATAACTCACACAAAAAAGAACGTTCCAGCTCAACAAAGCCTGAATGTAAATGACTCCAACTAGATTGTCACGTTGGAGCTCACCGGAATAAAAGAGGCAATGAAAAGGACGAGGTCTCTACTACTACTCCATACTTCTCATCCTAACTCCATACTTCTCATCCTAAGGTCCAGAGATGTACACCGGAAAAATAAGCTTCGTATTTACAAACCAAGCTTGTACTATTATATGGAAGCGAAACATGGACCCATGGCTGGGAACAGGGAGAACATACATATCTTTGAACGTAGGGTGCTCTAGAAAATCTACGGCCCAGTGTTATAAGGAACAAATTGGAGACAACGTTACAATAAGTTGCATGAATTTTTTGATGAACCGCCTATATCTACAAAAGTACGTAAAGCTATGCAAACTACAAAGGGCTGGCCATGTAGAAAGAATGGCAGAAAACCTCCAAGAAAATTAAACGGTAGAGTACAAGGTACACGTCACCAGATCGTTGCTGGGAGTTAGCAAATAGCGAATGAGGTCGCAGAACCGCGATGATTAGAGGTGTCTCATCCTGGAGGCCAAGGCTCTAATTGGGCTGTCCCGCCATTGATGATGATGATTGGCGCGAAACCTCACGAAATTGATTTCAGTGATTATTTTCTGATATTCATATAATTACGCTCAACCCTTCAAGAACAGAATTCACTCTATAGCAAATAAAAATCATTCTGTTGCAAATAATACACTTTGAAATACATACTCATATATGTGTACATATTTATATAAATCATATATATATATATATATATATATATATATATATATATATATATATATATATATATATATATATATATATATATATATATATATATATATCTATACATACATATATATATATCTATACATACATATATATATATATATATATATATATATATATATATATATATATATATATATATATATATATATATATATATATATATATATATGTATATATATATATATATATATATTTATATATATATATATATATATATATATATATATATATATATATATATATATATATATATATATATATATATATATATATTGATATATATATATATATATATATATATATATATATATATATATATATATATATATATATATAAGTATATATATATATTCCAATAATTCTCGGTGAACGCAAGTGACGGGAGAGGTGCGGAAGTTATGCCACTCTTTTGTGGGCCCATTACAGCCAAATAATACTAAGAAATGTAACTTACCTTACAAGTATGAGATAAATCACAACAGTTTATCTTGAAAAATATTAATACGATATATTTATCTAAATCACAACACTACTAGGCTATTAAAGATTCAGAGATAGCTGAGTAAATTAGCGCGAAATAGCCAAAATCTACTAATAACGTTGTCAGGCAGCTCTGGATAAATATTTCTACACTCTTACGGAAATGAATGACATAGTACAGTGGAGACTCGAATAACCGAACGTCAATTATAAGGTTTCACGATTATCTGTACTCACAATCGTACCAAATTCGTTATGTATGACTTGAAATTATTTCATGTAGCATATAATTTTAAGGAAATACACAAATACTTACGAAAGTGTATCTCAATTATTTTAATGAATATGACTTTTCGTTTAATTTTAATAAGTTTTATTTAATACATTATCTATCAACCGCTAAATATTGTTATGAAACGAATGTAAACGATGTAAGGATCTCATTCTGCAATATATAAATATGTATGAAATACAAAAATTGAATCTCTTGATTTTTGGCTATCTAATTATATACGGTGAAAATTTGTCCGGTTAATCGAGTCTCCACTGTATGCTCATTTAGTAGCCACAAGCCACAATCAACCTACCTTCGGAACAAAAACAGAGTGGCATATATAATGTAATCAATAGGTATACGAGTGTATTGCCTAATGTAAACAAACATCCTCGACCAGGCTTCCGGGAAAATTCTGAAAATGGGAAGTATAGGGTAAAGTGTTGCTGCTGTATATTTATTTATATACTGCCATAAATACGGGAATACATTTTTTTCGAGGCCCCTTTTTGCGAGGCCCCCACAGGCGTGAGGCCGTCGGCAGTTGCCGACGCCTAATGCCACCACTGGTGCGCGAAGTGTGTTTTGGGTCATTGTCATGCATAAAACACCATCTAAGGAGCATATTATCATCAGCAAATGGCACCATTGTGTTAACAATGATGTTTTTGTGAACATGCTGATCCATTCTTGTACCAATTTTATGTATGGAGCCAACGCCGTCCTAAGAGAAGGCAGCCCACACCATCACACTTCCACCGCCGTGCTTAACGGTCTACCTGCAATAAATCTGGACACCTTGTAGGGACACCTAGAGACGATGAACTGTCTCATGCTCATGACTGTTGATACAGCCGGGCTTTTCGGGCCCCACGTTGGGCGCCATTTATTAGTGAAATGTATTTATTAAAAATATCCGTGAAGGACTGCAGCGATGGTCTACTGCCTCGGCGAAAGAATATGTTAAGATTCCCTGATATTGGCCTTGTCTGGGGATGCGTGAATGCGCTGGCAAGTTAGTGTTGCGATGTCGTGGGGTGGGTTCATTCCCCCAGCACAAGGACCCACTACGAAAGAATTTCGCATTCACGAGTTCTTGGGTCGCAGAAAATGTCGACCGAAGTCGAAAAATTGAGGTAACCACTAAGGGTTAGAATTGCTTTTTCCGAGAATAAGTTTAAACGAGCAAAAACCGACGGACTTGCGGAGACTTCGTTATTGCCCGATGATTTTTATGGCCCACAAATAAGAGTGGGGCATCCGGATGGATGTGGCGCCCCCTCGCACCCTCCCAACCGGATCAAGATCCCAACGTAGACGTGGCCATGTATTTCTCATGACTTTTCCCCACAAATGAGAAGCACAAACGTAACCAACTTATGCTATAAAATTATGCAATGAAATCACATAACCCTATATAATAAAAGAGCACGCGAGCGGAATTCCACTCTACCCGGCAAGAGCCCCTGTTAAGCGTCAAAAACGGAGGAGCGCGCCCGATGGCTAGTCCGTGTTAAGTGGAAAGCCTTCCATCGTGACGGGTCCCGTACCCGGTCAGAACGACAAAATGAAAAAACCGACGACGGGGTTCCGTTTAATAATCCATTATTAATCGGCTTTTAAAATTTCAATAAACAATAGCCAAACTTCCAATTCCCTTTTCTCCTTTACTTTGTTAACAGGTATCACGTCTGTTAATTTACCGTCAATGACAACCCATCGTGCACAATCCCTTAAGCTCGAGCAATCTGCACCAATTACTTTTGCCGCGCCTACCTTGGCGTACGCATTTTCAAAAAAGGATATAATGAAATATATGAGCAAAAAAACCACATTTAAAATAAAATGAAATCAATAAACGGAAAGGCTCTTTAATCAAATAAATCAAAGTAGAGAATTTTAAATACATGCATACAAAAAGGAAAATTTCTCAAATATATAAAAAAAAAACGAATCAAACAATTTAAAAATTATCAATTATAAAAAATTCAATAAAGCAAAGAATCTTTAATCAAGTAACTCAAAGAATAGAATTTTAAACACATGCATATAAAAAGGAAAATTTCACTATTTAATTGATTATAGGTGAGCGCAGTTACCTGAAGCCAAGTTATTGTTCTAAGATTGTGGATTATACGGAATGAATAACTGTTCACCGATTAGATTTCCTTTACAATTCTTTGGTTAAGAACTCTATTCATTGTTGCGCTCTATATTTCAACAACCTTCTCCGCGACAACTCACTAGCCGCGAGGCGCACTTTCAAGTCGAAAACTGGCCGTTGGAGCCATCAACTGCTTATGATCCGATTTCTTCTCTCATTTACTTCACAAAACACGCGATAATTCACTGCCTTTCATGCTATATCACTGATAATCTATCCAAATCAACTCATTTCAATCCATTTTCCCAATGACTATCATTGCAAAATCCAGATCCCAAACGATATCCCGATGGTTGGAATGAGAACTCAAGCATGCCACTACCAAATACACAATCCCCAGTGCGAACCACATGCATAAAGTCAAACACTTTTCGGTATCCCCGGACAATTTCTTCCTCCTCGAACACCGCCGGTATCGGATCAACTCTCCATTGTATTCCCCGTTTCCACCCATCTCACCACAGGTTAACCGCTTGTTTTCCCCCTGTACGGGATTCTTTTCGCTGATGTTCAAGTTGAAGAGGTTTCCATTTTTTTTGCAGTGATTTGATACAACATTCAAATTGCATCGTTTGGTGGAGCAAAATGAACTTTTTCAAAATAAGACTTACAACTCTTTTAATTGGGGTAATGTTCATTTTTCGATATTGAATGTTTCGGGCGAAACCACATTTGCGATAATTTCTTCGTCACAGTAGCTTATCTAGCCATCCTGAACTCATCTAGATTGCGGCAAAGTGTCGGTATTGACTAGAACCTATTGGGCTTTTTCACACGGGAATGGTAAAAACCCATATCCAAACAGGTTTCGCGCTTACGCCCTTATGTTTACACGTTGCATACTTCAGCCAACCTATTTTTGTATACGATACACGTCTTACGAGTGTATGTGTCTAAATGATCATTTGATCGTTAGACGTCGTGCGGACAACATGAAAGCGAAGACAGAGAGATAAGCGATTGAGAATTGATGTTTTAGCCTTGAATTGTGCACGAGGTAATAAAAACTGGAATGAAAAATGTATTTTTGATTGTTAAAGTTTGTCGATTCAAATTTCCATCGGATTTATTTGAATCCTCCGTGTTTTTCCGCTTTCTGAAAAATATATTCCAAATGTGAATATCTATTTTAGTCGTATATTTTTCTTGTTGTGTTGTAAACTTGCTTATTATAATGTGATTCTATGAAGATTATGCGTACTGTTAATTTTCTATGGATTCACAATAGGCAATTTAACTTTATTGAAATCGTGATATTGGTCGTGTTGTTTCCTGAAATGAAGTTTGAAGTTTGAACCGACAAACTTTAACAATCATAAAATACATTTTTCATTCCAGTTTTTGTTACCCCGTGCACAATTCAAGGCTAAAACATTTTGTCGATTCAAACTTCTATTGGATTTATTAGAATCTCCGTGTTTTTCCGCTTTCTGAAAAATATATTCCAAATTTGAATATCTTTTTAAGTCGCATATTTTTCTTGTTGTGTTGTCAACTGGCATATTATAATGCGATTCTATAAAGATTATGCGTACTGTTAATTTTCTATGGATTTACAATAGGCAATTTAACTTTATTGAAATCGAGATATTCGTCGTGTTGTTTCCTGAAATTGAACATGGCCTTCGCTTTTATATATTTATTAAATAACGCGTTGCTTCTCGCGTCCACGCATCCACTTTTGCACGCAAATTAAAGAAAGGCAATCGTTTAATGACGACTACCTTCTTCACCGAATGTTCAATTCGGAATGATTATCGGCGTTTGTATGAAATTTCCCCCACCAAACGATCAACAAAATGCGTTTGTGTATGTGCGTTACGCTCGTTCACTCTACAAAATCTTGGCTTGTTAACCGACTTCCAAAAGAAAGAAGGATATCAATTCATTGCGTATATATTTTTTTTTTGCTTTTTTGTTTTGTATGTTCACGCATAACTTTTAAACGGAGATAGATAGAAGAGTCCTGTTTTCGCCAAATGATACGTCTTTCTTCCAGTTAGGTCCCGTTTGAAGGATAAGAAATTCAAGTAACGGTAAAGGACTTTTATCCTTAAAACTAAAAAATTTCCGACTTTCGCCCGGATTTTTCAGCATAACTGATCGACGGGTGTAAGGATTTTGATTCTAGAGGTTTCAAATGAAGGATAACATATTGATCTAAAATGTTTCGGAACAGAATTGTAATCCTTTTAAGGACTCTCTAGATACTATCAGCTCAATATGATACATTGGTGTCGAGAAATTGAGTTTAAATAATTTTTCGCACGAAAAGTGTCAATTAGTTGGCACTGTTCAAGGACTTGATGGTAATACTGAGTCCTTTGGCGGTGAATGATAAAAATTATCAGTATCCTTAATTTTCTGCATAAACGGTACATTTTATTCAATCAATTCTACCGAAAATAACCAATAAATTACTTCTAAATGTGGCATAAATACAATTCAACAATAGTTAAAGGGAACATTTCAGGATGCTTTTCTCTTCCGAAGTCATTCTTTGCTTACCGATGAGCTTAGTAAAGGATTCTTCTTACATCCTTAGATGTAAACATTACGCATAGGATTTATAAAACTCCCTGAAGAAATAATAAGGACTGAGTGATTTCAAATTATAGAGTTGATTCGTTACTTTCCAGTTAATATTATACATTATAACATATGCCCAGAAATCTAAAATTAGTAATTTCCATACTAAAGACCGGCGAGAATTACAACCTAAAAAGAGATACTTTTCCTTCTATAACTGATTATAACTTTACATATGAAGATGAAAATGCATAGCCGATTTTTCATTAAACTATAGGGTATAATTTCATGTAAATTAGGTGCCATAGTTAATTGAAAACGAAGGCGATGGGTTTCGAATAAAAGTGAACGAGTGATACGGTTAAGAAGGATCTTTTTAAGTAAATTTCTTGACATGAATTCTGGAGCAAACTTTATGTTTACATATATAAATAGTTATGTCGATACATATATATATTTATATATATATATATATATATATATATATATATATATATATATATATATATATATATATATATATATTATATATACATATATAAATATATAAATATATATATATATATATATATATATATATATATATATATATATATATATATACATATATATAATGTATATAGTGTAAACACACACATATAGATATATATATTTATATAGATGTATATATATATATATATATATATATATATATATATATATACGTATATATATATATATATATATATATATATATATATATATATATATATATATATATATATATATATATATATATATACATATATATATTTATATATATATATATATATATATATATATATATATATATATATATATATACGTATATATACTCGTATACATGTATATGTTTATTTTATATATATATATATATATATATATATATATATATATATATATATATATATGTATATATATATATGTATATGTATATATATATATATATATATATATATATATATATATATATATATATAAAGATGTGTCCGTGTGTGTGGTTGGTTATATGTAGATAGGATATAAAAAAATGTATGCCTGCAGGTCGCCACTTTACTTCGATTTTCGCCAAATTTTCAGAAATATTTCTGTTCTGACCATAGTATAGCTCCGGATTGTACCAAAATTGGTAGAAGAATTTATTCAATTGTGTGATAAAGCTCACAATAAAAAATCCAAAGTGGAACAATTTGAAACAAAATGGCGACCGCTCAAAGGTCGAAAAAAGTTGAACGATAAAAAAGCACTTCAGAGTCAAGTCAGAAGATAAAAATGGCGTCAGGGCAAAGTTCGAAATTCGAAAATTTTTCAAAGCTACAATCCATATTGGATTCTTATGAAGTCTAAAATCAAGGTAGACGTTGATTAGATCATGTATTAAATGCACCAGAATTAAATTCGATTCCAATGAACGCTGCAGATTTTAGCCGTAGTGGTTTTTGCATTGCAATAAAAAATTATATTTTAATATACGAGTTCATGATACAATGTAGTCAGAAAACTGAGTTTTGAAAGTTTTGAGATGAAAAAATTTGCCACTAAAAAGGGTGAAATAAAAAACTTTTAGAAAAAAAAGGAAAACCGACTTCAAAATACCCTAAAAAGGATGAAATAAATTTTATGGAAGCGGGGCCAAATCGATTTCCCCATTTTAAAATAAATACTTCCAACATCTGCACCATCAAAAAAGAATGGGGAAAATATAATATGGCACCGCTTCCATAAAATTTATTTCATCCTTTTTAGGGCATTTTGAAGTCGGTTTTCTTTTTTTTTTCTAAAAGTTTTTTTTTACCATCAGGTCCCCTCAATGCCTCTCACTCTTCTTGCCCATATAACCTGTTTAACGCTCACTTTTAACGCTGCGTCTGAAAAAGCCCATTGAATATAGCATTTACCATGCATGAGTCGATATTTAATATTCGATAAATTCTTGTTCCCGAACCTGGCCTCGTTTCAGATTCAACATGGCCGTTGTTTTCATTTCATTTTTCCATTTTCAATTCACCCATTATTTCACCAGTTGTCATGACTTGTTGCGGGTTGATGGGTACAAGATTTGCAGGATTCGATAGCAAATTTAATACGGTGGCATCGTGTGATCCTAACAATTTTAATACAATTGTTGTGGGTGATTGTGGATCGCCTGATTGACTTATTGTCACAGAATTTTGTAAATCTGCGGCTGATATCATAGGCGATGCTTTGTATTTGCATGATTTGTTGCTGAAGTTGTTGTTGTTGTTGCTGCTGCTGCATATCTTGTTGCTGGGTGGTTTGGATTTGTTGAATACCAGGTTCGGTTTTTATCTTAACATTCTGGTTATTGATTCTATCAACCGTTATTCCCCTTGAAGGTTTATGGGTGAGGGTGGTTCCTTGCGTCGACATCGCTACCGAATATTGGGAATGGTGGTGATTTGCAGCTTCGGCAGGTTTTGCATTGTGTGGACAGTTTGCTGTTGGGACTGAACTTGTTGGATTGTTATGCTTGCTGGTTGCTGACGGTGGTTTTGGAGGGTTGTGTATATGAACTCTTCATTGGTAGATGTCGATGCATCCATACTACTTAACATATGTGTGATTGTTTGTTCTTGTTGTTGATAAGTCTGCGTCTCTTGTTGAGGTTGTTGCGGAGTAAGCGATATGGAGGCAGGTAAGCCAGTCGGGGTCAGCTGCGTAATTTATTGACCATCAACGGTGGTTATTTGCGCTTCCTTTGTAGATGATGCGTTGTGGGCAGCACCAAATTTTTTTTGTATTAATCTGAGCAACAATTTGTTGGTCGGAACTGCAATCCTTAATAGTAATTGGTAAATAGCATTTGTTCGAAGGTAAGAATTTCACATCTTGCAAGGAAACCGTTTTCGGCGCATTTTGCTGTGTCGGCGTTTGCATTGGAATTATTTGAGTTTTTTGTTGAGCCGGCGATGAAGTTAACACAATATTATATTTGGGTTTCTTAATTTGTTTCGACGTGGCTTGAGTTGTTGCGAGTCGAATTGTTTGCAGTTGTTGAATTTGTACAGCTTGTAGTACAGGTGGAGCTTTTTCTTTGAAATCGGTGTTTTTACTTTGACTTAAAATACCCCAACGTTTCTTTCTTTCGTCGCCAACGAAGCTTTAGAATCATTTATTGAAGACGTTGTTGTATTCACAGTGGTACTGGGTGAAATAAGATGATTGTTCGTAGTCATCGCTGAGGAAATCAAAAAATCCCCGTTGGCAGCACCAGCCGGAAAGGTGAATTTCTCGTATGTAGCGTAAAGTGTCGAAAAAGAATTTGGCATACCTACTACTGGACTTCTTACTGCAAGTTTTTGTAGCACTACATGGGTATTTATTAACAAAAAGAATCTGCCACCGTTCGTGTAGGTTCTATGAAGGGCGCAAATATTTTGCTAATTAAAGTGAGTTGCATACGTATGGATCACATATAGAAAATCGGCGGGTAATAAATTGTTATAAACATATTTATACTGGTTTTGCCTTTCTCACATTTGCTGTTTATACATTTCACAGTGGTTACCACACAAACGTGATAACTTTTTGGCTTAAATAGCTCAAATAGTTAATTTCAAAAGATTTCTATAAAAGTTTAATCAGCCCTTGCATTGCCATTAATATATAAATTTTCGATTATTTTCTGAACCATCAGGGGCCGTCATTTTGAATTTTTATTGAAAACGGCTGCTAAAATTATTAAGCTGTAAATTTTCGGATTTTTTATTTGTCATCCGATTTGCATAATTAAATTAAATTAAATTGCCTTAATAACTTATAATTTCAAGTTTTATCGGAATCTGTTGAGAAACTTGGCTGCTAGAGGGCTACAGAAATAAAAAAATAACGTTTATGTCACCCCCCTGTATGGGGAGGCCCCCTTAAATACTTTAAAATATTTTCTTACACTGCAAATTTCAAGAGGCACCACTTTTGACCTACGTAGAAAATTTCCTCATTCTAGCTCATGTGGTCTGCGAGAAAACTTGTGAGGCACGAACAAACGGACGGACGGACAGACAGACAAGTCGCGATTTTATAATTTTTTAGGGTATTGTTAAAAATATTTTACAATATTTAAAAAATAGTCTGATTTATAAATACTTTCAAGATAAGTCATTTAAAACGTTTTTATGAAAAAAATTCATTATTTCAGTTGCTACTAAAATAGCGAATTGCGCTTGCCTCCTGACCTTTGGGGTCCGCCATTTTGAATGCATGCATTTGATTTTGAACTATTTTAAATCTTTGTGGGCTAGGACCTCATCAATCAATGTGCCAAATCTCGTTCAAATCGGAGTTTCCCTCTAGACAGGGCAAAACAATTCAATTTTTAGTGAAAATGGCAGCTAAAAATATTGGGTTTAAATTTTCAACTTTTTTATTTTTCATTCAATTTTAACGATTTTCTGCATAATACAAGAACATAGTACAGAGATCCATAATCTCAAGTTTCATCAAAATCTGCTGGAAAATGTAACCGCTAGAGCGCCACAAAAACCTGAAAAAAACGCATACTTTAACCGCCGCCATTTTGAAATTTGCACATGCATGATCAAATTTGCACATATATCAAAGTCTGTAGGTGCAAGTAATGTCTATGTTGAAATCAAGTTTCATAAATATCGGATGAAAATTGCGACTTTTAGAAGTTGAAGTTTTGAGTTTCAACTGGCCGCCATTTTGTTTTTTGTGACCTGATCTCCAGTTTTATCACGCAATTCTTTAGGTATTTATAGTTTCTATCTAACTGCCGAATTTCATGAAAATCTGTTGAAAGCTTTGACCACTATTACAAAAACAAAATTTTGAACGTTTTTCGACCTTTGAGCGGCCGCCATTTTGTTTCTGCCGTACCGACTTTGAATTTTTATTGTGAGATTCATCATATACATCAGTGAACCTTTAGATGAAATTTCATCCAAATCGGAGCTATACTTTGGTCAGAACAGAAATCACGATTTTTCGTCTAAAATGGCCGCCATTTTGTTTTCGCCCGGCCAATATAGCTGGTTCACGTACTTAACCAAAATATTTACCCAATACACCTTTCCTGAAAATTTTGTGTAAGTCGGAGCAAAATTGCAACATGTAGCGTGGTCACAAATTTCGTTATATCCCCATATATACAGGGTCTGAATAATAAGTAACCGGACTGAGCCTGCCCCGCGCCGTCAAAGCGTCTGCTAACCGGTATCTGGTGCTGTAGTGGTGGTGGGGGTCTAGGTAAAGGGAACTTGTAATGTGACGCCTACGCCCGGGAATCGAAGTGATTCCGATCCCGAACCCTGGCACCCGGCCAGATATGTATGACTTCAAAGTGCAAGCAGACTTTATCTTTCGTGCAGATATCATTGCGCCGAAAATATTTTTCTTCAAATATTTATATTTGTGGAGAAATATTTTCTGTCAATGTGATCCGCTGTAACTAAACACTGATACATTTCGAAGCATATCTATCTGGCAATGTCTCCCACAGTTGCCATCCAAACGTCAAAATGGTAGGAAAGTGGAAACTGGTTTAAAGTGTCAAAAAGCACATGGGTTTTTCTATGAGCATCAGTTATAAATTTTAAGTGATAATTTGACTTCACAACCTGCAAGCCGCATTTATTTGAAGTTTTTAAGAATTAGAAGTGGTCAGTGTCGTGCACTGAGGTGAAAAGGAAGGCAACATAGAGCAGAAAACCGTTATTTAATGTGTGAGTAAAATAAAATCATTGTTCCAAGTATTGAAATAAGCATTTAGATCTTAAGAAGAAATTCATTGGTCGAGTTTATTCAAGTATTGTGATTTTTCAAATGAATTAGAGCGTGGACTCCTGATCAGCATGGTTGTCGTTTTTTTTTATCGCTTCCTCCTGCTCGGGCAATGTTGATGAACTTTGCATAAAGTATCTGATGGAATGACATGCGAAAATCCATAGCGAAGTTCGATTATGTGATTTGAGTGTTGCTGTTCAAACAATAAAAGGACACACGCATGCCAAGCAAAACGTCGTTTGTCGGATATTAAGTGAATGTAAATGAGTTTTCGATAAGCTGAGTTCGCAATCCTATCGCATTCCTATGCTCGACGGTGAAGTTATAAGGCGAGTTCAAACAAAACGACGTCGAAAACTTCATTTTCCATTCGGAAAGAAATCCAACAAAAGTAAGCTCGCATAGTTCGCACAGCGCTGGCTGCATCGAGCTTAGCAAGAACTCGAATCTGAACGTGGATGAAGAATTGATCGCGGGCATTCTGGATGAAGTGGAATGCGATCGTGACGGTAGGGATGATGAAACAATTCGTATCCATGGTATGTAAAATTTGAAATATTTCATGTTTGTAGCATATTTCGCAACTGAACTGGGACAACCGCCACCGGGGATACAATAGAATTTAAGATGGAATGCAATTTTTTAGAGAAATATTGTTATTTGTTTTTAAATTTCTTTCCAATTATGCTTTGTAATTTATTGCGACAACTTTGCGCACTAAACAAAATATTTCGTTGCGGGAAGCTAAAACGTTTCTAGAAGGAAAATGTATTTTGGTCGTTCTAGAAGTTATACTACCTGTGTGCCCCCCTTATATTTATTTTGAACGCAATTGTTTGAGGCTTCTATTAATAGAAATAGCATTTCATTTGGAGTAGTCTATCAGCATCAAAACTATCAACTTTTGAATAGAGTAATTGCTGAAATTCCAGTGATGGACAAAGGACAATCGCTGATATTTTGACAAATACCAAGAATGTAATAAAAATCAGCAATTAATCTTACGAATTTATTTCACTGAGTACACTGACTTGCCTACATATACACAAACGTTGGTTATTTTTTGTGTGAATCAAACGTAAACGTTAAAATATCATCATATCTGTCACTGACAGATCAATCAAGAATTTATACTAAACAAAATCTTTAACACCTAATTTTCCACAGACGTCGGTTTGGACATTAATGCAGAAAAAACTCGTTTATCGGCCGAATGATTCGAGTATCAGAGGTTTTCAAACGCAATAAATTGCTGGCGCTGATTTTTTAGGCAATGAAACTCTTTTTTTTCTGCATTATTCTGAAAATTAACACTTTCTAAACACTTCTTACGACCTTAATTTTGAGTGAAATATGAGTAAAATCCAAATTTTACTAAGTGACCGGGTCTACAAAACTCTATTCAGGGCTACCTTAACTATTGCAAACAATCAACAAGCGACTCAAACTACTCGAACATTTAGATTCCTCTTTTTCGTTATTTTTAATTGTGACGAACGTGCAATATTTACCAATTTTATTACTTTCTCTGTTTTAAATTAGGAGCATGTCCACATTTGGAAACAAAAAAATCCTTTTTCCTTTAATAATTTTAATATGTAACTATTATTCTTGTAAATATTCCTTATTAGTTACTTTGGTAAATTCAGTGTTAGTTGAATGCATGCGATGAAAATCATATGGTTGATCCCTTTAACACATGCGCATTTAACCATTTATTTTATAGATCAGGGAAACTAAAAGTGTATGGGTTTTATTATCAACTGAAATAGCAGCTCAATACAGAGCTTCTTTGTTTAGTATTCTTATAGAGTTTAAAATGACAAAATTCGGCAAATATAGACTAATATTACCTGAGAGGAATCTGCCACTTGGTACAATCATTCGGTAAATTTGTTAACAAGCCCGAAAATACTTTGACATTGTTTTTCTTCTATAATTGTGTTGAGTCTTACTTTCTTATACCCTTCCAATTATCTGAAGGAACTATGAGAGCAATCGCTTTTGTTTACGTACTTTCATATTTGGTATTTAATAAGTATGCTGTAGATTAACAAGGGTTATGTGACTTTGACCTGATTATATAAAATTTATTTGGTCAGGTGTCAGCACTTTTTCAAATTAATTACAGTAGGTTTTCAAATTCGTCAGATATTCGATATTATAAACCAAACATAACAGGAATTCAGCTGGAATATTTGCACAGCATAAACTCAGATATATCTTAAAGTAATAAACATCAACATAAATTAAATTCGTAGTATTTTTTCTTTTTCTACTTAAATATTAACAGTCGATCATATAGAATTATATGTGAGTTCAGCATTTCGATTGGTATTTGAAAGAAGAGACACTATATTATTATTTTTATGAAGAAAAAAAAAATCAATATGTTATAATGGCAGCCCATCTTCACCTCTTCGGTTATATTCAAGAGTGTTAACAAGCAAGAAAAAAGGTTAGGCTAATTTATTTCATAACTTAATGCAGAGAATGACCACTATACTAATTAATTTGTTAACAATACAACTAAATCGTAAACCATAACTGAATTTTATCGGTTTCATTTCAATGAAAAAAAAAAAAAATATTTCTCTAAAAAAATAATGTTCCAAAATGCAGAACAAAACAATAAAGTGAAAACTCCAGGCATAAATATCCTTTAAACATTAACGATAAAAAAACTAAGGGCACATTTACTAAATCTTAAAAACAAACTTTTTAAATAAACTAATAAAAATTAGGAATATTCAATTCAATGTTAAAAACAACATAAACTTTATGTATGTACATTCTATAATAATGAAAGGAAAAGAAATTAACATTTGCATGGTTTCAATGTATAAGTAACTAAAATTATACAAGAAAATTTCAACCCATCATCAAACAAAAGAAATGGTTTAAAAGATTCTAGTATATTATGCCTGTTATTAAAACAATTCAGAAAAAATCAAGAATATTAAGATATACTCAAAAACAGTAAATATTCATTATATACTATATATCGATATATATTTAGAATTAGACATCAAGAAATACATTTAGAATACAATGAGCTCAGTGATTCACCATTGAAGTACAAAACAGGTTAAATAATATTAAAAAAAAAAAAAAAAAAAAGAACATGAGATAATGAATCGAATTCTAATAACATGAAAAATACAATACAAATGCAGCTAGGCAAACAGCAAGAAGTAAATAGAATTATCAGAGAATTAAATTCATATGAACTAGAATATTTGACAAATCCATTAATTGCCAAAAATAATTGATGAAGAAAATATTTTTCATGATATAAATAAACATAAAAAAATACATTTTTCTGAAAGAAATCAAACAAAGCATAACAATAAATGTACATCGTATTTTATGTGCACATATCCAGGCGCTCAGGTATAAAAAGCAACAAACAACTGAAATTGTTCTTGCAACAAATGCATATGAAATAAACAATTAGGACAGCGTAGGTTAGACCTACATATTTTATCAAATAATATACATTTATAATTTTGTAAAATTACACTATACGAAACAATAATATGAATTGCTAACAAAAAACGGATTTTCCTTTCCAGTAGTTCTGCTTTTCAGCGGGCAATGGGGTGCAGGGTAAGTATGCCGTCGCGAGGGTAGGGTTTGGAAAAAATCCGCTGAGGTCGGTTTCGCGTCGTGCGCCGTACGCGGTACGTTAGTTGTTTTTGATTTTTCCTTAACGTAGCATTCGTCGGGTTGCGTTAACGTAGTATACTTTTCGGTACCGCGTCGGGAATTCGGCAACGCGAAATAAAAATTAGATTTTGTTCTTTTTGACTGGTTATGAGAAGAAATACGGAGTAACGTAGAATAGGTTTCCTCTCCGTATGGTTTTGTTTGTAACGCGTTTGAAAACGGGCGTGTATAGGTGGCTGAATTATGTAAATGAGCGTAACCCATTCGGAGAGCCGCGACCGAAATCCTCTCCGATCTAGCTGGCCGACAAGCAGCCACCGCGTGAATGGGTTACGGTGCACGGATTGGTCGACCGGTTGGTACCATCCGTTGGCACTACTCAGACTTAACGTCTAGAACCGATGAGAGGTCGGTTCCGCGTTCGGACGTAAATTGTTAAATCATTACAAATGGCGCCCAACGTGGGGCCTAAAACATCCTAAGGAGGAAAGAAATTCGCGTCTTCTGACGAGTTGGTCCTTTACGGAGGATGTAAGGTACTTTGGTACTCGAGCCCCACTATCAGGAGCAGTGGAGTTGTGTGATACACTCTAGCAGTCGCTTCACGTGAGTTGTAGCTTCCGCTCTCCTTTGTTTGATTTTGTTTTCGCGACAGAATCCTTCCGATGTGTTGTCCCAGGCTAACCCCTGTAAGGACCTTCTATTTTCTTGATGGAACTGCCAGCCTGATGGGTTTACCTATCAGCATGGACTCTCAAGAAAATAGAAGGCTACCTTGCCTTTATGTCACGGAAGGATTCTACTTATTTCGTATGCGTGATAGACGAGTGGTATCGGTTCAACGTTCGGTGGCGTATGCTGGAGTTGCGGAGCCCGGAATGCTTCCACGCGTCGGGAATTTTGACCGCGTACAAAACCGTTACGGTAGCTCTACCACTTGTCTCGTCGAGTCATTTAACGTAGTTTAGAGACGGTTTTGTAATGTATGTTCGTTTAGGGGATAAAGTTTGTAAATCGACCGAAGGTACCCTTTCTTTGGCAGATTACCACGCACTCTCATTTCCCTTTGGAGGAGTCGACTACTGGAAAGGAAAGTGTGTATTAAATACATTTTTTTTTCTCTTCTCTCCATTCGATATAAATAGCTCGCCACTATGGGCCACTAAAGTATTAATAAGTTTATTTTTATATATATACGTGTAGTTTAAAAAAAGCAGTAGGAGTCAATTGCATTTTTTTTTTCTCAGTATTACATCGTACCCACACTCATAGGAACAACACGACAATGGCAACGAAGCGGACCCCAGACAAGCGTTGGACCAGATCCAAAACGGTCCAACCAGCTAACTGCGGGATTTGTTTCGAGGACGTAGTCGAGGGGGTACACAGCGTGCGATTGGATTGTGGACATCTATTCCATCGTGCCTGTGTCCAACAGCTCCTCCTTACGTCCGAGCTTTGCCCGTTATGCCAGCGACCCATCGAGCGGACCACCCTAGACGTCCCCCTCGGAACGCCCGTCCCAACGCGTGGAGCAGTGGCGAAAGGGGTTCCAGAGGCCGAACCGCCCCAACCACTGTTGGACCTTCAAGGAGCCGTAGGCGGTGAAGTTCCGGCTGCAGTTGTCGTGCCCGAGGTGACCCCCATGCCTTCCGCCCACTCCATTGACACCCTCGTGGCGTTGATGCGAGATATGTCGGAGAGGATTGGCAACTTGGAGGGAAAGCTCCAGAATCTCCCCATGAGCCAACCACCCAGCTGAGTGAGAACTCCGCTTGGCTGGGAGCCCAATTCGAATGTGGCTATGCCCCACTCTCGACCATCCGATCAGTGGGCCCTACCTCCAAGGAACTCGGGAATGGATCCCAGAGCTCCCGAATATAGACCACGACACAGCACCGCACCTCCGTTGGTACCTCCAGTCCCCGAGGCAGTTCCGTACAACAGGTCAATCGAGGATGCGATCCCCCCCGGGAACGCATTGACACCTTTCCGAGACCCGACGCCTCGTATCATGGAGAGTTGGCGCCTGAACTTCACGGGTTTCAACGATATGATATCGGCGGACCGGTTCCTTTTCCGGATTCAGGCGTTAGTATCCAGCACCCTGGTAGGTGATTCCTCGGCCTTCCTCCGGCATGCACATCTTTTGTTCAGCGGTGACGCTGCCGACTGGTACTGGAGTTTTAAGGAATCGACGCCACGTCCCACTTGGAACTCTTTCAGTGCAGCCTTCTGCAATCGATTTGAGGATGGCTTTACTGAGAGAGAACTAAGGGAACAATTAAAGAAACGGAAACAAGGCGCTCACGAACCGTTCGACCAGTACTACACAAGTATAGTGAGATTGAGCACTCGCTTGCGAACAACCATGCCCGAGGACGAACTGGTAGAAATTATCAGAGAGAATATGCGTTGGGATCTTAAGAACAGCCTTCTGCATTTTCCCATCAATACCATACAGGGATTGCGCCTCCATGCCCGTAGGCAAGAACAATTGGATGAGTGGCGAGGCACCTTCCGTCCACAACCTCGCATAACGGGACCAAATCCCCGAAATCATCACACCGCGGAGTTGATGGCAGCGGACCACCTACTTGCTGATCCAGTACCAGAACCGAGGAGCGGAGCAGCACAGGAGCGTGAGGACACAGCAATGATTGATAAACCCTCCCTTGAAGCAATTACCAGCCCGACGGTCTGTTGGAACTGCTGACAAACGGGGCATCGGTACTATGCATGTCCAGCGGAGCCGACGCTTTTCTGTTACCGATGCGGGAAGGCCGACACATACGCACCTGATTGCGCAAATTGCAAACTGCAAAAAAACTTGCCACCGAGTGCCGCGACCACCCGTCGGCACTCCTAGACCCCGGACGAACCAATCCTGACCCCATCACTAGCTATGACCAAGCCCCTCGACATGACTCCAATTCTGCTGACTCGCACCGCTAAACACAGTTCTACCGAAGTTCCACAACCGACGCCATCCTTCGCCAAGGCCAACGCGCAGGGAAATGATAGCGAGGCGAAAGTTCCTTGGCATGTCAAACCTTTCCACGTCAGGCTGCGGAATTATTTGGCTACTCGACAGCGCATCTTCCATGAGAAGTTGGCTACAACTGTCCCACCGCGAAGAAAGCGAGCCACGCGTCGGATGCGGAGCTTCTGGAGAAAAGTCAGGCAGTCGAGGAAGGTGCTGAAGGACATACACTTAGACGAATTATTGAGGGATGACGTTCGGCCATATGCGTCAGTACACCTCCTGCAAAAACGAGTGTCAGGTTTAGTCGATACGGGAGCCAGCGTGAATTGCATATCCGCCGATTTTGCAGGGGAGGTACTGGCAATGCACGCGGATCAAATTCACCATTTTACCTCCTGGTTAAGCACGGCGGACGGAACTCGTCACTCTGTAGTGGGAAAATGTTACCTTTAAGGGAGTAACTAAACCTCTGGAATTTTACATCATACCTCAATTAACCCAAAATCTTTATCTAGGAGTGGATTTCGTTCGAAAATTTAACTTGGCCCCGGCACTGTTTTCCGGTACGACCCTGGAGTCCGTCACCACAGTTCCTGACCAATCTCAAACCACTCATTTATTACGACATACACTGGATGTAAATCAGCAACTGCGACTTGACTCGGCTATATCGGCTTTTCCATCGCACGAGAGGGAAGGTCTCGGGCGGACTGCTCTGGTGTTCCACACTATAGATGTGGGGGATGCTAAACCCATAAAACAGAGACATTTTGCCATATCTCCGGGGAAGGAAAAGTTGTTATATGCCGAAGTGGATCGAATGCTAGCATTAGGCGTGATCGAAGAATCGCAGAGCGCGTGGGCTTCCCCAGTCACCTTAGTTGTCAAGCCGAACAAGGTCCGGCTATGCTTAGATGCCAGACGCTTGAACGCCGTCACTGTCAAGGACGCATACCCTCTACCGTTGATTGAAGGCATTTTGAGTCGGTTGCCTAAAGCCCACTTCATCACGAGCTTAGACCTCAAGGACGCCTTCTGGCAAATTCCTTTAGACCCTGGCTCAAAGGAGAAGACAGCCTTCACAGTCCCAGGTTGGCCCTGTATCAATTCGTGACCATGCCATTCGGATTGTGCAATGCCCCCCAAACAATGACGCGCCTTATGGATAAGGTGATACCACCTCATTTGCGGCACCAAGTTTTCGTTTACTTGGATGATCTGCTGCTTATAACCGAGACTTTTAACGAACACATCGACCTGCTTCAGGAGGTGGCTCTACACATCCGGAGGGCCAGGTTAACCATCAACATACAGAAGAGTCAGTTCGTGATGACGGAGGTGAAGTATTTAGGTCACATCATTGGGCACGGCCATATCAAGACCGATCCGGACAAGACTCAAGCGATTGACGTTTTTCCATTACCCAAGACCACCAAGCAATGACGCCGATTCTTAGGCTTATGTGGATGGTACCAGCGTTTTGTACGTGACTATGCCACCATTACCACTCCTTTGACCGACATGCTGCGTAAGGGACGTAAGTTCGTCTGGGAAGAGCCCAGCTTGTGAGCCTTTGAAGAGCTAAAGAAGAGTCTGACTACAGCCCCCGTACTGCACAGCCCGGACTTTGACAAACCGTTCTCAATCCATTGTGACGCGAGTCAACATGGGGTGGGAGCAGTCTTAGTCCAGGTTGCACAAGACGGCGAGGAGAGACCTATAGCCTTCATGTCTCACAAGTTGAACCCAGCCCAGCGAAATTACACGCTCTCCGAGCAGGAATGTCTAGCTGCGGTGTTGGCAGTGAAACGCTTCCGAGCTTATGTGGAGGGATACACCTTTGAAATCGTTACGGACCACGCTTCTCTGAAATGGCTAATGAGCCAGACTGACCTCAACGGCAGATTGGCCAGGTGGGCACTGAAATTACAGGCATTTGACTTCACAATTCGCCACCGAAAAGGAAGCCAGCATGTAGTCCCCGACACCCTATCCAGAATGTTCGCCCCTGAAGGAGCCGAGTTGGCCCAGGAGGACGACAGCCCCCAACTGATCGATCTGGACCATCCTGCTTTCAAGTCAGCCAGCTACACCCAACTGATTTACACTATCCAGAATCAACTGTCCCAGCTTCCTGAACTGCGGTTGACGGATGGATTTATTTATAAGCGGATGGGACACGCATCCGGAGACCCCATACAAGAAGAAGAGTAGTGGAAGTTGTGGGTGCCCGAAGAATTAACCACTGATCTTATCAGACGGGCTCATGACCACCCATCAAATGCGCACGGCGGATACGGTCGTACACTTAGGCGGTTGAAAACCTTTTTCTTTTGGCCTAAGATGGCACAACAGATAAAAACGTACGTAGCCTCCTGTGAGCTATGCAAGTGCACTAAAGCGCCCAACACCATTCTTCGGCCTCCCATGGGTAAGGTTGAGGTCCCCGAACGCGTGTTCCAGCGCTTGTACATTGATCTTATCGGTCCTTACCCTCGATCTGCTTCTGGTCACACGGAAGCTGTCGAGGTCCTGGAACAGCTCTCTAAATTCCCTATCATAGAACCACTACGTAACATGCACACTGGACCTATACTCACCTTCTTGGAGAACCGAGTCTTTCACATGTTTGGAGTTCCGGAGAAACTTGTCTCCGACAACGGGGTCCAGTTCACCTTAAGCAAGTTCCGAGACCTAATGTCCAAATTGTAGCGAAATAGTGTGTTCAAAAAGGTCCGTGAAGGACTGCAGCGATGGTCTGCTGCCTCGGCAGAGGAAGATGGAGGTATCTGCCGAGAATGCCCTCGTCCGGAGACGCGTGAATGCGCTGGCAGGCTAGCATTGCGGTGTCGTGGGGCGGGTTCGTTTCCCCGGCACGAGGACTCACTACAAAACAATTTCGCATTCACGAATTTGTCGATAGCTCAAGAGGCGACTGAAGTCGCAAAAACTGTAGATAACCTCACCGAAGGAGATGTACTTGTTACAAGAACAAGTGAAACCTGAGAAGAAAGGCGAACTTGGGGTGACCTCGTCGTTACCCAACGAAGTTCATGGCCCACAAATGAAAGAGGGGCAACCGGGTGGTGGTGGAGCCCCTTCATACCCACCCAACCGGAATAAATCCAAAGATAGCTTGCTGAAGTGGCCAGGTATTCCTCTTCTGAGTGGAAAACTCATACAACTTGAATTGTATGAACCTTCCCATCAGAAGGGGAGTACCCCGGTGACCAATTTATGTCATAGAATTATACAATTGGATTGCATAAATCTATGCCATAAAAAGGCACTCTGCTTGGGCCACTCAACCCATGACGTCACCTGAAACAAAAAAAGGAATTAGCTTGTACCCGGCGGCTGGCTCATGTTTTGGGGTGGAAGCCTGCCACCGTGCCGGGTCCTATACCCGGTTAGATAAAACGGAAGGGAAAGACCATTGGTTCAATTTAATTCATCATTTTATTTGACAACATCTTAAATCCGAGAAACAACAATTCAATGAAAACCTAACCAATTGAAGTACGTACAAAAAAAAGAAAAATTTTAATACGATCTAAAATTTTCCCCCACCCACCTATAAATTGTAATTAAATAAGTAAAAAAAACTATAAGGAATTAAATCGACGAGAATATATAAATTAATTAATTGAGAAAAAAAATTTAAGCTCAAATATAAAAATGTATAAAAAAGATGTAAAAAATGTAGATATAAAACAAATGTAAAAATGTAGATATAAAACAAATGTAAAATTAAGGCAACAAAAGGGTACTCACCCGCATGGTCCTCCGAGCGCTCGACGACGATGCAGATGGTCCTGTAATGTAATAATTGTTGGTAAATGCTAAAACGCGCACGTGGTAACGTAATTCATACAAATTAAAACGTTTTTCTTTAGAATTCCCTTTTCTGCTTCGATTTGTGCGATAATTTTTTTTTTGATCGAGTAGCAAAAGGCTACAAACTACGCAAACACCGCAATTTTTCGGTCTAAATAATCCTGTTGGTCTTTAACTATAAACTTATTGCACTGCATAATCGTCGCTCCCATGTACAAAATTCGAAACTTAGCTCGCTCTTCGCCAATGGTGGTGAGCAATGGAAAAACGCTGGTCATGAATCGCTGAGGACCTTTATCCGAAAGCAGACTTCTATTGCACCCGCTCCGAATCCTCCATAAAACTTCTGAACACGGTTCCGAACAGTTTTAGTTATAGCACCCTCAGTAAAAGGAGATTCTGAGAATTTTTCTGGTATAATCGGAGTGACAACATAACGACTCTTAGTTCGTTGTAAGGCGATACGAGGGTCAATAGTTTTGATCTAATTTTTCCCGCTAAGTACTCCACCGGCAGTTCAGGACAATTTTCTGATATTCAGTCTTAGCGCTACCACAGAAAATCAAAGGCAGCCGGTTTCATTGTAAATGGCTTTCATTTAGCAAAGTCGAAAGTTCATCAACAAGATGTCAACTAATTCTCGGAAAGATCAAGGAAAAATTTCGTTTTGAATGAGCACAGATCACCACCACTTTCAACTTTCACTGGAACATCATATTTGCCTTTTTTTTGTTTTTTTTTGTCAATTTTATTATGTTTGATTATCTTTTTCGGTATTTATTTTCAATTGCATTATTATGTAGTCGCATTACTCGCATGTCATTTGCGCATTGGCGAGGTAACTCTTAAGACATTTCACCTTTAATTCGACCAGAGTCCCACCATCCGGCACTATCGCGACGTGGGAAAACACTTGTGTACGCGTTGAATGCAATATCACAACAAAAAAACCGTGTTTTGTGCGGAACAAATCATATGTTAAACAACTGGAAGATGACGATCCCGTTACTTCCATGAAGAGGAATCACTTAATCTCGCTTTTCTTCCGCCAGAACATTCCCCCTTCTTTTCTTTAGATTTTGTCATCTATTTCGCAATTCTTTTCATTTTTCTCTCCTTCGGGGACCTGATTATTTCTGGGAGCTAGAGAATAACTTCCCGACAGACGGTTTGAGGGAGGGAACAATTTTTGCACACCCAAGCGAAACACTTCCACCATACAATTTAGCGGAACACGAGTTTTATTTCAGTTTTCACTAATCCGCAAGACTAACGAAGGGTTCATAGTTTGCACGATACCGTTTCAACAGTCTCTCTACACTCCAAATTATCCCTAACCACGTCCACGCTAATCGCGCGCTTTTTCTCCATCCTCGTCTTTTCCAATTCTCTCCGCGTGCCACTAATCCGCGCGAAAACCAAATTCCATCTCCTCTCTTCGCGACCGCACGCGTTCACCGTTCCAACTCGACTCCACAAGTATAGAATCGCGTTAAATTTCATGTAATTGCGATCACCACACTCCCTGGAGTATATAACTTTCTTTATCCTCTATATACTTCGTTCGAATCGAATAATTTTACGAACTGTTCCGTGTATCTGCTACACAAGAACAGGCCACCACCCGTAACAGAACCCCAAAAATTAAGTTTGTCATTTGATTTTCACTATTTTTCAAGTAACTGTTTTCAATTCAGTTAAGGAGTTCTTTTTTTATAGTCTTGAGTGCCTTTTCAAGGGAATCCGACTCGATCGGAGTGTAGTTGCAGACCCATTTCGAATTGCTATCGACTCCATTATCTCATTGAACCAAAGGCAAGCACTAGGATTCCACTCGTTTGTTTTGCGTTTGTGTAGTGTCGCGTCCGACACGATATCATACAAAATATTATTGCTTTTACTTTTGCATGCTCTGATCAAGTTCAATATATTCTGACGCGGTTCTAATGGCTATCTTTTCAGATTAAAACGTTTTTTCCTAAAGTTTTGATATTTTTTTCTTCAACTGCAGTCTATACCGGCGTGGTAATAATTTTTCAGCTGAATAATGCTTCGTTACTATCACTGAATGCACGAGCTTAAGAAAATTGCAGTTCTAAGCACTTTTTACTATAAGTTCACTGCAGTTAACAGTATGGTGCAGTGTAGTTGCGTTTTCTGAATGATTTATTCTGATTTTGTTGATAATCTTGGAATAGAAATGCACTCGCTCTAAAAGGAATCGACCGCGGCTTTTTTACAGTGCGGGAAATTTATTGAAGAGACGAATCAACACAACAATTATTAATTTAATTTAGCATATGTTTGTTATCCGCTAGCATCCAAGACGTAATGTGATGCATTCGACAAACAAAACAATTTTTAATTAATATTATGTTGGAATGGGTAAAATTTGACAAATTTTAAGGGGTTTACATGATACAATCATTTTATCGTTCATATAATTTAAGGGGTTAACCGTCTCGTTCTAAGCATTTGTATACCGCGTTACACGGCAATTCTATAAATTATATTCAAAAGATATTGTAATAAAATCACTACACATTAAAATTTTAAACAGTTTTAGAATTTTGTTTCCCGGGAATTAAGCACAAAAGAAATTTTCTTGACTTATTTTTCATGTGAAAAAAAAGCGAGGGTTGCGATGGGGAAGGTGACTGAATGGTTACTCATTGTTAAATTGAGTTTGTGCTGTGTGCCTGTGGCAGCGCTGGCTTTTAGAGCCATAGCTCCTCGATTATTACAGGGCAGCTAATTTTCTCGCGATCCCAAGGCAATGCGGATTGCGAAAAAGGAGGTGAAGGATCTTTCTGTGTATCATGGGTTGGCTTCGGCGTCGGGACTAGAGATGACGGACAATAAAAGAAAAACACAATTGACAGACGGACAGACTGACTTATGTTTATGTTCGACCGGAAGTATGAAACCCTTGCGCGTTTTTTTATTGAAAATATATGCGGACGGACAAACAGACGTGACTAATTATCCATCGGCGCAGGTCTTTCGCGTGGTATATCCCCACTTCTTTTCCCGATGGATCCGTTATCAGGTAACGGTTAGGTCCCATTACCTTCTTTATGCGGCTTTTCAAGAATCGCCTGTCCAGCTTGGCGTTGTAATGCCCCGCGGCGTCACTTTGGCGGAAATTTCGCCGGAAAACTTCATCTCCCTCTTTGAAATTAGCAGATCGTGACCGGAGATTGTACTGCGCTTCATTTGCACTGCCTGCGGCCTTAATCTTCCATCCGATTTGTTGGCGGAGGTCTCCTAAGCGTTCGTGGGGCTCCAGCGCAACGACGGGGTCTCCCAAACACTTTAATTGCCGTAACAGCCGGTATGATTTACCGTGGAAAATCATGTGCTGTCCAAAGGCGGTAAAGTAAGGGGCGACACCGGTGACGGAATGATACGAGGATCGCAGGGCGCATGTGATGGCAGACAATCGCCGATCCCAATCCTTTTGAGATGGGTGGACGTAAGAACGGATCGCGGCCAATAGGGTGCGGTTCAACCGTTCTGATGCGTTGGACTGAGGAGAGAATATGGGCGTCAGTTGGTGTTCAATACCATACTGCTCAAGTAGGCTCTTAAACTGCCGAGACCGGAACTGTACTCCATTGTCTGAGTACACACTCTCTGGAACCCCGAACACATGGAATACCCGGTTCTCTAAGAATTTCACGATCGATGGAGTTGTGAATTTACGGATAGGTTCCACCATTGGGAACTTTGAAAGCTGGTCTAGAACGACTATAGCTCCGATGTGTCCCATGGAAGACCGAGGATATGGACCGAGTAGATCGATGTATAGACGCTGGAATACGCGTTCTGGGACGTTGAGTTGACCCATAGGAGGTCGAAGAGGCTGGTTGGGAGCTTTGGTGCCTTTATAGGTCTCACAGGCGCTCACGTAGTCTTTGACCTGGGATGCCATTTTAGGCCAAAAGAAGTATTTCTTGAGTCGCCGTAATGTTCGACCGTAACCTCCGTGGGCACTTAAAGGATGGTCATGTGCGCGGAAGATCAGATGTTGTGTCATTTCCTCCGGTACCCAGAGTTTCCAAGACTCTTCTTCCTGCCATGGATCACCAGTGGCGTATTCATTTCGTCTATACACGTAGCCGTCTATTACCTTCAAATCAGGCAGCTGAGATTGTTGGGTCGCTATGGTTTGCCTCAACTCTTTGTAGCTGTCTGATTCGAAATGTGGGCTGTTCAAATCTATTTCGATGGGGTCCTCGTCATTTATTGTCAATTCGGCTCCCTCTGGGGAAAACATCCGTCAGAGAGTATCGGGTACGATGTTCTGGGTTCCTTTCGGATGTTTGATGGAGAACTTGAACCCTTGCAGTTTAAGAGCCCATCTGGCTAGGCGTCCATTTAAATCTGCCTGGTTCATCAACCATTGTAGTGATGCGTGGTCCGTGATGATCTCGAATTGGTGGCCCTCGATATAAGCTCGGAATTTCTTCACAGCCATTACCGCTGCCAAACATTCTTGCTCGGAAACAGTATAGTTTCTTTGGGCCGAATTCAGCTTATTGGACATGAAGGCGATGGGAGCTTCCTCTCCTTCGTCGGTCAATTGCAACAGCACGGCTCCTACTCCATGTTGACTTGCGTCACAATGAATGGAGAAGGGCTTCGTGAAGTCGGGGCTGTGCAAGACAGGAGCTGACGTGAGGGCTTGTTTTAGCTCTTCAAATGCCTTTCGGCTGAGTTCGGTCCAAATAAACTTCCCTTTCCGCAACATGTCTGACAGGGGCGCTGAAACTGTTGCATAATTCCGAACAAGCCTTCGGTACCAACCGCACACCCCAAGGAAACGTCGTAGCTGCTTCACAGTTTTTGGTAAGGGGAACTCATCAATCGCACGAGTTTTGTCTGGATCCGTTTTGATAGTGCCATGTCCTATGACATGTCCTAGGTATCGGACTTCTTTCATGACAAACTTACTTTTCTGTACGTTGATGGTGAGTCCCGCCTTACTGATGTGCAGGGCTACTTCTTGTAGAAATAGGAGGTGTTAATCGAACGTTTCCGTGATGAGTAACAGATCATCAAGGTACACGAACACTTGGTGTTTCAGGTGAGGTGGGATGACCTTGTCCATCAACCGAGTCATCGTTTGCGGCGCGTTACACAGGCCAAAGGGCATTGTGACGAACTGATATAATGGTCGTCCAGGCACTGTGAAGGCGGTCTTGTCCCTCGACCCCTCATCGAGTGGAATTTGCCAGAAGGCGTCTTTTAGGTCGAGACTGGTGATATGATTGGCTTTCGGCAGTGTCCCTAGTATTCCATCGATGAGTGGAAGAGGGTACGCGTCCTTGATGGTGATCGCATTTACCTTACGGGCATCTAGACAAAGGCGGACTTTACCTGGCTTCACCACCAAGGTCACCGGTGATGACCAGGCACTTTGGGACTCCTCTATGACCCCCAACTCGAGCATCCTATCTAGCTCCGCATACACCAATTTCTCCATGGCCGGTGAGATGGCGTAGTGTCTCTGTTTAATCGATTTACTATCGCCAACGTCGATGGCGTGTGAGACTAGGGTGGTGCGGCCAAGACCTTGGGTAGCGTAAGATGGGAAAGCAGCGATGGATGCTTCCAGGCGTTGCCGTTGGTTAGGCGTCAGGTCATGCCTATCGGGAATAGAAGTGATTTCGTTGACATTTTTGGTTTTTAAAGACAAATCTGTGAATAAATCGGAAGCCAGTCCAAAGCGAAAGACGAAATCGACGCCAAGGTACACATTCTGAGTCAAAGACGGAATAATGTAGAAAGTAATATCCTTCGTCTGACCCCTGAACGTCACGGGTGTGGTTAGTTTACCTCGTATAGGGTGTTTGGTACCATCAGCTGTACTGATTTCAGTGCGCCAGGATTTAATCAAGTTTGGATAGTCTTGGAGCACCTTCGAGCCAAAGCTCGAGGCAAGGCAACTGATACTGGCACCCGTGTCGATCAATGCAAACACGGTCTCGCCCAACACTTTAATTGGATGATAAGGTCTGATTCCATTCTCAGCAACCTCCGAGATGTTACAAGAGTTTGAGGTTTGACGGCAGATGCGCACTCTCTTGCGGAAATTCCGCCAACGACGGGTTGACCATTTTGTCGTGCGCGGGCGGGAAGTGAGTACTTCGGAAGCAAATATTCGCTCTCGAGCCACCCGATATTCCTGCAGTCGAACATGATAAGGTTTTAGAGTGCGTATTTGAGGCTGCCGGGGTTCTTCTGGCAGTGACTGCGATGGTCGCTTCAAGATTGTTGTTGGTGAGGTCTCCGGAAGAGAGTGAACATCCGCAGTCGTAGTGGTCATGGCTGGTGGGTTAACGTCAGGTTTGTAGGGGTGAGCAGCTGGCTGAGGAGCTACTGCTGGGGCTTCGAGTACCGCTGAGGTGGTCGGGTACTCTTTTGGCCGTTTTTACGCGCGGCACATTCAGAACAGTCCGGAAAGTAAGTGTCCGGCTTGCCGCAACCGTAGCAGAAAACCTTACGCTCTGCTCGGCATGAGATGAACCGGTGTCCGGTTTGATGGCAATTCCAGCATGTCGTAAGACTTCCCACTGTGGCAACAGCAAGCTGGTCTGGGTCCAAATCTTCCTCCAGATCCATGGTGGTATAATCTGGGGCCAATTCCGCGATTCCTCGTTGAGGACCCGTCCTGGCTAGTAAGTATGGCCGGTCCCGTAGATCTTCCTCAAACCCTTCTATACGACGCACAGTGCTCAGCAGGGCCTCCATACTCTGTGGATCGGAGTTCACGATATGGCGACGTATCTCCGGCCTTAGATTGCGCTTTAGCAGGCGCAGTATTTGGGTAGAAGACAACGGCTCTGACAACTGGTCATTCAACCGAAGGATATCGGCTCGATATTGATGGAAGGACTCGTCCGGACGCTGCCATCTAGCATTCATCTTGTCCAGTACTAATTCGTCCATGTCGACCGTAGGATACTCCATGCGGAGTACCTCCTTCAACCGTGACCAGCGTATTGATGGTGGGATTGAATGTATTCGCCAATATGTCTCAAGTGCTGCTCCCCTGCGAGCGCCGTGCGGTCTCCTGCTAGCATCTGCTCAATCAGCGACTCCACCCGACTTATGAAGACTTCCACCGTTATAGTATTGGGTTCCCCACTGAAATGCAGATTCCATCCCTGGATGATGCTGGGGATCTGTGTCGGCTTCAGCCGATACATATCGTGTGGATGGAAGCGTTGGTGCGGCGGAATCACTGGAGCCTGATTTGGTGGCGGTGCTTGGCTCAATCGGGGCCGGTACACTGGAGCCAACGGATTCATTGCTGCACCTGGCCGGATTCGTTCGTGATCGCGCCGCGAGTCTACTGGAAAATCCCACGGATTTGGGTCCGAATCCCACTATCGTGTTAGTTCTTCTAGGATTTAATTTAATTCAATTTGTATTTACCTGATTTGTCGTCTAGCCTGATTGTTATCTGGCCAAATACGACTATGCACCGAAGTAACAACTTCTATCCAGCAAGAGAATCTAAGTTCGGCCGAATAAACCAGCCAAAGTATTTTTGATCAATAAAATCTTGTAATCGTCTTTTAATAAATACCAGCCTAAGATATACTTTGGCCGAACTCTTTATTATCGGACGGGTCAGAATTTACTGATCCCGAATCAATACATTCTTTTTCTTTTATACTAATTCTATTCATTGTTTGTAAATCTATTTCTCACGCCCTCATTACTTAACGTTCAACTTGTGTGGTCATCAACACCTCGCATTCCCATTTACCACACTCATCATCGCAATGCAATTTATGACCTATTTTCTAAGTCATAAATTTCGTCGTCTCAAGTGCATTACTAGGTCGCTAGCATGCACATGGCAAATCGAATGCGAAAGAAAAGTGAAAGTGAAAGAAATTGAACGTTGAGTAATGAGGTAGGTTTCATGTTACATACGTTCGTCGTCACATTAGTCTTTGCGACATGTTTTGTTTTCATATTCCAATGCAATGGCTCGTGATAGTAATTTATGACCTTACCATGGGATTGAAATATGAGACGAAATACAATTTGAGTATTTGTATTATGAATGAATGATTTAATTGAGTTTATGCAACTTATTTAGTGGGAATAGTGGGAATCATTACACCCTCCGCGTTTTTGTTGTTGAGCGTATATTCATATTAAGTGAAACAATGAAGTTGCATAATCTTATTACAAACATTTATATAATCTTAGCTGATTGTTATGTAATTCTTTTAATACTCCATTGACATCGATTATGGAGTTTACACCTTTCTTATCTTTTTACTATAAAAGGATCCATATATGGTTTTTGATTTTTCTTACAATTATTATTCTTAATTAATACCTTATCACCTATTTCAATGTTTAATGCATTAATATCTATTTGCTTTTCTAATCTTTTCTTTTTAACTTTCTCTATTATTTCTTTTGTTTTATCTATTGTTGTTTTCAATCTTAGTTTTAATTCATTGGCAAAGTTGTCAAGATTGTATGTTTTTGTAGACTATTTTTTATCATTTGGTAAATAAGCCAATTTTCCGAAAACTAATTCGTATGGTGTATAACCAGTATCTACATTAGGAGATGTATTATAAGCGAAAGTATAATACGGAAGCCAAGTATCCCATTCCGAATCTTCAGTGAATGAGAGTAAGAATTCATTGAGAACCCTGTGGTTTCTTTCAACTACGCCTAAAATTTCATGGTGATACGGTGTTGAAAATATCTGTTCTATTTGTAACAAGTTACAAACCTCCTTCATTAGCTCATTTAAAAATTCAGTACCTCTATCTGATTTTAAAGTTTTAAATTGACCATATTTTAGAATAAAATCTTTTACTAAGGTTGCCGCTATAGTCCTCGCATCCTTTGATTCAATTGGGATGGCAACAACAAATTTCGATAATTCACATTGCATTGTGAGAATATAACGAAAGTGATTAGATAGTCTCAATGGACCAACTGTGTCAATTTGAATTGTCTCGAAAGTTGTTGATGGTGTACTCGTATGTACAAATTTTTCTTTAGTGTGCCTATATAACTGGCTACTAGCACAAATCTCACAATTATTAACAAATTTCTTGACCATAACGCTCATATTCTTCCAACAATATCTTTGTTTTAATTTTAGTAAAGTTTTTCCAACTCCTAGATGACCTCCATGTGGTGAGCTGTGGTATTCTTTTATTAGTTTGTTTTGGGTATCTTTATTCAAAATTTTCTTAGCTGGGGTGTATATTAAGATATTAGTCCTCAAACGAGTTTCATTATTATTTAGTTGCAACTCGTTATATATCTTCTTGAAATCCCCAATGTGTACACTATCAAATAAGTTATCACTGCTTGATAACGCGAGCTCGTTTATTTTTATTTTGCGCAAAACATCAATGAGTTTCTCCATAATGAAATCTAGATTTCTTTTAGGATTATTGCTCTTTGATTTATAGATAAATGATGATAACTTCTTTGCATCAGGAACTGATTCTCTGGAAAATTTATCGTTACCAACATATACTATTATTTCATCAGACGTACGTACGATTTCTAGTGTAGGATTTCTTAATTCATTTATCCGCGGTATTTTAAATCTAAGCTTTGTAGCATTTTTGACGTCATTTAACGATGTGCAATTCCAAATGTGAAGTTGATCAGGCTTCGATTGGGTATTGGCATCGGTTACTTTGCTTTCTTGTGCACATGTATCTTGTTGCTTCTTATTCATACCCCTTGTAATAGCTAAAGTTTTCTTTACTGATTCGTTTATTTCTGGAGGAATCATGCTTCGTAAAATATCAGTGTTTAATTCAATGCGAGATAAAGCATCAGCATTCGTATTGATTTTGCCTTTTTTGTAAATAATCTCAAAATCATAGTCGGATAAATCTATTCTGATTCGTGTGAGCCTTGAGGATGGGTTTTTGTGTGTAAACAGTGAAACTAGTGGGCGGTGGTCTGTTACCACAATAAATTTTCTGCCATATAAGTATGGTCTGAAAAAATTTATACCCCAGTGTATTGCAAGTAACTCCTTCTCGATTATCGGTTTATTGAGTTCACATTTATTCAATGATTTACTTGCATAGGAAATGGGTAGGTCAGAACCGATTTCTCCTTGAGACAAGACTGCTCCTAATGCATAATTAGATGCATCTGTCGTCAAGATAAATGGTTTATCGAAGTCCGGATACTGCAATATTGGTGGTTTCATCAATTTTGATTTTAATGACTTGAATGCATTCTGGCATGTTTCATTCCATATAAAATCTGCATTCTTCTTAAGAAGCGAATTGAGTGGTTTTGCGATGCTCGCAAAGTTTGGAATAAAACGCCTATAATAATTGCAGAATGCTACAAATCTACGAACTTCATCCGCATTTTTCGGGATTGGGTAATCTTTGATTACTTGGTACTTGGAAGGATCAGTTTTTACGCCATCTTTGGTAATGAGATGACCTAAGTAGACGACTTCTGTCTTTAAAAACTGACATTTATCAGGATTAAGTTTAAGATGAAACTTCTTCAATCTTTTGAAGACTTTTCTCAGATTTTCGTTGTGGTGATTAATACTACATCCGAAAACAATTATATCATCAACATAAAGAAAAGCTTCGAAATCAAGTCCTCAAAGTGCAATTGTGAGCATGCTTTGGAAACTGTTTGAAGAGATTTTTAAACCAAAAGGTAATCTCTTTAACTGATAGTGACCATTATTATCTTAAAATGCTGTAAGTGGTCTTGACTCTTTCTCTAGTTCTATTTGATGGAATGAACTAGTCATGTCCAGAGTCGAAAAATATTTGGCTCTGCCCACTTTATCTAAGACATCATCTAGTCTAGATAATGGAAATTTATCGTTGACTATTTTAGTATTAACTCTTCGAAAATCTACAACTAAACGCCATTTCTTTTCAGTACCATCACTCTTTTTTGGTACCAAAAGTAACGGTGAGTTATAAGGGCTTACGGATGGCTCAATTATCTTATTTGTTAAAAGATCTTGGACTTGTTTTTTGATCTCATCGCACTGAGAATTAGGAAGTCGATAATTTTTTGTGTAAACAGGTATATTATCGGTTACATTCAAACTTTGAGTGTAAAAATTGTTAACACTCAGTTTCTCATCATCCAAATGAAAAACATCCTGATATTCTTTTATAATTTCCAGAAGACTATCTCTAGCTTTGGGATCATATGAAGATATCTTGATAGAATTCAGAAGTGTATTGAGTCGTGTAGTGTGAGTACTTTTGCGTTTGTTCAATGCTCTCACATCATAATTGCGTAAAGGTACAGTATCAATAAGATCCTCAATACTATCAATTATGACTTCGAAATCTCTTGAATTCAAAATTTTTATATGTTTGATCCCTTTGGATGGTATAATGATGCTTCCTACAAATATACCTTCCATTATCTCCTTATTTAGGATTACCATGTCTTCCTTAGTCTCCAAGTTAATCGGAAAAATAGTTTCGGTTCTGGCAGGTAATGTAATCTGCGCAATTTTGCTTTGTTTGTAATGCATAGGTAGTACTACTTCTTTGTCATTTACTAGAAAAGATATTGTGTAGGTCTCATAATCTATCTTGCACAAGAACTTCTCCAACAAATTTCTACCTATAATTCCATCAGTATTGATAGGAAATTTCTTACCCACAATATAAAACTTTCCTTGAATGATGTCTTCATCATTCAATTTCATCTCAAGATCTATTGATCCATAAGACGTAATTGTTTCACTTGTAATCCCCGTTAATTTGCATTTATCATCCGACCAAAATAGCTCATTTTTGTTAATTTTCTCGCATTTACACAAGGAAACATCTGCTCCTGTGTCTGTTAAAAATCTCAAGTTCTGTGAGGCATTTTTGCAAAATACACTAATGTAGTTCGCACAATTATCCGAAATTTTGTATATCTTCTGTCCGGAAGGAATCTTTACTCCGTTCCGGAGTCCTGGCAGTTTTCCTGTTCCTGTACTACATTTATATTATTCCTGTTTCTATCATTATTGCGTCTATTACCTCTAGTATTACTATTACTATCCCTATTGTATGTATTGTTCTGATTATTCCTATTGTTACCTCTTCTTCTATAATTGTTCCTATTATATTCATTATTGCTACTATTATTGTTATTATTATAACTACGCCCCCTGCTATTGTCGGTATTACCATTCCTATTATCATTATTTCTATTCCTATAATTATTTCTCCTATTATCATTATTTCTATTCCTATAATTCCTACTATCTCTCCTATCACCCTGATTCTGATTATTTCTATTTTTCTTATAATAAAATACACTATTAACCTGACTTGCTTCAGTCTTCTCAACCTCCAGAGCTAAATCTGTGGCTTCTGAAAAATTCTTTGGTCTTGCCGCAAAGATTGTGCTCCTTAATTGATCATTAAGGCCATTCTTAAATACTGTTAGGGCATAGGAATCGTTCATTTTCACGATCATGTTCTTTTGATCTTGAGTGGCACTTGCACCAAGGTTAGATATTTGCAGGCTATTCAATTCATCTACCAGCTCTGATATTTTATCCTTATAAGAAGATACACTAAATTTTCGCTGGGTCAACCCACTCAAAGTGGTGTGTATATGAGGGATGGTGTTTGGGCTCTTGTATTTGGCTTGTAATTTTGCCGCTAATTCCTCAAATGTCTTGGGAATTCCTGAAATTACTATAGAGGTCTGTACACTAGTTGATAGTTTTATATTGTACACAAAATCAATTAGGGCTTCTTTTCCTTCTGTAGATAATGTCTTGTAAAATATTTCTACTAGCTTCAAAAATTGCTGTAGTGATTTGAAACATCCTTCAAAGACAGGAATTGTTTTTAAACAAATCTCTAAATTAAATTCTGCCATTTTTGCTCTATTCTGCTCTCTCATACCATCTAGATTTTCCGATAACAAAGATATTAACTTTACGAATTTCTCTTTTAATTCCAATGTTTCTTCTTCTATTTCACTGCTAAATAATTTTCTTGCTTCTTTCCTTAAATTTTCAATTATTGTCGATTTCAAATTTATTGTCTCCTCTGTATAGGGACGATTTCTACATTTTTTTATATTTGCCAAAAGTTGTTCTAATTCTTGCACTATTTGTTCTAAACGCTGCATTAGGAAGACGATTGCTTTCAGATATTAAACATTTATGTTTCTATTTATTCTACTTCTAACATAATTTCTATTTTTTACATGATATGCATACAGTACTGTTAAAATTATACAAAAAATAATTGACGTTATTATACTTTGCTTATACTCTACTACAAACGAATCTGTGATATTAGTTGTCGAACAGCTATTACCCATGTTACAATTTCTTTTTTCCACTTAACGAATTTAACTTCCTGAATAACCTCTTCTGTACTTCTCCTTCCGAGATTGATATCAAACGATGAAGCTCTTTCCGTTCTCCCCTTAATTTTGCCTTGCTTCCTGCACGATGTTTCTTCTTACGCTGCTGTACCGCGCTGACTATCGGTGTTGATCGCTTTTGTCGCTGCAAATATTCTTCTATTGTTAACTTCTTGGGTCCTAGTTCGCTGATTGGGGCTGGAGTGTATGCAGGTGCTTCAACCGTACTTGTTGACTCAGGTTGATATTCTACACGCTTCCTTCGTAAGTCATCCTCCGCCTGCGCCAGCAATTCACTGAACCTCTTGTTCAATGCCTCCAATTCAGTTGCGTCGAACAACGCTTCCATTTTTGCCTAAAGTTTGCAGGATCGCCATATCGTGTTAGTTCTTCTAGGATTTAATTTAATTCAATTTGTATTTACCTGATTTGTCGTCTAGCCTGATTGTTATCTGGCCAAATACGACTATGCACCGAAGTAACAACTTCTATCCAGCAAGAGAATCTAAGTTCGGCCGAATAAACCAGCCAAAGTATTTTTGATCAATAAAATCTTGTAATCGTCTTTTAATAAATACCAGCCTAAGATATACTTTGGCCGAACTCTTTATTATCGGACGGGTCAGAATTTACTGATCCCGAATCAATACATTCTTTTTCTTTTATACTAATTCTATTCATTGTTTGTAAATCTATTTCTCACGCCCTCATTACTTAACGTTCAACTTGTGTGGTCATCAACACCTCGCATTCCCATTTACCACACTCATCATCGCAATGCAATTTATGACCTATTTTCTAAGTCATAAATTTCGTCGTCTCAAGTGCATTACTAGGTCGCTAGCATGCACATAGCAAATCGAATGCGGAAGAAAAGTGAAAGTGAAAGAAATTGAACGTTGAGTAATGAGGTAGGTTTCATGTTACATACGTTCGTCGTCACATTAGTCTTTGCGACATGTTTTGTTTTCATATTCCAATGCAATGGCTCGTGATAGTAATTTATGACCTTACCATGGGATTGGAATATGAGGCGAAATACAATTTGAGTATTTGTATTATGAATGAATGATTTAATTGAGTTTACGCAACTTATTTAGTGGGAATAGTGGGAATCATTACACCACATAGGAGGCGTTCTTGGCCGAGGTGGTACTGGATTCTCCTTCTGGCTTTCCAGCGAGGCTACCCGGGTGGACAGGTCCTGCATGAGCGCCATTTTTTTTTTTTTTTGTGGTAGGGAGGTGAAGGCATTTATGCCCGCCGAGTCTGGCAGTGTGGGACTCCCATGGAGGATACCTTTGGACTACCCACTAAACACCTCCCCTGTCAATCTGAGAACCTAGCCTGGAACCGTTTGACACATTACTTCGGGCCAGGTCTCGTTTTGTTACGCCGTGGGGCGCCTTCAAGCTGGGGAGTCCCTTTCCTAGCGGGAGGGGAGGGGGGAAGAGGAATTGCCAGAAGAGCGATCCCCCAGCCCCAGCACCTCCAGCTGCTGTGAGTCCCTTTTATATTTTAGGACTGCCCGAGCATAATGTGCCAGCTGGTTCCATTTGTCAACCGATTCGAGCATCAGCGCAACTATATTATCCGGGGTGAGCTCTCCCGTCTCCCTGTAGAGTTCCCTTCGCAGCCTGACCCATTTGGTACACGCAAAAAATGTGTGACAGGCATTGTCCTCCTCTCCTGGGCAAAACCGACAATCGGGAGACCGTGCCTTGCCGATCTTGTGCAGGTAAGACTGAAAACACCCGTGCCCGCTCAAAAGCTGGGTCAGATAGAAGTCAGTCTCACCATGCCTTCGATTTAGCCACGGTCTCACATCCGGGATGAGGCGCGCAGTCCACCTTCCCTTCGTGCAATTCCTCCAAGACTGCTGCCAATCGTTGAGCGAGCGTTGTCTCTCCTCGCGGACAACCATCTCCCTCACATCCTCGTTTCGGCGCAGGTAAATAGCGCGGCGCTCTCTAGCAAGGAGGGCGACAGGTATCACGCCTGCAATCACTCTCACCGCCGAGTCGGAGACTGTTGGATACGAAGATGCAATTCTCAGTGCTCCTCTTCTCTGTACCTGTGCCAATCGTTTTCGGTATACCTCCTTGCTGAGAGCGTCGCCCCATACCTCTGCTCCGTACAGTAGCACTGACCCTACAGCACTCATCAAGAGGCGTCTTCTTGATGGGCTGGGTCCCCCTACGTTGGCCATAAGTCGACTCAGGGCCGATATTCTCGAAGCAGCCTTCTCAGCCGTTGCCCTGATTTGCTCAGAGAAACTCATCTTCGAGTCGATCAGTAGCCCCAGGTACTTCACCGCTGGCTTCGATTCGATCTGTATATCTCCAATACTGATCATCCTTACTCTAGGGATTCTCTTTTTTGTCAAGATGACCACTTCGGTTTTCTCCAGTGCTAAACTGAGCCCGCGAGCAGTCATCCAGTCCCTCACTCGGCGCATTAGCATACCTAGCCTAAGTTGCGCTTGTTCAACGGTGTGTCCGGCGACTAGAGCCGCAACATCATCCGCATAGCCGACCAAGCGCGACTCATCTGGCATCTCCAGTCTCAGTAGCCCGTCGTAAGACACGTTCCACTGGTCCGGACCAAGGATAGATCCCTGGGCAACACCCGATGTAATTTCCATCCTTCGTTGGCCCTGTGTCGTGTCGTAGAGCAGGCTTTGGTCCTTTAGGTAGTTCCTCAAAAGCCGCATTAGATATTCTGGAACTTGAAAAGAGTTTTCCAGCGTATCCAGAATATCCACCCATCTAGCGGAGTTGAAGGCATTCCTGACGTCGAGTGTCACCAACAGGACGATCCTTCGCTTGGTGCGACTATATGCCTCTGCCTTTTGGACCGCGTTCACCACCTCTGCAATCGCATCAATGGTAGAACGTCCTGCTCTAAAGCCGTACTGCCGAGGAGATAGGTCCCCAGCAGCACGAATCGCGTCAGTGAGTCTTCCCTTGATGAGTTTCTCTAGCACTTTCCCAGCCGTGTCTAGCATGCATAACGGGCGGTATGCAGACGGCGATTCGGGATTTCCCTTCCCCTTGCTGACCAGCACGAGCCTCGCCACCTTCCATCGTACCGGGAAAACCCCGTCCCGTAGGCAAGCGTTGAATGTGCTGAGCAGCAAGTCAGGACAATGGTGATAGACGAGCTGCAAAACCTCAGCTGGAACACCATCTGGACCTGGAGCCTTCCTCGCTTTCAAGGAGAGGACTGCCTCCTCCAGTTCCAGCTGTGTGAAGAGTGGGCACTCGACTGCTGTTTCACCATGGACAGCGTCAACACGGACGGGATGGGCGGGGAAGAGTCCCCGCACTATCGCGTCCATCTTTTCCGCGTCATGTATACAAGGCTTCCGTAGGGCACCAAGTTTCCCCATGACCAGCTTGTAGCCAAGGCCCCACGGATCCCTATTTACATCGTCCACGAGGTCTTGCCAGCATCGGGCCTTGCTCTTGTTAAAAAGCCTGCGAAGATATTTCCTGCCGGACCTGTATGCTGCTAGCCTAGTGTCTGCCTCCTCCCGAGTTCGCGCCCGCTGGGCCTCTCGCCGAAGTTTGTGACACTCGCTTCTTTGTTCGGCGATCTCGTTTGACCACCAGTATACTGGAGGCTTACCATGTCGGGGTCTCCGGCGGGGCATGGAAGACTCGCAAGCAGCTATGATGGTACTCATAGTTGAGTTCACCAAGTCCTTGGCTGTAGGCCCTCCACTCCCTGGCGGAGCTCCCAGCAACGGTGCGCCTGCCGTAAGCGCGTCAGTGAACTTCTCGACGTCCATCCTCCCAGTCCTCCATCCGAGGATTGAAGTTTGGGCATATGCACGCAGAGTGGCACCGTCGTGAATCTCGAAAGCTATATACTGGTGATCACTAGCCGAGTAGTCCTCTAGTACTCGCCAGTTGTGTACTCTAGGTACCAGGGACTCCGAAGCGAGTGTCACATCGGGTATGGTTCCTACGCAACCCCAGCGGCGGAAAGTATGGGTGTTACCAGTATTTAGGACAAAAAGCGCTGTTCTGGCCGCCATGTCCAAGATTTGCTTTCCCCTTGGGTCGGATTGTGGCATACCCCATTCGATGGCTCTAGCGTTGAAGTCTCCCCCGACCAGCATGTGGCCCTCTGTGTTCGAGACAGCGTCCTCCAGGGCATCGAGTTTTGTTCGAAAGGATCGCATTGCCTCGTTAGGCGTCAGATAAACACTGAAATATGTTATCCCTGAACACCGCACCCACACAAAACCATCCCCGCGTCCATGGCCCTGCACCTGAAGGCGGGCGCTGTCTCGAACCCAGATGGCCGAGGTACCAGTTTTGTCAGGGTACCACGCTTGCGAGACCTTGTTATGATGTTGCTCGCTCAGCAACAGTAGGTCAGCTTTCTTATCCCTCGCAAACTGCTCAAGTAGGTCCTGGGCGTTTGTGCTTCGGTGCAAATTGACCTGCAGGATACGGATCATTTGAGTATCGATTTGGCTTTAGTTAGGGCCTCCTTGAAAACCCAGCATCTCCCTGTCCCCGGCTCATGTTTGAGGTCGCCGGGTGCTAGCTTAGCATCCTTGCAAAGAATGCATTTTGCCTCGTTCGTGCACTCCTTCCTTTTGTGCCCCGTCTCACCACATTTGTAGCACAGAGATCTCCTGTCGGGTCCCCTACAGCCATACGCGGTGTGTCCGTATTCGAGGCATCTGAAGCAGCAGATAGGGATCGCTCTTCTCCGTATCCTGCAGATCACCCAACCTATCTTAATTTTGCCCTTCGCCAGGATTTGCTGGGCGTCTTTATCAGCTAGTTCGACAATAGCCATGCGTTGCCCCCTTGTGTTTTCACGTGTCAATCTTGCCTTGACTTCACTTAAGCTGGGGAACTCCCTCCTAATGGCATCCTCTACTTCAGCTTTGTCCGTAACGCAGTTGAGGTTCCTGATTTCCAGGGTGGCCATTGGTTCGAGCGAGGCAACCGTTGCCGCATCTCCAAGAACCTTTTGAACCACGTCACGGAATGCATCTTTGTTTGTGGCCTCTGGCCCAAATTCCACCAGCAGGCCACCGGTCCGGGTTGGTCGAACTGCTTTGATAGCAGTTTTGGTGTCGTCTGGCTTGACCGCTCCTTTAATTTCACGGAGGACGTCTGCGTAGGTTCAGCCCTTAGTGGGTTTAATAAGCAGTGCCTCTCGCAAGGGTTTGCGCCGCGGTTTGCTTTTTGTTTTCTGCGGTATATCGGGGGGTTCTTTCTTCTTTTCTTGGTTGAGCTCTCTGTCTGTTTTTTCTAGGAGTAGCTTTTTGGCCGCTTTTTTCGCTGCCTTGTTTCGCACCACATGAAACTCCTCGCCTGGAGTGTCAACTTCGTTTATGGTCTCGTCCTTCCTCCTTTTCTCACAGTCACCTTCAATTGGGCTACCGGCCATTCTTTTGCTGCTGCTAGGACCCACTGATGCCTCGAGGGAGAGCGTGTCTTTTTGGTGCTTTTTGGTTGCAAGCCACCTCCGCCTGTAGTGCGTTATGCGGCCAAAAAGCTCCTCCAGTTCAAGAATGCCATTCTTGACACTCTTGCCTATGTTTTTCTGCACTTCGCAGGCAGCCCTCAGTTGTTTGACGATATTCCCCGCTTTCCGAGTAAGCCGCTCCTCTTCGGCGCGGTCAAGGGCGATTGTGTTATTTGGCGCCACCTCTTGGGAGAGGCCCCCGTTTCCTAGCCCTTTTGCTTCTATCGCTTGGGTCGCGTTTGAAGTGGCGTCGGCCAACGGCAAAACTTCTCCCTCCTCCAGTCTTACACTGGCCTCCGTTGGTGTCGCAGCTTGATCCGGATTGTGTTCGTCTTGCACTAGGCGCTCCGGGGTGCGTATAGTCCTTCTACTGCGCCCAAAGGCCGCAATGATGCCAGGTTGCACAACGCACTCTGCCTTCTTTCGTTCGTCCGTCTGTGGTCTGTCTCCGATGATTTAACCTGTGATGTTGACTTTGACAGTGTTTCCCCCCGATTGCGGGGGGAGGCGGCATGAGCGCCATTAGGTCTTGTAAAACTGTCGCCTCCACAGCCACAGTGGGTCTCGCCTCTTCCGCAGGCGGAACTGCTTCGGCTCGGTAGTCTTCCTCTCGTGCACTCATTGTCGTGGATGGAAGGGGTCCGCTTTTGGGCACAGTTCCACTTGCACTGGAGGACTGAGGTCGTTTTGTTGCTGGCTGGGCGGTTTCTAGAGGCTGACGACAGAGCGGGCACGTGGATGAGGTTTGCCGCAATTGGACCAAACACAGCTGGTGTAGCCTGTGTCCGCACTGCAACCTCTGACTGGTCAGCTCATCCATGTCCTCATGACATATGGAGCACAAGAGCGCTGGTCCGGCATCCGATCTCAACTTTCTCCTCTCGGGCGTGCGTTTGGTGGGCATTCTAAATAAAATTTATTTTTCTAATTAAATACCTAAATAAATATATATAAATAATGAAGAAAAGGTGAGAAGAGTTACTACGAACTATAAAATTCTTATGTGGCCGTCAGTGGCGAACTATATCAGAACCTCACAAAAAAAACCCAGAGGTATGAAAAGATTTAATAATTTATCAAAAAAATTTTAAGGTATCAAAATTGCGTTATCAAAAAAAATATAACTTGTCTTTCCTTTCCGTCCTTCCTCCCAAGTATGGACACCATGGCACAATCCTTTTAAAGGGTTTCAGGGACACTCTCTTGTGGCACCATGAAAATCAGGGTTCAGAAGTGATCCCTCATTAGCAAATTTCTCAAGTTGCAACTTGTTAGCCCAGGGTTGGATTCTAATCCACAAGCAGCGCGTGTCTTGTCATGGATAGTCATGGATTAGCTAATCAGCCAATCACATGAAATCAAAATCCATGTATTTTAAGACACCTAGGCACCGCTGGTTTGGGGAGCGGATCAGAATCCTCCGCAAAATAATTGTTGGGATAGTAACTTCCGAACACAAAAAGGGACTCTAATATCATTTGGCCTTACTAGTTATACAATGGTGGTAAACCACCAAAGTATAAATCAAAAGCAGGACCAAACAATATTGATGTCCAAAGACAACACACGTGCGGCAGTTATTACTTGCTGGGGCACGATCAGTGCAATTACCCTCGGGAGCTATCTACCCGCCAATAATTCTAACACCTAGTGGGGACACCTAGAGACGATGGACTGTCTCGTGCTCACGACTGATGATACAGCCGGGCTTCTCGGGCCCCACGTTGGGCGCCATTTGTAGTGAAATAGTGTGTTCAAAAAAGTCCGTGAAGGACTGCAGCGATGGTCTGCTGCCTCGGCAGAGGAAGATGGAGGTACCTGCCGAGAATGCTCTCGTCCGGAGACGCGTGAATGCGCTGGCAGGCTAGCATTGCGGTGTCGTGGGGCGGGTTCGTTTCCCCGGCACGAGGACTCACTACAAAACAATTTCGCATTCACGAATTTGTCGATAGCTCAAGAGGCGACTGAAGTCGCAAAAACTGTAGATAACCTCACCGAAGGAGATGTACTTGTTACAAGAACAAGTGAAACCTGAGAAGAAAGGCGAACTTGGGGTGACCTCGTCGTTACCCAACAAAGTTCATGGCCCACAAATGAAAGAGGGGCAACCGGGTGGTGGTGGAGCCCCTTCATACCCACCCAACCGGAATAAATCCAAAGATAGCTTGTTGAAGTGGCCAGGTATTCCTCTTCTGAGTGGAAAACTCATACAACTTGAATTGTATGAACCTTCCCATCAGAAGGGGAGTACCCCGGTGACCAATTTATGTCATAGAATTATACAATTGGATTGCATAAATCTATGCCATAAAAAGGCACTCTGCTTGGGCCACTCAACCCATGACGTCACCTGAAACAAAAAAAGGAATTAGCTTGTACCCGGCGGCTGGCTCATGTTTTGGGGTGGAAGCCTGCCACCGTGCCGGGTCCTATACCCGGTTAGATAAAACGGAAGGGAAAGACCATTGGTTCAATTTAATTCATCATTTTATTTGACAACATCTTAAATCCGAGAAACAACAATTCAATGAAAACCTAACCAATTGAAGTACGTACAAAAAAAAGAAAAATTTTAATACGATCTAAAATTTTCCCCCACCCACCTATAAATTGTAATTAAATAAGTAAAAAAAACTATAAGGGATTAAATCGACGAGAATATATAAATTAATTAATTGAGAAAAAAAATTTAAGCTCAAATATAAAAATGTATAAAAAAGATGTAAAAAATGTAGATATAAAACAAATGTAAAAATGTAGATATAAAACAAATGTAAAATTAAGGCAACAAAAGGGTACTCACCCGCATGGTCCTCCGAGCGCTCGCCGATGATGCAGATGGTCCTGTAATGTAATAATTGTTGGTAAATGCTAAAACGCGCACGTGGTAACGAAATTCATGCAAATTAAAACGTTTTTCCTTAGAATTCCCTTTTCTGCTTCGATTTATGCGATAATTTTTTTTTTGATCGAGTAGCAAAAGGCTACAAACTACGCAAACACCGCAATTTTTCGGTCTAAATAATCCTGTTGGTCTTTAACTATAAACTTATTGCACTGCATAATCGTCGCTCCCATGTACAAAATTCGAAACTTAGCTCGCTCTTCGCCAATGGTGGTGAGCAATGGAAAAACGCTGGTCATGAATCGCTGAGGACCTTTATCCGAAAGCAGACTTCTATTGCACCCGCTCCGAATCCTCCATAAAACTTCTGAACACGGTTCCGAACAGTTTTAGTTATAGCACCCTCAGTAAAAGGAGATTCTGAGAATTTTTCTGGTATAATCGGAGTGACAACATAACGACTCTTAGTTCGTTGTAAGGCGATACGAGGGTCAATAGTTTTGATCTAATTTTTCCCGCTAAGTACTCCACCGGCAGTTCAGGACAATTTTCTGATATTCAGTCCTAGCGCTACCACAGAAAATCAAAGGCAGCCGGTTTCATTGTAAATGGCTTTCATTTAGCAAAGTCGAAAGTTCATCAACAAGATGTCAACTAATTCTCGGAAAGATCAAGGAAAAATTTCGTTTTGAATGAGCACAGATCACCACTACTTTCAACTTTCACTGGAACATCATATTTGCCTTTTTTTTGTTTTTTTTGTCAATTTTATTATGTTTGATTATCTTTTTCGGTATTTATTTTCAATTGCATTATTATGTAGTCGCATTACTCGCATGTCATTTGCGCATTGGCGAGGTAACTCTTAAGACATTTCACCTTTAATTCGACCAGAGTCCCACCATCCGGCACTATCGCGACGTGGGAAAACACTTGTGTACGCGTTGAATGCAATATCACAACAAAAAAACCGTGCGGAACAAATCATATGACATTTTTGGTTTTTAAAGACAAATCTGTGAATAAATCAGAAGCCAGTCCAAAGCGAAGGATGAAATCGACGCCAAGGTACACATTCTGAGTCAAAGACGGAATAATGTAGAAAGTAATATCCTTCGTCTGACCCCTGAACGTCACGGGTGTGGTTAGTTTACCTCGTATAGGGTGTTTGGTACCATCAGCTGTACTGATTTCAGTGCGCCAGGATTTAATCAAGTTCGGATAGTCTTGGAGCACCTTCGAGCCAAAGCTCGAGGCAAGGCAACTGATACTGGCACCCGTGTCGACCAATGCAAACACGGTCTCGCCCAACACTTTAATTGGATGATAAGGTCTGATTCCATTCTCAGCAACCTCCGAGATGTTACAAGAGTTTGAGGTTTGACGGCAGATGCGCACTCTCTTGCGGAAATTCCGCCAACGACGGGTTGACCATTTTGTCGTGCGCGGGCGGGAAGTGAGTACTTCGGAAGCAAATATTCGCTCTCGAGTCACCCGATATTCCTGCAGTTGAACATGATAAGGTTTTAGAGTGCGTATTTGAGGCTGCCGGGGTTCTTTTGGCAGTGACTGCGATGGTCGCTTCAAGATTGTTGTTGGTGAGGTCTCCGGAAGAGAGTGAACATCCGCAGTCGTAGTGGTCATGGCTGGTGGGTTAACGTCAGGTTTGTAGGGGTGAGCAGCTGGCTGAGGAGCTACTGCTGGGGCTTCGAGTACCGCTGAGGTGGTCGGGTACTCTTTTGGCCGTTTTTTCGCGCGACACATTCAGAACAGTCCGGAAAGTAAGTGTCCGGCTTGCCGCAACCGTAGCAGAAAACCTTACGCTCTGCTCGGCATGAGATGAACCGGTGTCCGGTTTGATGGCAATTCCAGCATGTCGTAAGACTTCCCACTGCGGCTGCAGCAAGCTGGTCTGGGTCCAAATCTTCCTCCAGATCCATGGTGGTATAATCTGGGGCCAATTCCGCGATTCCTCGTCGAGGACCCGTCCTGGCTAGTAAGTATGGCCGGTCCCGTAGATCTTCCTCAAACCCTTCTATACGACGCACAGTTCTCAGCAGGGCCTCCATACTCTGTGGATCGGAGTTCACGATATGGTGACGTATCTCCGGCCTTAGATTGCGCTTTAGCAGGCGCAGTATTTGGGTAGAAGACAACGGCTCTGACAACTGGTCATTCAACCGAAGGATATCGGCTCGATATTGATGGAAGGACTCGTCCGGACGCTGCCATCTAGCATTCATCTTGTCCAGTACTAATTCGTCCATGTCGACCGTAGGATACTCCATGCGGAGTACCTCCTTCAACCGTGACCAGCGTATTGATGGTGGGATTGAATGTATTCGCCAATATGTCTCAAGTGCTGCTCCCCTGCGAGCGCCGTGCGGTCTCCTGCTAGCATCTGCTCAATCAGCGACTCCACCCGACTTATGAAGACTTCCACCGTTATAGTATTGGGTTCCCCACTGAAATGCAGATTCCATCCCTGGATGATGCTGGGGATCTGTGTCGGCTTCAGCCGATACATATCGTGTGGATGGAAGCGTTGGTCTGGCGGAATCACTGGAGCCTGATTTGGTGGCGGTGCTTGGCTCAATCGGGGCCGGTACACTGGAGCCAACGGATTCATTGCTGCACCTGGCCGGATTCGTTCGTGATCGCGCCGCGAGTCTACTGGAAAATCCCACGGATTTGGGTCCGAATCCCACATAGGAGGCGTTCTTGGCCGAGGTGGTACTGGATTCTCCTTCTGGCTTTCCAGCGAGGCTACCCGGATGGACAGGTCCTGAATGAGCGCCATTAGGTCTTGTAAAACTGTCGCCTCCACAGCCACAGTGGGTCTCGCCTCTTCCACAGGTGGAACTGCTTCGGCTCGGTAGTCTTCCTCTCGTGCACTCATTGTCGTGGATGGAAGGGGTCCGCTTTTGGGCACAGTTCCACTTGCACTGGAGGACTTAGGTCGTTTTGTTGCTGGCTGGGCGGTTTCTAGAGGCTGACGACAGAGCGGGCACGTGGATGAGGTTTGCCGCAATTGGACCAAACACAGCTGGTGTAGCCTGTGTCCGCACTGCAACCTCTGACTGGTCAGCTCATCCATGTCCTCATGACATATGGAGCACAAGAGCGCTGGTCCGGCATCCGATCTCAACTTTCTCCTCTCGGGCGTGCGTTTAGTGGGCATTCTAAATAAAATTTATTTTTCTAATTAAATACCTAAATAAATATATATAAATAATGAAGAAAAGGTGAGAAGAGTTACTACGAACTATAAAATTCTTATGTGGCCGTCAGTGGCGAACTATATCAGAACCTCACAAAAAAAACCCAGAGGTATGAAAAGATTTAATAATTTATCAAAAAAAATTTTAAGGTATCAAAATTGCGTTATCAAAAAAAATATAACTGGTCTTTCCTTTCCGTCCTTCCTCCCAAGTATGGACACCATGGCACAATCCTTTTAAAGGGTTTCAGGGACACTCTCTTGTGGCACCATGAAAATCAGGGTTCAGAAGTGATCCCTCATTAGCAAATTTCTCAAGTTGCAACTTGTTAGCCCAGGGTTGGATTCTAATCCACAAGCAGCGCGTGTCTTGTCATGGATAGTCATGGATTAGCTAATCAGCCAATCACATGAAATCAAAATCCATGTAATTTAAGACACCTAGGCACCGCTGGTTTGGGGAGCGGATCAGAATCCTCCGCAAAATAGTTGTTGGGATAATAACTTCCGAACACAAAAAGGGACTCTAATATCATTTGGCCTTACTAGTTATACAATGGTGGTAAACCACCAAAGTATAAATCAAAAGCAGGACCAAACAATATTGATGTCCAAAGACAACACACGTGCGGCAGTTATTACTTGCTGGGGCACGATCAGTGCAATTACCCTCGGGAGCTATCTACCCGCCAATAATTCTAACACCTAGTGGGGACACCTAGAGACGATGGACTGTCTCGTGCTCACGACTGATGATACAGCCGGGCTTCTCGGGCCCCACGTTGGGCGCCATTTGTAGTGAAATAGTGTGTTCAAAAAAGTCCGTGAAGGACTGCAGCGATGGTCTGCTGCCTCGGCAGAGGAAGATGGAGGTACCTGCCGAGAATGCTCTCGTCCGGAGACGCGTGAATGCGCTGGCAGGCTAGCATTGCGGTGTCGTGGGGCGGGTTCGTTTCCCCGGCACGAGGACTCACTACAAAACAGTTTCGCATTCACGAATTTGTCGATAGCTCAAGAGGCGACTGAAGTCGCAAAAACTGTAGATAACCTCACCGAAGGAGATGTACTTGTTACAAGAACAAGTGAAACCTGAGAAGAAAGGCGAACTTGGGGTGACCTCGTCGTTACCCAACGAAGTTCATGGCCCACAAATGAAAGAGGGGCAACCGGGTGGTGGTGGAGCCCCTTCATACCCACCCAACCGGAATAAATCCAAAGATAGCTTGTTGAAGTGGCCAGGTATTCCTCTTCTGAGTGGAAAACTCATACAACTTGAATTGTATGAGCCTTCCCATCAGAAGGGGAGTACCCCGGTGACCAATTTATGTCATAGAATTATACAATTGGATTGCATAAATCTATGCCATAAAAAGGCACTCTGCTTGGGCCACTCAACCCATGACGTCACCTGAAACAAAAAAAGGAATTAGCTTGTACCCGGCGGCTGGCTCATGTGCCACCGTGCCGGGTCCTATACCCGGTTAGATAAAACTGAAGGGAAAGACCTATGGTTCAATTTAATTCATCATTTTATTTGACAACATCTTAAATCCGAGAAACAACAATTCAATGAAAACCTAACCAATTGAAGTACGTACAAGAAAAAGAAAAATTTTAATACGATCTAAAATTTTCCCCCACCCACCTATAAATTGTAATTAAATAAGTAAAAAAAACTATAAGGAATTAAATCGACGAGAATATATAAATTAATTAATTGAGAAAAAAAATTTAAGCTCAAATATAAAAATGTATAAAAAAGATGTAAAAATGTAGATATAAAACAAATGTAAAAATGTAGATATAAAACAAATGTAAAATTAAGGCAACAAAAGGGTACTCACCCGCATGGTCCTCCGAGCGCTCGACGACGATGCAGATGGTCCTGTAATGTAATAATTGTTGGTAAATGCTAAAACGCGCACGTGGTAACGAAATTCATGCAAATTAAAACGTTTTTCCTTAGAATTCCCTTTTCTGCTTCGATTTGTGCGATAATTTTTTTTTTGATCGAGTAGCAAAAGGCTACAAACTACGCAAACACCGCAATTTTTCGGTCTAAATAATCCTGTTGGTCTTTAACTATAAACTTATTGCACTGCATAATCGTCGCTCCCATGTACAAAATTCGAAACTTAGCTCGCTCTTCGCCAATGGTGGTGAGCAATGGAAAAACGCTGGTCATGAATCGCTGAGGACCTTTATCCGAAAGCAGACTTCTATTGCACCCGCTCCGAATCCTCCATAAAACTTCTGAACACGGTTCCGAACAGTTTTAGTTATAGCACCCTCAGTAAAAGGAGATTCTGAGAATTTTTCTGGTATAATCGGAGTGACAACATAACGACTCTTAGTTCGTTGTAAGGCGATACGAGGGTCAATAGTTTTGATCTAATTTTTCCCGCTAAGTACTCCACCGGCAGTTCAGGACAATTTTCTGATATTCAGTCTTAGCGCTACCACAGAAAATCAAAGGCAGCCGGTTTCATTGTAAATGGCTTTCATTTAGCAAAGTCGAAAGTTCATCAACAAGATGTCAACTAATTCTCGGAAAGATCAAGGAAAAATTTCGTTTTGAATGAGCACAGATCACCACCACTTTCAACTTTCACTGGAACATCATATTTGCCTTTTTTTTGTTTTTTTTTGTCAATTTTATTATGTTTGATTATCTTTTTCGGTATTTATTTTCAATTGCATTATTATGTAGTCGCATTACTCGCATGTCATTTGCGCATTGGCGAGGTAACTCTTAAGACATTTCACCTTTAATTCGACCAGAGTCCCACCATCCGGCACTATCGCGACGTGGGAAAACACTTGTGTACGCGTTGAATGCAATATCACAACAAAAAAACCGTGTTTTGTGCGGAACAAATCATATGTTAAACAACTGGAAGATGACGATCCCGTTACTTCCATGAAGAGGAATCACTTAATCTCGCTTTTCTTCCGCCAGAACATTCCCCCTTCTTTTCTTTAGATTTTGTCATCTATTTCGCAATTCTTTTCATTTTTCTCTCCTTCGGGGACCTGATTATTTCTGGGAGCTAGAGAATAACTTCCCGACAGACGGTTTGAGGGAGGGAACAATTTTTGCACACCCAAGCGAAACACTTCCACCATACAATTTAGCGGAACACGAGTTTTATTTCAGTTTTCACTAATCCGCAAGACTAACGAAGGGTTCATAGTTTGCACGATACCGTTTCAACAGTCTCTCTACACTCCAAATTATCCCTAACCACGTCCACGCTAATCGCGCGCTTTTTCTCCATCCTCGTCTTTTCCAATTCTCTCCGCGTGCCACTAATCCGCGCGAAAACCAAATTCCATCTCCTCTCTTCGCGACCGCACGCGTTCACCGTTCCAACTCGACTCCACAAGTATAGAATCGCGTTAAATTTCATGTAATTGCGATCACCACACTCCCTGGAGTATATAACTTTCTTTATCCTCTATATACTTCGTTCGAATCGAATAATTTTACGAACTGTTCCGTGTATCTGCTACACAAGAACAGGCCACCACCCGTAACAGAACCCCAAAAATTAAGTTTGTCATTTGATTTTCACTATTTTTCAAGTAACTGTTTTCAATTCAGTTAAGGAGTTCTTTTTTTATAGTCTTGAGTGCCTTTTCAAGGGAATCCGACTCGATCGGAGTGTAGTTGCAGACCCATTTCGAATTGCTATCGACTCCATTATCTCATTGAACCAAAGGCAAGCACTAGGATTCCACTCGTTTGTTTTGCGTTTGTGTAGTGTCGCGTTCGACACGATATCATACAAAATATTATTGCTTTTACTTTTGCATGCTCTGATCAAGTTCAATATATTCTGACGCGGTTCTAATGGCTATCTTTTCAGATTAAAACGTTTTTTCCTAAAGTTTTGATATTTTTTTCTTCAACTGCAGTCTATACCGGCGTGGTAATAATTTTTCAGCTGAATAATGCTTCGTTACTATCACTGAATGCACGAGCTTAAGAAAATTGCAGTTCTAAGCACTTTTTACTATAAGTTCACTGCAGTTAACAGTATGGTGCAGTGTAGTTGCGTTTTCTGAATGATTTATTCTGATTTTGTTGATAATCTTGGAATAGAAATGCACTCGCTCTAAAAGGAATCGACCGCGGCTTTTTTACAGTGCGGGAAATTTATTGAAGAGACGAATCAACACAACAATTATTAATTTAATTTAGCATATGTTTGTTATCCGCTAGCATCCAAGACGTAATGTGATGCATTCGACAAACAAAACAATTTTTAATTAATATTATGTTGGAATGGGTAAAATTTGACAAATTTTAAGGGGTTTACATGATACAATCATTTTATCGTTCATATAATTTAAGGGGTTAACCGTCTCGTTCTAAGCATTTGTATACCGCGTTACACGGCAATTCTATAAATTATATTCAAAAGATATTGTAATAAAATCACTACACATTAAAATTTTAAACAGTTTTAGAATTTTGTTTCCCGGGAATTAAGCACAAAAGAAATTTTCTTGACTTATTTTTCATGTGAAAAAAAAGCGAGGGTTGCGATGGGGAAGGTGACTGAATGGTTACTCATTGTTAAATTGAGTTTGTGCTGTGTGCCTGTGGCAGCGCTGGCTTTTAGAGCCATAGCTCCTCGATTATTACAGGGCAGCTAATTTTCTCGCGATCCCAAGGCAATGCGGATTGCGAAAAAGGAGGTGAAGGATCTTTCTGTGTATCATGGGTTGGCTTCGGCGTCGGGACTAGAGATGACGGACAATAAAAGAAAAACACAATTGACAGACGGACAGACTGACTTATGTTTATGTTCGACCGGAAGTATGAAACCCTTGCGCGTTTTTTTATTGAAAATATATGCGGACGGACAAACAGACGTGACTAATTATCCATCGGCGCAGGTCTTTCGCGTGGTATATCCCCACTTCTTTTCCCGATGGATCCGTTATCAGGTAACGGTTAGGTCCCATTACCTTCTTTATGCGGCTTTTCAAGAATCGCCTGTCCAGCTTGGCGTTGTAATGCCCCGCGGCGTCACTTTGGCGGAAATTTCGCCGGAAAACTTCATCTCCCTCTTTGAAATTAGCAGATCGTGACCGGAGATTGTACTGCGCTTCATTTGCACTGCCTGCGGCCTTAATCTTCCATCCGATTTGTTGGCGGAGGTCTCCTAAGCGTTCGTGGGGCTCCAGCGCAACGACGGGGTCTCCCAAACACTTTAATTGCCGTAACAGCCGGTATGATTTACCGTGGAAAATCATGTGCTGTCCAAAGGCGGTAAAGTAAGGGGCGACACCGGTGACGGAATGATACGAGGATCGCAGGGCGCATGTGATGGCAGACAATCGCCGATCCCAATCCTTTTGAGATGGGTGGACGTAAGAACGGATCGCGGCCAATAGGGTGCGGTTCAACCGTTCTGATGCGTTGGACTGAGGAGAGAATATGGGCGTCAGTTGGTGTTCAATACCATACTGCTCAAGTAGGCTCTTAAACTGCCGAGACCGGAACTGTACTCCATTGTCTGAGTACACACTCTCTGGAACCCCGAACACATGGAATACCCGGTTCTCTAAGAATTTCACGATCGATGGAGTTGTGAATTTACGGATAGGTTCCACCATTGGGAACTTTGAAAGCTGGTCTAGAACGACTATAGCTCCGATGTGTCCCATGGAAGACCGAGGATATGGACCGAGTAGATCGATGTATAGACGCTGGAATACGCGTTCTGGGACGTTGAGTTGACCCATAGGAGGTCGAAGAGGCTGGTTGGGAGCTTTGGTGCCTTTATAGGTCTCACAGGCGCTCACGTAGTCTTTGACCTGGGATGCCATTTTAGGCCAAAAGAAGTATTTCTTGAGTCGCCGTAATGTTCGACCGTAACCTCCGTGGGCACTTAAAGGATGGTCATGTGCGCGGAAGATCAGATGTTGTGTCATTTCCTCCGGTACCCAGAGTTTCCAAGACTCTTCTTCCTGCCATGGATCACCAGTGGCGTATTCATTTCGTCTATACACGTAGCCGTCTATTACCTTCAAATCAGGCAGCTGAGATTGTTGGGTCGCTATGGTTTGCCTCAACTCTTTGTAGCTGTCTGATTCGAAATGTGGGCTGTTCAAATCTATTTCGATGGGGTCCTCGTCATTTATTGTCAATTCGGCTCCCTCTGGGGAAAACATCCGTCAGAGAGTATCGGGTACGATGTTCTGGGTTCCTTTCGGATGTTTGATGGAGAACTTGAACCCTTGCAGTTTAAGAGCCCATCTGGCTAGGCGTCCATTTAAATCTGCCTGGTTCATCAACCATTGTAGTGATGCGTGGTCCGTGATGATCTCGAATTGGTGGCCCTCGATATAAGCTCGGAATTTCTTCACAGCCATTACCGCTGCCAAACATTCTTGCTCGGAAACAGTATAGTTTCTTTGGGCCGAATTCAGCTTATTGGACATGAAGGCGATGGGAGCTTCCTCTCCTTCGTCGGTCAATTGCAACAGCACGGCTCCTACTCCATGTTGACTTGCGTCACAATGAATGGAGAAGGGCTTCGTGAAGTCGGGGCTGTGCAAGACAGGAGCTGACGTGAGGGCTTGTTTTAGCTCTTCAAATGCCTTTCGGCTGAGTTCGGTCCAAATAAACTTCCCTTTCCGCAACATGTCTGACAGGGGCGCTGAAACTGTTGCATAATTCCGAACAAGCCTTCGGTACCAACCGCACACCCCAAGGAAACGTCGTAGCTGCTTCACAGTTTTTGGTAAGGGGAACTCATCAATCGCACGAGTTTTGTCTGGATCCGTTTTGATAGTGCCATGTCCTATGACATGTCCTAGGTATCGGACTTCTTTCATGACAAACTTACTTTTCTGTACGTTGATGGTGAGTCCCGCCTTACTGATGTGCAGGGCTACTTCTTGTAGAAATAGGAGGTGTTAATCGAACGTTTCCGTGATGAGTAACAGATCATCAAGGTACACGAACACTTGGTGTTTCAGGTGAGGTGGGATGACCTTGTCCATCAACCGAGTCATCGTTTGCGGCGCGTTACACAGGCCAAAGGGCATTGTGACGAACTGATATAATGGTCGTCCAGGCACTGTGAAGGCGGTCTTGTCCCTCGACCCCTCATCGAGTGGAATTTGCCAGAAGGCGTCTTTTAGGTCGAGACTGGTGATATGATTGGCTTTCGGCAGTGTCCCTAGTATTCCATCGATGAGTGGAAGAGGGTACGCGTCCTTGATGGTGATCGCATTTACCTTACGGGCATCTAGACAAAGGCGGACTTTACCTGGCTTCACCACCAAGGTCACCGGTGATGACCAGGCACTTTGGGACTCCTCTATGACCCCCAACTCGAGCATCCTATCTAGCTCCGCATACACCAATTTCTCCATGGCCGGTGAGATGGCGTAGTGTCTCTGTTTAATCGATTTACTATCGCCAACGTCGATGGCGTGTGAGACTAGGGTGGTGCGGCCAAGACCTTGGGTAGCGTAAGATGGGAAAGCAGCGATGGATGCTTCCAGGCGTTGCCGTTGGTTAGGCGTCAGGTCATGCCTATCGGGAATAGAAGTGATTTCGTTGACATTTTTGGTTTTTAAAGACAAATCTGTGAATAAATCGGAAGCCAGTCCAAAGCGAAAGACGAAATCGACGCCAAGGTACACATTCTGAGTCAAAGACGGAATAATGTAGAAAGTAATATCCTTCGTCTGACCCCTGAACGTCACGGGTGTGGTTAGTTTACCTCGTATAGGGTGTTTGGTACCATCAGCTGTACTGATTTCAGTGCGCCAGGATTTAATCAAGTTTGGATAGTCTTGGAGCACCTTCGAGCCAAAGCTCGAGGCAAGGCAACTGATACTGGCACCCGTGTCGATCAATGCAAACACGGTCTCGCCCAACACTTTAATTGGATGATAAGGTCTGATTCCATTCTCAGCAACCTCCGAGATGTTACAAGAGTTTGAGGTTTGACGGCAGATGCGCACTCTCTTGCGGAAATTCCGCCAACGACGGGTTGACCATTTTGTCGTGCGCGGGCGGGAAGTGAGTACTTCGGAAGCAAATATTCGCTCTCGAGCCACCCGATATTCCTGCAGTCGAACATGATAAGGTTTTAGAGTGCGTATTTGAGGCTGCCGGGGTTCTTCTGGCAGTGACTGCGATGGTCGCTTCAAGATTGTTGTTGGTGAGGTCTCCGGAAGAGAGTGAACATCCGCAGTCGTAGTGGTCATGGCTGGTGGGTTAACGTCAGGTTTGTAGGGGTGAGCAGCTGGCTGAGGAGCTACTGCTGGGGCTTCGAGTACCGCTGAGGTGGTCGGGTACTCTTTTGGCCGTTTTTACGCGCGGCACATTCAGAACAGTCCGGAAAGTAAGTGTCCGGCTTGCCGCAACCGTAGCAGAAAACCTTACGCTCTGCTCGGCATGAGATGAACCGGTGTCCGGTTTGATGGCAATTCCAGCATGTCGTAAGACTTCCCACTGTGGCAACAGCAAGCTGGTCTGGGTCCAAATCTTCCTCCAGATCCATGGTGGTATAATCTGGGGCCAATTCCGCGATTCCTCGTTGAGGACCCGTCCTGGCTAGTAAGTATGGCCGGTCCCGTAGATCTTCCTCAAACCCTTCTATACGACGCACAGTGCTCAGCAGGGCCTCCATACTCTGTGGATCGGAGTTCACGATATGGCGACGTATCTCCGGCCTTAGATTGCGCTTTAGCAGGCGCAGTATTTGGGTAGAAGACAACGGCTCTGACAACTGGTCATTCAACCGAAGGATATCGGCTCGATATTGATGGAAGGACTCGTCCGGACGCTGCCATCTAGCATTCATCTTGTCCAGTACTAATTCGTCCATGTCGACCGTAGGATACTCCATGCGGAGTACCTCCTTCAACCGTGACCAGCGTATTGATGGTGGGATTGAATGTATTCGCCAATATGTCTCAAGTGCTGCTCCCCTGCGAGCGCCGTGCGGTCTCCTGCTAGCATCTGCTCAATCAGCGACTCCACCCGACTTATGAAGACTTCCACCGTTATAGTATTGGGTTCCCCACTGAAATGCAGATTCCATCCCTGGATGATGCTGGGGATCTGTGTCGGCTTCAGCCGATACATATCGTGTGGATGGAAGCGTTGGTGCGGCGGAATCACTGGAGCCTGATTTGGTGGCGGTGCTTGGCTCAATCGGGGCCGGTACACTGGAGCCAACGGATTCATTGCTGCACCTGGCCGGATTCGTTCGTGATCGCGCCGCGAGTCTACTGGAAAATCCCACGGATTTGGGTCCGAATCCCACTATCGTGTTAGTTCTTCTAGGATTTAATTTAATTCAATTTGTATTTACCTGATTTGTCGTCTAGCCTGATTGTTATCTGGCCAAATACGACTATGCACCGAAGTAACAACTTCTATCCAGCAAGAGAATCTAAGTTCGGCCGAATAAACCAGCCAAAGTATTTTTGATCAATAAAATCTTGTAATCGTCTTTTAATAAATACCAGCCTAAGATATACTTTGGCCGAACTCTTTATTATCGGACGGGTCAGAATTTACTGATCCCGAATCAATACATTCTTTTTCTTTTATACTAATTCTATTCATTGTTTGTAAATCTATTTCTCACGCCCTCATTACTTAACGTTCAACTTGTGTGGTCATCAACACCTCGCATTCCCATTTACCACACTCATCATCGCAATGCAATTTATGACCTATTTTCTAAGTCATAAATTTCGTCGTCTCAAGTGCATTACTAGGTCGCTAGCATGCACATGGCAAATCGAATGCGAAAGAAAAGTGAAAGTGAAAGAAATTGAACGTTGAGTAATGAGGTAGGTTTCATGTTACATACGTTCGTCGTCACATTAGTCTTTGCGACATGTTTTGTTTTCATATTCCAATGCAATGGCTCGTGATAGTAATTTATGACCTTACCATGGGATTGAAATATGAGACGAAATACAATTTGAGTATTTGTATTATGAATGAATGATTTAATTGAGTTTATGCAACTTATTTAGTGGGAATAGTGGGAATCATTACACCCTCCGCGTTTTTGTTGTTGAGCGTATATTCATATTAAGTGAAACAATGAAGTTGCATAATCTTATTACAAACATTTATATAATCTTAGCTGATTGTTATGTAATTCTTTTAATACTCCATTGACATCGATTATGGAGTTTACACCTTTCTTATCTTTTTACTATAAAAGGATCCATATATGGTTTTTGATTTTTCTTACAATTATTATTCTTAATTAATACCTTATCACCTATTTCAATGTTTAATGCATTAATATCTATTTGCTTTTCTAATCTTTTCTTTTTAACTTTCTCTATTATTTCTTTTGTTTTATCTATTGTTGTTTTCAATCTTAGTTTTAATTCATTGGCAAAGTTGTCAAGATTGTATGTTTTTGTAGACAATTTTTTATCATTTGGTAAATAAGCCAATTTTCCGAAAACTAATTCGTATGGTGTATAACCAGTATCTACATTAGGAGATGTATTATAAGCGAAAGTATAATACGGAAGCCAAGTATCCCATTCCGAATCTTCAGTGAATGAGAGTAAGAATTCATTGAGAACCCTGTGGTTTCTTTCAACTACGCCTAAAATTTCATGGTGATACGGTGTTGAAAATATCTGTTCTATTTGTAACAAGTTACAAACCTCCTTCATTAGCTCATTTAAAAATTCAGTACCTCTATCTGATTTTAAAGTTTTAAATTGACCATATTTTAGAATAAAATCTTTTACTAAGGTTGCCGCTATAGTCCTCGCATCCTTTGATTCAATTGGGATGGCAACAACAAATTTCGATAATTCACATTGCATTGTGAGAATATAACGAAAGTGATTAGATAGTCTCAATGGACCAACTGTGTCAATTTGAATTGTCTCGAAAGTTGTTGATGGTGTACTCGTATGTACAAATTTTTCTTTAGTGTGCCTATATAACTGGCTACTAGCACAAATCTCACAATTATTAACAAATTTCTTGACCATAACGCTCATATTCTTCCAACAATATCTTTGTTTTAATTTTAGTAAAGTTTTTCCAACTCCTAGATGACCTCCATGTGGTGAGCTGTGGTATTCTTTTATTAGTTTGTTTTGGGTATCTTTATTCAAAATTTTCTTAGCTGGGGTGTATATTAAGATATTAGTCCTCAAACGAGTTTCATTATTATTTAGTTGCAACTCGTTATATATCTTCTTGAAATCCCCAATGTGTACACTATCAAATAAGTTATCACTGCTTGATAACGCGAGCTCGTTTATTTTTATTTTGCGCAAAACATCAATGAGTTTCTCCATAATGAAATCTAGATTTCTTTTAGGATTATTGCTCTTTGATTTATAGATAAATGATGATAACTTCTTTGCATCAGGAACTGATTCTCTGGAAAATTTATCGTTACCAACATATACTATTATTTCATCAGACGTACGTACGATTTCTAGTGTAGGATTTCTTAATTCATTTATCCGCGGTATTTTAAATCTAAGCTTTGTAGCATTTTTGACGTCATTTAACGATGTGCAATTCCAAATGTGAAGTTGATCAGGCTTCGATTGGGTATTGGCATCGGTTACTTTGCTTTCTTGTGCACATGTATCTTGTTGCTTCTTATTCATACCCCTTGTAATAGCTAAAGTTTTCTTTACTGATTCGTTTATTTCTGGAGGAATCATGCTTCGTAAAATATCAGTGTTTAATTCAATGCGAGATAAAGCATCAGCATTCGTATTGATTTTGCCTTTTTTGTAAATAATCTCAAAATCATAGTCGGATAAATCTATTCTGATTTGTGTGAGCCTTGAGGATGGGTTTTTGTGTGTAAACAGTGAAACTAGTGGGCGGTGGTCTGTTACCACAATAAATTTTCTGCCATATAAGTATGGTCTGAAAAAATTTATACCCCAGTGTATTGCAAGTAACTCCTTCTCGATTATCGGTTTATTGAGTTCACATTTATTCAATGATTTACTTGCATAGGAAATGGGTAGGTCAGAACCGATTTCTCCTTGAGACAAGACTGCTCCTAATGCATAATTAGATGCATCTGTCGTCAAGATAAATGGTTTATCGAAGTCCGGATACTGCAATATTGGTGGTTTCATCAATTTTGATTTTAATGACTTGAATGCATTCTGGCATGTTTCATTCCATATAAAATCTGCATTCTTCTTAAGAAGCGAATTGAGTGGTTTTGCGATGCTCGCAAAGTTTGGAATAAAACGCCTATAATAATTGCAGAATGCTACAAATCTACGAACTTCATCCGCATTTTTCGGGATTGGGTAATCTTTGATTACTTGGTACTTGGAAGGATCAGTTTTTACGCCATCTTTGGTAATGAGATGACCTAAGTAGACGACTTCTGTCTTTAAAAACTGACATTTATCAGGATTAAGTTTAAGATGAAACTTCTTCAATCTTTTGAAGACTTTTCTCAGATTTTCGTTGTGGTGATTAATACTACATCCGAAAACAATTATATCATCAACATAAAGAAAAGCTTCGAAATCAAGTCCTCAAAGTGCAATTGTGAGCATGCTTTGGAAACTGTTTGAAGAGATTTTTAAACCAAAAGGTAATCTCTTTAACTGATAGTGACCATTATTATCTTAAAATGCTGTAAGTGGTCTTGACTCTTTCTCTAGTTCTATTTGATGGAATGAACTAGTCATGTCCAGAGTCGAAAAATATTTGGCTCTGCCCACTTTATCTAAGACATCATCTAGTCTAGATAATGGAAATTTATCGTTGACTATTTTAGTATTAACTCTTCGAAAATCTACAACTAAACGCCATTTCTTTTCAGTACCATCACTCTTTTTTGGTACCAAAAGTAACGGTGAGTTATAAGGGCTTACGGATGGCTCAATTATCTTATTTGTTAAAAGATCTTGGACTTGTTTTTTGATCTCATCGCACTGAGAATTAGGAAGTCGATAATTTTTTGTGTAAACAGGTATATTATCGGTTACATTCAAACTTTGAGTGTAAAAATTGTTAACACTCAGTTTCTCATCATCCAAATGAAAAACATCCTGATATTCTTTTATAATTTCCAGAAGACTATCTCTAGCTTTGGGATCATATGAAGATATCTTGATAGAATTCAGAAGTGTATTGAGTCGTGTAGTGTGAGTACTTTTGCGTTTGTTCAATGCTCTCACATCATAATTGCGTAAAGGTACAGTATCAATAAGATCCTCAATACTATCAATTATGACTTCGAAATCTCTTGAATTCAAAATTTTTATATGTTTGATCCCTTTGGATGGTATAATGATGCTTCCTACAAATATACCTTCCATTATCTCCTTATTTAGGATTACCATGTCTTCCTTAGTCTCCAAGTTAATCGGAAAAATAGTTTCGGTTCTGGCAGGTAATGTAATCTGCGCAATTTTGCTTTGTTTGTAATGCATAGGTAGTACTACTTCTTTGTCATTTACTAGAAAAGATATTGTGTAGGTCTCATAATCTATCTTGCACAAGAACTTCTCCAACAAATTTCTACCTATAATTCCATCAGTATTGATAGGAAATTTCTTACCCACAATATAAAACTTTCCTTGAATGATGTCTTCATCATTCAATTTCATCTCAAGATCTATTGATCCATAAGACGTAATTGTTTCACTTGTAATCCCCGTTAATTTGCATTTATCATCCGACCAAAATAGCTCATTTTTGTTAATTTTCTCGCATTTACACAAGGAAACATCTGCTCCTGTGTCTGTTAAAAATCTCAAGTTCTGTGAGGCATTTTTGCAAAATACACTAATGTAGTTCGCACAATTATCCGAAATTTTGTATATCTTCTGTCCGGAAGGAATCTTTACTCCGTTCCGGAGTCCTGGCAGTTTTCCTGTTCCTGTACTACATTTATATTATTCCTGTTTCTATCATTATTGCGTCTATTACCTCTAGTATTACTATTACTATCCCTATTGTATGTATTGTTCTGATTATTCCTATTGTTACCTCTTCTTCTATAATTGTTCCTATTATATTCATTATTGCTACTATTATTGTTATTATTATAACTACGCCCCCTGCTATTGTCGGTATTACCATTCCTATTATCATTATTTCTATTCCTATAATTATTTCTCCTATTATCATTATTTCTATTCCTATAATTCCTACTATCTCTCCTATCACCCTGATTCTGATTATTTCTATTTTTCTTATAATAAAATACACTATTAACCTGACTTGCTTCAGTCTTCTCAACCTCCAGAGCTAAATCTGTGGCTTCTGAAAAATTCTTTGGTCTTGCCGCAAAGATTGTGCTCCTTAATTGATCATTAAGGCCATTCTTAAATACTGTTAGGGCATAGGAATCGTTCATTTTCACGATCATGTTCTTTTGATCTTGAGTGGCACTTGCACCAAGGTTAGATATTTGCAGGCTATTCAATTCATCTACCAGCTCTGATATTTTATCCTTATAAGAAGATACACTAAATTTTCGCTGGGTCAACCCACTCAAAGTGGTGTGTATATGAGGGATGGTGTTTGGGCTCTTGTATTTGGCTTGTAATTTTGCCGCTAATTCCTCAAATGTCTTGGGAATTCCTGAAATTACTATAGAGGTCTGTACACTAGTTGATAGTTTTATATTGTACACAAAATCAATTAGGGCTTCTTTTCCTTCTGTAGATAATGTCTTGTAAAATATTTCTACTAGCTTCAAAAATTGCTGTAGTGATTTGAAACATCCTTCAAAGACAGGAATTGTTTTTAAACAAATCTCTAAATTAAATTCTGCCATTTTTGCTCTATTCTGCTCTCTCATACCATCTAGATTTTCCGATAACAAAGATATTAACTTTACGAATTTCTCTTTTAATTCCAATGTTTCTTCTTCTATTTCACTGCTAAATAATTTTCTTGCTTCTTTCCTTAAATTTTCAATTATTGTCGATTTCAAATTTATTGTCTCCTCTGTATAGGGACGATTTCTACATTTTTTTATATTTGCCAAAAGTTGTTCTAATTCTTGCACTATTTGTTCTAAACGCTGCATTAGGAAGACGATTGCTTTCAGATATTAAACATTTATGTTTCTATTTATTCTACTTCTAACATAATTTCTATTTTTTACATGATATGCATACAGTACTGTTAAAATTATACAAAAAATAATTGACGTTATTATACTTTGCTTATACTCTACTACAAACGAATCTGTGATATTAGTTGTCGAACAGCTATTACCCATGTTACAATTTCTTTTTTCCACTTAACGAATTTAACTTCCTGAATAACCTCTTCTGTACTTCTCCTTCCGAGATTGATATCAAACGATGAAGCTCTTTCCGTTCTCCCCTTAATTTTGCCTTGCTTCCTGCACGATGTTTCTTCTTACGCTGCTGTACCGCGCTGACTATCGGTGTTGATCGCTTTTGTCGCTGCAAATATTCTTCTATTGTTAACTTCTTGGGTCCTAGTTCGCTGATTGGGGCTGGAGTGTATGCAGGTGCTTCAACCGTACTTGTTGACTCAGGTTGATATTCTACACGCTTCCTTCGTAAGTCATCCTCCGCCTGCGCCAGCAATTCACTGAACCTCTTGTTCAATGCCTCCAATTCAGTTGCGTCGAACAACGCTTCCATTTTTGCCTAAAGTTTGCAGGATCGCCATATCGTGTTAGTTCTTCTAGGATTTAATTTAATTCAATTTGTATTTACCTGATTTGTCGTCTAGCCTGATTGTTATCTGGCCAAATACGACTATGCACCGAAGTAACAACTTCTATCCAGCAAGAGAATCTAAGTTCGGCCGAATAAACCAGCCAAAGTATTTTTGATCAATAAAATCTTGTAATCGTCTTTTAATAAATACCAGCCTAAGATATACTTTGGCCGAACTCTTTATTATCGGACGGGTCAGAATTTACTGATCCCGAATCAATACATTCTTTTTCTTTTATACTAATTCTATTCATTGTTTGTAAATCTATTTCTCACGCCCTCATTACTTAACGTTCAACTTGTGTGGTCATCAACACCTCGCATTCCCATTTACCACACTCATCATCGCAATGCAATTTATGACCTATTTTCTAAGTCATAAATTTCGTCGTCTCAAGTGCATTACTAGGTCGCTAGCATGCACATAGCAAATCGAATGCGGAAGAAAAGTGAAAGTGAAAGAAATTGAACGTTGAGTAATGAGGTAGGTTTCATGTTACATACGTTCGTCGTCACATTAGTCTTTGCGACATGTTTTGTTTTCATATTCCAATGCAATGGCTCGTGATAGTAATTTATGACCTTACCATGGGATTGGAATATGAGGCGAAATACAATTTGAGTATTTGTATTATGAATGAATGATTTAATTGAGTTTACGCAACTTATTTAGTGGGAATAGTGGGAATCATTACACCACATAGGAGGCGTTCTTGGCCGAGGTGGTACTGGATTCTCCTTCTGGCTTTCCAGCGAGGCTACCCGGGTGGACAGGTCCTGCATGAGCGCCATTTTTTTTTTTTGTGGTAGGGAGGTGAAGGCATTTATGCCCGCCGAGTCTGGCAGTGTGGGACTCCCATGGAGGATACCTTTGGACTACCCACTAAACACCTCCCCTGTCAATCTGAGAACCTAGCCTGGAACCGTTTGACACATTACTTCGGGCCAGGTCTCGTTTTGTTACGCCGTGGGGCGCCTTCAAGCTGGGGAGTCCCTTTCCTAGCGGGAGGGGAGGGGGGAAGAGGAATTGCCAGAAGAGCGATCCCCCAGCCCCAGCACCTCCAGCTGCTGTGAGTCCCTTTTATATTTTAGGACTGCCCGAGCATAATGTGCCAGCTGGTTCCATTTGTCAACCGATTCGAGCATCAGCGCAACTATATTATCCGGGGTGAGCTCTCCCGTCTCCCTGTAGAGTTCCCTTCGCAGCCTGACCCATTTGGTACACGCAAAAAATGTGTGACAGGCATTGTCCTCCTCTCCTGGGCAAAACCGACAATCGGGAGACCGTGCCTTGCCGATCTTGTGCAGGTAAGACTGAAAACACCCGTGCCCGCTCAAAAGCTGGGTCAGATAGAAGTCAGTCTCACCATGCCTTCGATTTAGCCACGGTCTCACATCCGGGATGAGGCGCGCAGTCCACCTTCCCTTCGTGCAATTCCTCCAAGACTGCTGCCAATCGTTGAGCGAGCGTTGTCTCTCCTCGCGGACAACCATCTCCCTCACATCCTCGTTTCGGCGCAGGTAAATAGCGCGGCGCTCTCTAGCAAGGAGGGCGACAGGTATCACGCCTGCAATCACTCTCACCGCCGAGTCGGAGACTGTTGGATACGAAGATGCAATTCTCAGTGCTCCTCTTCTCTGTACCTGTGCCAATCGTTTTCGGTATACCTCCTTGCTGAGAGCGTCGCCCCATACCTCTGCTCCGTACAGTAGCACTGACCCTACAGCACTCATCAAGAGGCGTCTTCTTGATGGGCTGGGTCCCCCTACGTTGGCCATAAGTCGACTCAGGGCCGATATTCTCGAAGCAGCCTTCTCAGCCGTTGCCCTGATTTGCTCAGAGAAACTCATCTTCGAGTCGATCAGTAGCCCCAGGTACTTCACCGCTGGCTTCGATTCGATCTGTATATCTCCAATACTGATCATCCTTACTCTAGGGATTCTCTTTTTTGTCAAGATGACCACTTCGGTTTTCTCCAGTGCTAAACTGAGCCCGCGAGCAGTCATCCAGTCCCTCACTCGGCGCATTAGCATACCTAGCCTAAGTTGCGCTTGTTCAACGGTGTGTCCGGCGACTAGAGCCGCAACATCATCCGCATAGCCGACCAAGCGCGACTCATCTGGCATCTCCAGTCTCAGTAGCCCGTCGTAAGACACGTTCCACAGGTCCGGACCAAGGATAGATCCCTGGGCAACACCCGATGTAATTTCCATCCTTCGTTGGCCCTGTGTCGTGTCGTAGAGCAGGCTTTGGTCCTTTAGGTAGTTCCTCAAAAGCCGCATTAGATATTCTGGAACTTGAAAAGAGTTTTCCAGCGTATCCAGAATATCCACCCATCTAGCGGAGTTGAAGGCATTCCTGACGTCGAGTGTCACCAACAGGACGATCCTTCGCTTGGTGCGACTATATGCCTCTGCCTTTTGGACCGCGTTCACCACCTCTGCAATCGCATCAATGGTAGAACGTCCTGCTCTAAAGCCGTACTGCCGAGGAGATAGGTCCCCAGCAGCACGAATCGCGTCAGTGAGTCTTCCCTTGATGAGTTTCTCTAGCACTTTCCCAGCCGTGTCTAGCATGCATAACGGGCGGTATGCAGACGGCGATTCGGGATTTCCCTTCCCCTTGCTGACCAGCACGAGCCTCGCCACCTTCCATCGTACCGGGAAAACCCCGTCCCGTAGGCAAGCGTTGAATGTGCTGAGCAGCAAGTCAGGACAATGGTGATAGACGAGCTGCAAAACCTCAGCTGGAACACCATCTGGACCTGGAGCCTTCCTCGCTTTCAAGGAGAGGACTGCCTCCTCCAGTTCCAGCTGTGTGAAGAGTGGGCACTCGACTGCTGTTTCACCATGGACAGCGTCAACACGGACGGGATGGGCGGGGAAGAGTCCCCGCACTATCGCGTCCATCTTTTCCGCGTCATGTATACAAGGCTTCCGTAGGGCACCAAGTTTCCCCATGACCAGCTTGTAGCCAAGGCCCCACGGATCCCTATTTACATCGTCCACGAGGTCTTGCCAGCATCGGGCCTTGCTCTTGTTAAAAAGCCTGCGAAGATATTTCCTGCCGGACCTGTATGCTGCTAGCCTAGTGTCTGCCTCCTCCCGAGTTCGCGCCCGCTGGGCCTCTCGCCGAAGTTTGTGACACTCGCTTCTTTGTTCGGCGATCTCGTTTGACCACCAGTATACTGGAGGCTTACCATGTCGGGGTCTCCGGCGGGGCATGGAAGACTCGCAAGCAGCTATGATGGTACTCATAGTTGAGTTCACCAAGTCCTTGGCTGTAGGCCCTCCACTCCCTGGCGGAGCTCCCAGCAACGGTGCGCCTGCCGTAAGCGCGTCAGTGAACTTCTCGACGTCCATCCTCCCAGTCCTCCATCCGAGGATTGAAGTTTGGGCATATGCACGCAGAGTGGCACCGTCGTGAATCTCGAAAGCTATATACTGGTGATCACTAGCCGAGTAGTCCTCTAGTACTCGCCAGTTGTGTACTCTAGGTACCAGGGACTCCGAAGCGAGTGTCACATCGGGTATGGTTCCTACGCAACCCCAGCGGCGGAAAGTATGGGTGTTACCAGTATTTAGGACAAAAAGCGCTGTTCTGGCCGCCATGTCCAAGATTTGCTTTCCCCTTGGGTCGGATTGTGGCATACCCCATTCGATGGCTCTAGCGTTGAAGTCTCCCCCGACCAGCATGTGGCCCTCTGTGTTCGAGACAGCGTCCTCCAGGGCATCGAGTTTTGTTCGAAAGGATCGCATTGCCTCGTTAGGCGTCAGATAAACACTGAAATATGTTATCCCTGAACACCGCACCCACACAAAACCATCCCCGCGTCCATGGCCCTGCACCTGAAGGCGGGCGCTGTCTCGAACCCAGATGGCCGAGGTACCAGTTTTGTCAGGGTACCACGCTTGCGAGACCTTGTTATGATGTTGCTCGCTCAGCAACAGTAGGTCAGCTTTCTTATCCCTCGCAAACTGCTCAAGTAGGTCCTGGGCGTTTGTGCTTCGGTGCAAATTGACCTGCAGGATACGGATCATTTGAGTATCGATTTGGCTTTAGTTAGGGCCTCCTTGAAAACCCAGCATCTCCCTGTCCCCGGCTCATGTTTGAGGTCGCCGGGTGCTAGCTTAGCATCCTTGCAAAGAATGCATTTTGCCTCGTTCGTGCACTCCTTCCTTTTGTGCCCCGTCTCACCACATTTGTAGCACAGAGATCTCCTGTCGGGTCCCCTACAGCCATACGCGGTGTGTCCGTATTCGAGGCATCTGAAGCAGCAGATAGGGATCGCTCTTCTCCGTATCCTGCAGATCACCCAACCTATCTTAATTTTGCCCTTCGCCAGGATTTGCTGGGCGTCTTTATCAGCTAGTTCGACAATAGCCATGCGTTGCCCCCTTGTGTTTTCACGTGTCAATCTTGCCTTGACTTCACTTAAGCTGGGGAACTCCCTCCTAATGGCATCCTCTACTTCAGCTTTGTCCGTAACGCAGTTGAGGTTCCTGATTTCCAGGGTGGCCATTGGTTCGAGCGAGGCAACCGTTGCCGCATCTCCAAGAACCTTTTGAACCACGTCACGGAATGCATCTTTGTTTGTGGCCTCTGGCCCAAATTCCACCAGCAGGCCACCGGTCCGGGTTGGTCGAACTGCTTTGATAGCAGTTTTGGTGTCGTCTGGCTTGACCGCTCCTTTAATTTCACGGAGGACGTCTGCGTAGGTTCAGCCCTTAGTGGGTTTAATAAGCAGTGCCTCTCGCAAGGGTTTGCGCCGCGGTTTGCTTTTTGTTTTCTGCGGTATATCGGGGGGTTCTTTCTTCTTTTCTTGGTTGAGCTCTCTGTCTGTTTTTTCTAGGAGTAGCTTTTTGGCCGCTTTTTTCGCTGCCTTGTTTCGCACCACATGAAACTCCTCGCCTGGAGTGTCAACTTCGTTTATGGTCTCGTCCTTCCTCCTTTTCTCACAGTCACCTTCAATTGGGCTACCGGCCATTCTTTTGCTGCTGCTAGGACCCACTGATGCCTCGAGGGAGAGCGTGTCTTTTTGGTGCTTTTTGGTTGCAAGCCACCTCCGCCTGTAGTGCGTTATGCGGCCAAAAAGCTCCTCCAGTTCAAGAATGCCATTCTTGACACTCTTGCCTATGTTTTTCTGCACTTCGCAGGCAGCCCTCAGTTGTTTGACGATATTCCCCGCTTTCCGAGTAAGCCGCTCCTCTTCGGCGCGGTCAAGGGCGATTGTGTTATTTGGCGCCACCTCTTGGGAGAGGCCCCCGTTTCCTAGCCCTTTTGCTTCTATCGCTTGGGTCGCGTTTGAAGTGGCGTCGGCCAACGGCAAAACTTCTCCCTCCTCCAGTCTTACACTGGCCTCCGTTGGTGTCGCAGCTTGATCCGGATTGTGTTCGTCTTGCACTAGGCGCTCCGGGGTGCGTATAGTCCTTCTACTGCGCCCAAAGGCCGCAATGATGCCAGGTTGCACAACGCACTCTGCCTTCTTTCGTTCGTCCGTCTGTGGTCTGTCTCCGATGATTTAACCTGTGATGTTGACTTTGACAGTGTTTCCCCCCGATTGCGGGGGGAGGCGGCATGAGCGCCATTAGGTCTTGTAAAACTGTCGCCTCCACAGCCACAGTGGGTCTCGCCTCTTCCGCAGGCGGAACTGCTTCGGCTCGGTAGTCTTCCTCTCGTGCACTCATTGTCGTGGATGGAAGGGGTCCGCTTTTGGGCACAGTTCCACTTGCACTGGAGGACTGAGGTCGTTTTGTTGCTGGCTGGGCGGTTTCTAGAGGCTGACGACAGAGCGGGCACGTGGATGAGGTTTGCCGCAATTGGACCAAACACAGCTGGTGTAGCCTGTGTCCGCACTGCAACCTCTGACTGGTCAGCTCATCCATGTCCTCATGACATATGGAGCACAAGAGCGCTGGTCCGGCATCCGATCTCAACTTTCTCCTCTCGGGCGTGCGTTTGGTGGGCATTCTAAATAAAATTTATTTTTCTAATTAAATACCTAAATAAATATATATAAATAATGAAGAAAAGGTGAGAAGAGTTACTACGAACTATAAAATTCTTATGTGGCCGTCAGTGGCGAACTATATCAGAACCTCACAAAAAAAACCCAGAGGTATGAAAAGATTTAATAATTTATCAAAAAAATTTTAAGGTATCAAAATTGCGTTATCAAAAAAAATATAACTTGTCTTTCCTTTCCGTCCTTCCTCCCAAGTATGGACACCATGGCACAATCCTTTTAAAGGGTTTCAGGGACACTCTCTTGTGGCACCATGAAAATCAGGGTTCAGAAGTGATCCCTCATTAGCAAATTTCTCAAGTTGCAACTTGTTAGCCCAGGGTTGGATTCTAATCCACAAGCAGCGCGTGTCTTGTCATGGATAGTCATGGATTAGCTAATCAGCCAATCACATGAAATCAAAATCCATGTATTTTAAGACACCTAGGCACCGCTGGTTTGGGGAGCGGATCAGAATCCTCCGCAAAATAATTGTTGGGATAGTAACTTCCGAACACAAAAAGGGACTCTAATATCATTTGGCCTTACTAGTTATACAATGGTGGTAAACCACCAAAGTATAAATCAAAAGCAGGACCAAACAATATTGATGTCCAAAGACAACACACGTGCGGCAGTTATTACTTGCTGGGGCACGATCAGTGCAATTACCCTCGGGAGCTATCTACCCGCCAATAATTCTAACACCTAGTGGGGACACCTAGAGACGATGGACTGTCTCGTGCTCACGACTGATGATACAGCCGGGCTTCTCGGGCCCCACGTTGGGCGCCATTTGTAGTGAAATAGTGTGTTCAAAAAAGTCCGTGAAGGACTGCAGCGATGGTCTGCTGCCTCGGCAGAGGAAGATGGAGGTACCTGCCGAGAATGCTCTCGTCCGGAGACGCGTGAATGCGCTGGCAGGCTAGCATTGCGGTGTCGTGGGGCGGGTTCGTTTCCCCGGCACGAGGACTCACTACAAAACAATTTCGCATTCACGAATTTGTCGATAGCTCAAGAGGCGACTGAAGTCGCAAAAACTGTAGATAACCTCACCGAAGGAGATGTACTTGTTACAAGAACAAGTGAAACCTGAGAAGAAAGGCGAACTTGGGGTGACCTCGTCGTTACCCAACAAAGTTCATGGCCCACAAATGAAAGAGGGGCAACCGGGTGGTGGTGGAGCCCCTTCATACCCACCCAACCGGAATAAATCCAAAGATAGCTTGTTGAAGTGGCCAGGTATTCCTCTTCTGAGTGGAAAACTCATACAACTTGAATTGTATGAACCTTCCCATCAGAAGGGGAGTACCCCGGTGACCAATTTATGTCATAGAATTATACAATTGGATTGCATAAATCTATGCCATAAAAAGGCACTCTGCTTGGGCCACTCAACCCATGGCGTCACCTGAAACAAAAAAAGGAATTAGCTTGTACCCGGCGGCTGGCTCATGTTTTGGGGTGGAAGCCTGCCACCGTGCCGGGTCCTATACCCGGTTAGATAAAACGGAAGGGAAAGACCATTGGTTCAATTTAATTCATCATTTTATTTGACAACATCTTAAATCCGAGAAACAACAATTCAATGAAAACCTAACCAATTGAAGTACGTACAAAAAAAAGAAAAATTTTAATACGATCTAAAATTTTCCCCCACCCACCTATAAATTGTAATTAAATAAGTAAAAAAAACTATAAGGGATTAAATCGACGAGAATATATAAATTAATTAATTGAGAAAAAAAATTTAAGCTCAAATATAAAAATGTATAAAAAAGATGTAAAAAATGTAGATATAAAACAAATGTAAAAATGTAGATATAAAACAAATGTAAAATTAAGGCAACAAAAGGGTACTCACCCGCATGGTCCTCCGAGCGCTCGCCGACGATGCAGATGGTCCTGTAATGTAATAATTGTTGGTAAATGCTAAAACGCGCACGTGGTAACGAAATTCATGCAAATTAAAACGTTTTTCCTTAGAATTCCCTTTTCTGCTTCGATTTGTGCGATACTTTTTTTTTTGATCGAGTAGCAAAAGGCTACAAACTACGCAAACACCGCAATTTTTCGGTCTAAATAATCCTGTTGGTCTTTAACTATAAACTTATTGCACTGCATAATCGTCGCTCCCATGTACAAAATTCGAAACTTAGCTCGCTCTTCGCCAATGGTGGTGAGCAATGGAAAAACGCTGGTCATGAATCGCTGAGGACCTTTATCCGAAAGCAGACTTCTATTGCACCCGCTCCGAATCCTCCATAAAACTTCTGAACACGGTTCCGAACAGTTTTAGTTATAGCACCCTCAGTAAAAGGAGATTCTGAGAATTTTTCTGGTATAATCGGAGTGACAACATAACGACTCTTAGTTCGTTGTAAGGCGATACGAGGGTCAATAGTTTTGATCTAATTTTTCCCGCTAAGTACTCCACCGGCAGTTCAGGACAATTTTCTGATATTCAGTCCTAGCGCTACCACAGAAAATCAAAGGCAGCCGGTTTCATTGTAAATGGCTTTCATTTAGCAAAGTCGAAAGTTCATCAACAAGATGTCAACTAATTCTCGGAAAGATCAAGGAAAAATTTCGTTTTGAATGAGCACAGATCACCACTACTTTCAACTTTCACTGGAACATCATATTTGCCTTTTTTTTGTTTTTTTTGTCAATTTTATTATGTTTGATTATCTTTTTCGGTATTTATTTTCAATTGCATTATTATGTAGTCGCATTACTCGCATGTCATTTGCGCATTGGCGAGGTAACTCTTAAGACATTTCACCTTTAATTCGACCAGAGTCCCACCATCCGGCACTATCGCGACGTGGGAAAACACTTGTGTACGCGTTGAATGCAATATCACAACAAAAAAACCGTGCGGAACAAATCATATGACATTTTTGGTTTTTAAAGACAAATCTGTGAATAAATCAGAAGCCAGTCCAAAGCGAAGGATGAAATCGACGCCAAGGTACACATTCTGAGTCAAAGACGGAATAATGTAGAAAGTAATATCCTTCGTCTGACCCCTGAACGTCACGGGTGTGGTTAGTTTACCTCGTATAGGGTGTTTGGTACCATCAGCTGTACTGATTTCAGTGCGCCAGGATTTAATCAAGTTCGGATAGTCTTGGAGCACCTTCGAGCCAAAGCTCGAGGCAAGGCAACTGATACTGGCACCCGTGTCGATCAATGCAAACACGGTCTCGCCCAACACTTTAATTGGATGATAAGGTCTGATTCCATTCTCAGCAACCTCCGAGATGTTACAAGAGTTTGAGGTTTGACGGCAGATGCGCACTCTCTTGCGGAAATTCCGCCAACGACGGGTTGACCATTTTGTCGTGCGCGGGCGGGAAGTGAGTACTTCGGAAGCAAATATTCGCTCTCGAGTCACCCGATATTCCTGCAGTTGAACATGATAAGGTTTTAGAGTGCGTATTTGAGGCTGCCGGGGTTCTTTTGGCAGTGACTGCGATGGTCGCTTCAAGATTGTTGTTGGTGAGGTCTCCGGAAGAGAGTGAACATCCGCAGTCGTAGTGGTCATGGCTGGTGGGTTAACGTCAGGTTTGTAGGGGTGAGCAGCTGGCTGAGGAGCTACTGCTGGGGCTTCGAGTACCGCTGAGGTGGTCGGGTACTCTTTTGGCCGTTTTTTCGCGCGACACATTCAGAACAGTCCGGAAAGTAAGTGTCTGGCTTGCCGCAACCGTAGCAGAAAACCTTACGCTCTGCTCGGCATGAGATGAACCGGTGTCCGGTTTGATGGCAATTCCAGCATGTCGTAAGACTTCCCACTGCGGCTGCAGCAAGCTGGTCTGGGTCCAAATCTTCCTCCAGATCCATGGTGGTATAATCTGGGGCCAATTCCGCGATTCCTCGTCGAGGACCCGTCCTGGCTAGTAAGTATGGCCGGTCCCGTAGATCTTCCTCAAACCCTTCTATACGACGCACAGTTCTCAGCAGGGCCTCCATACTCTGTGGATCGGAGTTCACGATATGGTGACGTATCTCCGGCCTTAGATTGCGCTTTAGCAGGCGCAGTATTTGGGTAGAAGACAACGGCTCTGACAACTGGTCATTCAACCGAAGGATATCGGCTCGATATTGATGGAAGGACTCGTCCGGACGCTGCCATCTAGCATTCATCTTGTCCAGTACTAATTCGTCCATGTCGACCGTAGGATACTCCATGCGGAGTACCTCCTTCAACCGTGACCAGCGTATTGATGGTGGGATTGAATGTATTCGCCAATATGTCTCAAGTGCTGCTCCCCTGCGAGCGCCGTGCGGTCTCCTGCTAGCATCTGCTCAATCAGCGACTCCACCCGACTTATGAAGACTTCCACCGTTATAGTATTGGGTTCCCCACTGAAATGCAGATTCCATCCCTGGATGATGCTGGGGATCTGTGTCGGCTTCAGCCGATACATATCGTGTGGATGGAAGCGTTGGTCTGGCGGAATCACTGGAGCCTGATTTGGTGGCGGTGCTTGGCTCAATCGGGGCCGGTACACTGGAGCCAACGGATTCATTGCTGCACCTGGCCGGATTCGTTCGTGATCGCGCCGCGAGTCTACTGGAAAATCCCACGGATTTGGGTCCGAATCCCACATAGGAGGCGTTCTTGGCCGAGGTGGTACTGGATTCTCCTTCTGGCTTTCCAGCGAGGCTACCCGGATGGACAGGTCCTGAATGAGCGCCATTAGGTCTTGTAAAACTGTCGCCTCCACAGCCACAGTGGGTCTCGCCTCTTCCACAGGTGGAACTGCTTCGGCTCGGTAGTCTTCCTCTCGTGCACTCATTGTCGTGGATGGAAGGGGTCCGCTTTTGGGCACAGTTCCACTTGCACTGGAGGACTGAGGTCGTTTTGTTGCTGGCTGGGCGGTTTCTAGAGGCTGACGACAGAGCGGGCACGTGGATGAGGTTTGCCGCAATTGGACCAAACACAGCTGGTGTAGCCTGTGTCCGCACTGCAACCTCTGACTGGTCAGCTCATCCATGTCCTCATGACATATGGAGCACAAGAGCGCTGGTCCGGCATCCGATCTCAACTTTCTCCTCTCGGGCGTGCGTTTAGTGGGCATTCTAAATAAAATTTATTTTTCTAATTAAATACCTAAATAAATATATATAAATAATGAAGAAAAGGTGAGAAGAGTTACTACGAACTATAAAATTCTTATGTGGCCGTCAGTGGCGAACTATATCAGAACCTCACAAAAAAAACCCAGAGGTATGAAAAGATTTAATAATTTATCAAAAAAAATTTTAAGGTATCAAAATTGCGTTATCAAAAAAAATATAACTGGTCTTTCCTTTCCGTCCTTCCTCCCAAGTATGGACACCATGGCACAATCCTTTTAAAGGGTTTCAGGGACACTCTCTTGTGGCACCATGAAAATCAGGGTTCAGAAGTGATCCCTCATTAGCAAATTTCTCAAGTTGCAACTTGTTAGCCCAGGGTTGGATTCTAATCCACAAGCAGCGCGTGTCTTGTCATGGATAGTCATGGATTAGCTAATCAGCCAATCACATGAAATCAAAATCCATGTAATTTAAGACACCTAGGCACCGCTGGTTTGGGGAGCGGATCAGAATCCTCCGCAAAATAGTTGTTGGGATAATAACTTCCGAACACAAAAAGGGACTCTAATATCATTTGGCCTTACTAGTTATACAATGGTGGTAAACCACCAAAGTATAAATCAAAAGCAGGACCAAACAATATTGATGTCCAAAGACAACACACGTGCGGCAGTTATTACTTGCTGGGGCACGATCAGTGCAATTACCCTCGGGAGCTATCTACCCGCCAATAATTCTAACACCTAGTGGGGACACCTAGAGACGATGGACTGTCTCGTGCTCACGACTGATGATACAGCCGGGCTTCTCGGGCCCCACGTTGGGCGCCATTTGTAGTGAAATAGTGTGTTCAAAAAAGTCCGTGAAGGACTGCAGCGATGGTCTGCTGCCTCGGCAGAGGAAGATGGAGGTACCTGCCGAGAATGCTCTCGTCCGGAGACGCGTGAATGCGCTGGCAGGCTAGCATTGCGGTGTCGTGGGGCGGGTTCGTTTCCCCGGCACGAGGACTCACTACAAAACAGTTTCGCATTCACGAATTTGTCGATAGCTCAAGAGGCGACTGAAGTCGCAAAAACTGTAGATAACCTCACCGAAGGAGATGTACTTGTTACAAGAACAAGTGAAACCTGAGAAGAAAGGCGAACTTGGGGTGACCTCGTCGTTACCCAACGAAGTTCATGGCCCACAAATGAAAGAGGGGCAACCGGGTGGTGGTGGAGCCCCTTCATACCCACCCAACCGGAATAAATCCAAAGATAGCTTGTTGAAGTGGCCAGGTATTCCTCTTCTGAGTGGAAAACTCATACAACTTGAATTGTATGAGCCTTCCCATCAGAAGGGGAGTACCCCGGTGACCAATTTATGTCATAGAATTATACAATTGGATTGCATAAATCTATGCCATAAAAAGGCACTCTGCTTGGGCCACTCAACCCATGACGTCACCTGAAACAAAAAAAGGAATTAGCTTGTACCCGGCGGCTGGCTCATGTGCCACCGTGCCGGGTCCTATACCCGGTTAGATAAAACTGAAGGGAAAGACCTATGGTTCAATTTAATTCATCATTTTATTTGACAACATCTTAAATCCGAGAAACAACAATTCAATGAAAACCTAACCAATTGAAGTACGTACAAGAAAAAGAAAAATTTTAATACGATCTAAAATTTTCCCCCACCCACCTATAAATTGTAATTAAATAAGTAAAAAAAACTATAAGGAATTAAATCGACGAGAATATATAAATTAATTAATTGAGAAAAAAAATTTAAGCTCAAATATAAAAATGTATAAAAAAGATGTAAAAATGTAGATATAAAACAAATGTAAAAATGTAGATATAAAACAAATGTAAAATTAAGGCAACAAAAGGGTACTCACCCGCATGGTCCTCCGAGCGCTCGACGACGATGCAGATGGTCCTGTAATGTAATAATTGTTGGTAAATGCTAAAACGCGCACGTGGTAACGAAATTCATGCAAATTAAAACGTTTTTCCTTAGAATTCCCTTTTCTGCTTCGATTTGTGCGATAATTTTTTTTTTGATCGAGTAGCAAAAGGCTACAAACTACGCAAACACCGCAATTTTTCGGTCTAAATAATCCTGTTGGTCTTTAACTATAAACTTATTGCACTGCATAATCGTCGCTCCCATGTACAAAATTCGAAACTTAGCTCGCTCTTCGCCAATGGTGGTGAGCAATGGAAAAACGCTGGTCATGAATCGCTGAGGACCTTTATCCGAAAGCAGACTTCTATTGCACCCGCTCCGAATCCTCCATAAAACTTCTGAACACGGTTCCGAACAGTTTTAGTTATAGCACCCTCAGTAAAAGGAGATTCTGAGAATTTTTCTGGTATAATCGGAGTGACAACATAACGACTCTTAGTTCGTTGTAAGGCGATACGAGGGTCAATAGTTTTGATCTAATTTTTCCCGCTAAGTACTCCACCGGCAGTTCAGGACAATTTTCTGATATTCAGTCTTAGCGCTACCACAGAAAATCAAAGGCAGCCGGTTTCATTGTAAATGGCTTTCATTTAGCAAAGTCGAAAGTTCATCAACAAGATGTCAACTAATTCTCGGAAAGATCAAGGAAAAATTTCGTTTTGAATGAGCACAGATCACCACCACTTTCAACTTTCACTGGAACATCATATTTGCCTTTTTTTTGTTTTTTTTTGTCAATTTTATTATGTTTGATTATCTTTTTCGGTATTTATTTTCAATTGCATTATTATGTAGTCGCATTACTCGCATGTCATTTGCGCATTGGCGAGGTAACTCTTAAGACATTTCACCTTTAATTCGACCAGAGTCCCACCATCCGGCACTATCGCGACGTGGGAAAACACTTGTGTACGCGTTGAATGCAATATCACAACAAAAAAACCGTGTTTTGTGCGGAACAAATCATATGTTAAACAACTGGAAGATGACGATCCCGTTACTTCCATGAAGAGGAATCACTTAATCTCGCTTTTCTTCCGCCAGAACATTCCCCCTTCTTTTCTTTAGATTTTGTCATCTATTTCGCAATTCTTTTCGTTTTTCTCTCCTTTGGGGACCTGATTATTTCTGGAAGCTAGAGAATAACTTCCCGACAGATGGTTTGAGGGAGGGAACAATTTTTGCACACCCAAGCGAAACACTTCCACCATACAATTTAGCGGAACACGAGTTTTATTTCAGTTTTCACTAATCCGCACGACTAACGAAGCGTTCATAATTTGCACGATACCGTTTCAACAGTCTCTCTACACTGCGAAATATCCCTAACCACGTCCACGCTAATCGCGCGCTTTTTCTCCATCCTCGTCTTTCCCAATTCCCTCCGCGTGCCACTAATCCGCGCGAAAACCAAATTCCATCTCCTCTCTTCGCGACCGCACGCGTTCACCGTTCCAACTCGACTCCACAAGTATAAAATCGCGTTAAATTTCATGTAATTGCGATCACCACACTCCCTGGAGTATATAACTTTCTTTATCCTCTATATACTTCGTTCGAATCGAATAATTTTACGAACTGTTCCGTGTATCTGCTACACAAGAACAGGCCACCACCCGTAACAGAACCCCAAAAATTAAGTTTGTCATTTGATTTTCACTATTTTTCAAGTAACTGTTTTCAATTCAGTTAAGGATTTCTTTTTTTATAGTCTTGAGTGCCTTTTCAAGGGAATCCGACTCGATCAGAGTGTAGTTGCAGACCCATTTCGAATTGCTATCGACTCCATTATCTCATTAAACCAAAGGCAAGCACTAGGATTCCACTCGTTTGTTCTGCGTTTGTGTAGTGTCGCGTTCGACACGATATCGTACAAAATATTATTGCTTTTACTTTTGCATGCTCTGATCAAGTTCAATATATTCTGACGCGGTTCTAATGGCTATCTTTTCAGATTAAAACGTTTTTTCCTAAAGTTTTGATATTTTTTTCTTCAACTGCAGTCTATACCGGCGTGGTAATAATTTTTCAGCTGAATAATGCTTCGTTACTATCACTGAATGCACGAGCTTAAGAAAATTGCAATTCTAAGCACTTTTTACTATAAGTTCACTGCAGTTAACAGTATGGTGCAGTGTTCAAGCGGTAGTTGCGTTTTCTGAATGATTTATTCTGATTTTGTTGATAATCTTGGAATAGAAATGCACTCGCTCTAAAAGGAATCGACCGCGGCTTTTTTACAGTGCGGGAAATTTATTGAAGAGACGAATCAACACAACAATTATTAATTTAATTTAGCATATGTTTGTTATCCGCTAGCATCCAAGACGTAATGTGATGCATTGGACAAACAAAACAATTTTTAATTAATATTATGTTGGTATGGGTAAAATTTGACAAATTTTAAGGGGTTTACATGATACAATCATTTTATCGTTCATATAATTTAAGGGGTTAACCGTCTCGTTCTAAGCATTTGTATACCGCGTTACACGGCAATTCTATAAATTATATTCAAAAGATATTGTAATAAAATCACTACACATTAAAATTTTAAACAGTTTTAGAATTTTGTTTCCCGGGAATTAAGCACAAAAGAAATTTTCTTGACTTATTTTTCATGTGAAAAAAAAGCGAGGGTTGCGATGGGGAAGGTGACTGAATGGTTACTCATTGTTAAATTGAGTTTGTGCTGTGTGCCTGTGGCAGCGCTGGCTTTTAGAGCCATAGCTCCTCGATTATTACAAAATACGGCATCATCCACCAACGAACTGCCGTCTATTCACCACAAGCCAACGCATCCGAACGACTGAACCGTACGCTCATAGCGGCCATTCGCCCCTATATCCACCCGAATCAGAAGGACTGGGATCGCAAGATGTCCGCCATCACTAGTGCTCTGCGCTCGTCGTACCATGCCACTACCAGCCGTATTTCGCATTGTTCGGCCAGTACATGATCTGTCATGGAAGCGCTTACCGGCTATTGCGGCAGCTGAAATTGCTAGAGGACCCAATCGTGGTTCTGGAACCGCACGAAAAGCTCCAACGTCTGCGAGATCAACTGCGGGAGAAGATTGAAGAAAGTAAACGGATGGGAGAGGAGTGGTACAACTTGCGATCCCCTCCTTCTGGCTTTAAGGCAGGTGACGAAATTTATCGTCGAAACTTCCGGCAGAGCGATGCCACTCGACATTACAATGCCAAACTAGACAAGAAATTCGTGAAGTGTCGAGTCCTACAAGTAATAAGTCCCACACGATACCTCATCGCGGACATGGCTGGTAAAACCCTGGGAATTTACCACGCAAAAGACCTTAGACGATGAAGTGCAACTATTTCGCACGAAAAACTATGGCTTACCTAAATCTCTGCCTGGACGAAGACCTCCGAGTAACACCTGACTCCCTACTGTATAGCTACTGTCGAGTCTTCACTGAAATTGTTGTAGCCTATTCCTCGAAATTGATCTTCAACCCGCCACGGCCCTAACCAAGACCTTTTACATAGGAGGCGGGATCGGAATTACTTCGATTTTGGGGGGGGGGGGATGTGTAATGTGACGCCTACGCCCGGGAATCGAAGTGATTCCGATCCCAAACCCTCGCACTCGGCTAGATATGTATGACTTCGAAGTGCAAGCAGACTTTATCTTTCGTGCAGATATCATTGCGCCGAAAATATTTTTCTTCAAATATTTATATTTGTGGAGAAATATTTTCTGTCAATGTGATCCGCTGTAATTAAACACTGATACATTTCGAAGCATATCTATCTGGCAATGCCTCCCACAGTTGCCATCCAAACGTCAAAAAGGTAGGAAAGTGGAAACTGGTTTAAAGTGTCAAAAAGCACATGGGTTTTTCTATGAGCATCAGTTATAAATTTTAAGTGATAATTTGACTTCACAACCTGCAAGCCGCATTTATTTGAAGTTTTTAAGAATTAGAAGTGGTCAGTGTCGTGCGTTGAGGTGAAAAGGAAGGCAACATAGAGCAGAAAACCGTTATTTAATGTGTGAGTAAAATAAAATCATTGCTCCAAGTATTGAAATAAGCATTTAGATCTTAAGAAGAAATTCATTGGTCGAGTTTATTCAAGTATTGTGATTTTTCAAATGAATTAGAGCGTGGACTCCTGATCAGCATGGTTGTCGTTTTTTTTTATCGCTTCCTCGTGCTCGGGCAATGTTGATGAACTTTGCATAAAGTATCTGATGGAATGACATGCGAAAATCCATAGCGAAGTTCGATTATGTGATTTGAGTGTTGCTGTTCAAACAATAAAAGGACACACGCATGCCAAGCAAAACGTCGTTTGTCGGATATTAAGTGAATGTAAATGAGTTTTCGATAAGCTGAGTTTGCAATCCTATCGCATTCCTATGCTCGACGGTGAAGTTATAAGGCGAGTTCAAACAAAATGACGTTGAAAACTTCATTTTCCATTCGGAAAGAAATCCAACAAAAGTAAGCTCGCATAGTTCACACAGCGCTGGCTGCATCGAACTTAGCAAGAACTCGAATCTGAACGTGGATGAAGAATTGATCGCGGGCATTCTGGATGAAGTGGAAAGCGATCGTGACGGTAGGGATGATGAAACAATTCGTATCCATGGTATGTAAAATTTGTAATATTTCATGTTTGTAGCATATTTCGCAACTGAACTGGGACAACCGCCACCGGGGATACAATAGAATTTAAGATGGAATGCAATTTTTTAGAGAAATATTGTTATTTGTTTTTAAATTTCTTTCCAATTATGCTTTGTAATTTATTGCGACAACTTTGCGCACTAAACAAAATATTTCGTTGCGGGAAGCTAAAACGTTTCTAGAAGGAAAATGTATTTTGGTCGTTCTAGAAGTTATACTACCTGTGTGCTCCCCTTATATTTATTTTGAACGCAATTGTTTGAGGCTTCTATTAATAGAAATAGCATTTCATTTGGAGTAGTCTATCAGCATCAAAACTATCAACTTTTGAATAGAGTAATTGCTGAAATTCCAGTGATGGACAAAGGACAATCGCTGATATTTTGACAAATACCAAGAATGTAATAAAAATCAGCAATTAATCTTACGAATTTATTTCACTGAGTACACTGACTTGCCTACATATACACAAACGTTGGTTATTTTTTGTGTGAATCAAACGTAAACGTTAAAATATCATCATATCTGTCACTGACAGATCAATCAAGAATTTATACTAAACAAAATCTTTAACACCTAATTTTCCACAGACGTCGGTTTGGACATTAATGCAGAAAAAACTCGTTTATCGGCCGAATGATTCGAGTATCAGAGGTTTTCAAACGCAATAAATTGCTGGCGCTGATTTTTTAGGCAATGAAACTCTTTTTTTTCTGCATTATTCTGAAAATTAACACTTTCTAAACACTTCTTACGACCTTAATTTTGAGTGAAATATGAGTAAAATCCAAATTTTACTAAGTGACCGGGTCTACAAAACTCTATTCAGGGCTACCTTAACTATTGCAAACAATCAACAAGCGACTCAAATTACTCGAACATTTAGATTCCTCTTTTTCGTTATTTTTAATTGTGACGAACGTGCAATATTTACCAATTTTATTACTTTCTCTGTTTTAAATTAGGAGCATGTCCACATTTGGAAACAAAAAAATCCTTTTTCCTTTAATAATTTTAATATGTAACTATTATTCTTGTAAATATTCCTTATTAGTTACTTTGGTAAATTTAGTGTTAGTTGAATGCATGCGATGAAAATCATATGGTTAATCCCTTTAACACATGCGCATTTAACCATTTATTTTATAGATCAGGGAAACTAAAAGTGTATGGGTTTTATTATCAACTGAAATAGCAGCTCAATACAGAGCTTCTTTGTTTAGTATTCTTATAGAGTTTAAAATGACAAAATTTGGCAAATATAGACTAATATTACCTGAGAGGAATCTGCCACTTGGTACAATCATTCGGTAAATTTGTTAACAAGCCCGAAAATACTTTGACATTGCTTTTCTTCTATAATTGTGTTGAGTCTTACTTTCTTATACCCTTCCAATTATCTGAAGGAACTATGAGAGGAATCGCTTTTGTTGACATACTTTCAAATTTGGTATTTAATAAGTATGCTGTAGATTAACAAGGGTTATGTGACTTTGACCTGATTATATAAAATTTATTTGGTCAGGTGTCAGCCCTTTTTCAAATGAATTACAGCAGGTTTTCAAATTCGTCAGATATTCGATATTATAAACCAAACATATTAACAGGAATTCAGCTGGAATATTTGCACAGCATAAACTCAGATTTATCTTAAAGTAATAAACATCAACATAAATTAAATTCGTAGTATTTTTCTTTTTCTACTTAAATATTAACAGTCGATCATATAGAATTAAATGTCAGCTCAGCATTTCGATTGGTATTTGAAAGAAGAGACACTATACTATTATTTTTATGAAGAAAAAAAAAATCAATATGTTATAATGGCAGCCCATCTTCACCTCTTCGGTTATATTCAAGAGTGTTAACAAGCAAGAAAAAAGGTTAGGCTAATTTATTTCATAACTTAATGCAGAGAATGACCACTATACTAATTAATTTGTTAACAATACAACTAAATCGTAAACCATAACTGAATTTTATCGGTTTCATTTCAATGAAAAAAAAAAATATTTCTCTAAAAAAATAATGTTCCAAAATGCAGAACAAAACAATAAAGTGAAAACTCCAGGCATAAATATCCTTTAAACATTAACGATAAAAAAACTAAGGGCACATTTACTAAATCTTAAAAATAAACTTTTTAAATAAACTAATTAAAAATTAGGAATATTCAATTCAATGTTAAAAACAACATAAACTTTATGTATGTACATTCTATTACAATGAAAGGAAAAGAAATTAACATTTGCATGGTTTCAATGTATAAGTAACTAAAATTATACAAGAAAATTTCAACCCATCATCAAACAAAAGAAATGGTTTAAAAGATTCTAGTATATTATGCCTGTTATTAAAACAATTCAGAAAAAATCAAAAAATTTAAGATATACTCAAAAACAGTAAATATTCATTATATACTATATATCGATATATATTTAGAATTAGACATCAAGAAATACATTTAGAATACAATGAGCTCAGTGATTCACCATTGAAGTACAAAAAAGGTTAAATAATATTTAAAAAAAAAAAAAAAAAGAACATGAGATAATGTAAAATCGAATTCTAATAACATGAAAAATACAATACAAATGCAGCTAGGCAAACAGCAAGAAGTAAATAGAATTATCAGAGAATTAAATTCATATGAATTAAAATATTTGACAAATCCATTAATTGCCAAAAATAATTGATGAAGAAAATATTTTTCATGATATAAATAAACATAAAAAAATATATTTTTCTGAAAGAAATCAAACAAAGCATAACAATAAATGTACATCGTATTTTATGTGCACATATCCAGGCGCTCAGGTATAAAAAGCAACAAACAACTGAAATTGTTCTTGCAACAAATGCATATGAAATAAACAATTAGGACAGCGTAGGTTAGACCTACATATTTTATCAAATAATATACATTTATAATTTTGTTAAATTACACTATACGAAACAATAATATGAATTGCTAACAAAAAACGGATTTTCCTTTCCAGTAGTTCTGCTTTTCAGCGGGCAATTGGGTGCAGGGTAAGTATGCCGTCGCGAGGGTAGGGTTTGGAAAAAATCCGCTGAGGTCGGTTTCGCGTCGTTAGATTTTGTTCTTTTTGACTGGTTATGAGAAGAAATACGGAGTAACGTAGAATAGGTTTCCTCTCCGTATGGTTTTGTTTGTAACGCGTTTGAAAACGGGCATGTATAGGTGGCGGAATTATGTAAATGAGCGTAACCCATTCGGAGACCCGCGACCGAAATCCTCTCCGATCTAGCTGGTCGACAAGCAGGCACCGCGTGAATGGGTTACGGTGCACGGATTGGTTGACCGGTTGGTACCATCCGTTGGCACTACTCAGACTTAACGTCTAGAACCGATGAGAGGTCGGTTCCGCGTTCGGACGTAAATTGTTAAATCATTACAAACTGGGCTGCAGCAGTTGCCTCCAAGTGCTTGGAGAGATAGCATTGAGCGAGAGCGGTTTGCGTGTTCAATTACGTCGTCGGAGCGAAAATGGAGCGTACGATCGAGCTACGTGTTAGCATCAAATTTTGTGTCAAACTCAAGAAAACGGCCACGGAAACTCTTCAAATGATTCAAGAGGCTAACGGTGAGGATGCTTTATCTAAAACTCAAGTGTTTCAGTGGCACAGAAATTTCCGGGAGGACCGCGATGACGTCCATGACAAACAGCGCGTCGGTCCTCCATCAATGAGTCACACGGGCACAAATGTGCAAAAAGTGCGTGATGTGCTGAACAGTGATCGTCGTCTGAGCATTCGGGCTATCGCAGATGAGGTTGGAATTGATAAGATGACCGTTCACAACATTATTAAGAACGATCTGGGCATGAGAAAGATCTGCGCGAAGCTGGTACCCAAACACCTGACTGATGAGCAAAAGCAGCGTCGTGTTGCTGTCGCTTCGGAAATCCTTGATCGACTGCAAACCCAACCAGAGTTCTTACAGACCGGATATGGCACCAGCGGACTTCTTTCTGTTCCCCAACATTAAGAGACACCTTAAGGGGAAGTGGTTCGGGACTCTGGAAAACGTTCAACGTGCTACGACGAGGGCTCTAGACAGCATCGAGGACTTCCAGGGAGCGTTCGGGGATTGGAAAATCCGGTATCAGCGTGTTATCGACTCCAATGGTGACTACTTTGAAGATTTCTAAAGAAATATTTCCGGAGGTCAGTCCGGTTACGTATTATGCAGACCCTGCATTATATTCTCTTAAATAATATCATACTGCCATTAGCTTCTCACGTTTTGATCTCAATTTCCACTTTTTATATTTCACGTTGTTTCATGCATTTAAAAATAAATTTTTATAGCTCCTTAGGTCCTTTGATAATTACAAAGCAATTGTTTTGTTATCAATTAGAATTATTAATAACGACGTAGTAATAGTAAATTAATTTTGCATAAAGAAAAATAACTATAAAAATTTTTTTTTGAAATTGATGAGACAAAGGACGAGTATTCAAAGAACATAATTATAGATGGCTTTTTTGAAATTTTATTGAAATGAGTAGAAAAAATAATATTAATAAATACGATATTTGTATACAAATGAACTAGCTTGGGGATGCTTGAGGGCATGATTGAATTTTAAGATAAATACGAGTACAAGGAATGCGGAAACCTTTGGACATAAAATTAATAATTTGTTTCTAAAAAGAAAGTTCTTATTGAACACAATCGAAGTTTCCATAATTGAGTTCGGATGAAATCTCACTACAAACAAAGTATAGTTAACTGTGTATTTTGTCTATGAGTATGATATTTTAATTGAGTTATTTTTACTATATTCAGAAATGCACATTAAAATGTTCCATAGTAAAATTGAAAACTCGGTCTTTCCCTTTATCTAGAACCTGACCAAGTTTGGGACCCACCACGTTTGCTGGCTCCTCCACTATAACGGGCTAGCCATCGGGTGAGCTCATCCCTTTTTATGTATTCACAGGTGCTCTTGCAGGGTGCATACGTAAGTAAATAAGCGAGCCGTCAAGTAAACAAGAAAGTTCAATCCGCAATGATATTCACTTCGTGAAAGAACGGGGTGCTTCGAAGTGAGGCAAGCGGAAAGGAAACCCGAAAGTTCCGGCTTAAACACTCTTTCCCTCAATGTTCCCAGTTTCGCTATTTCACCACAAGACATCGTAGGAAAGCCGAAAGCTTAAGCTGAAAGCACTCTTTCGAAGTCAAAAGCTTAAGCGAAAAACACTCTTTTCCCCAGTTTCGCATATTCACCAGCCGAGCAAGCGAGACGAAGCGGAGAGGAAAAACTTTCGTGGAACGAGAGCGCACGTTTTCGCCTGCTTAGCACCTTTAAAGAGAATTTAGGTTGAAAGCTCACAAAAGTTATGGTTATGTAACAAAATATACCCTATTTATACTGGTATGAACTGGGAGCTCATTTGATGTGTATCCTATATACATCATCAAGGCTCCCGGGGAAAGAACTCGCTGTAACACCACTTACCTGCTACTCTGTCCATTTAAACCGAATCAACAAAAAACGAGAGTTTATTTTAAGGGGTTTAACTTTATTTTAATGATCATATTTTAAATTAATTACATTTTACTTACTAAATTATTGGAGACTTATATCAATATTGAGCCTGTAGAGAATCAAATGGACGTGTTAATGGTTCGGGGTGGCCGTACGGTGTGGAACGTCAAAAGGCCGATTGAGGATCGTGGCGCAAGCCAACACCTCACCCCTCACCACTTCGTTGAACACTGGACAATATCTTCGGCTGAACTTTTAATCGCTCCCTTTCGAACTTGAATACATACTCACTGGTATAAGACTGCCCAAGAACTTTAAATACCGTTCTTTCGTGAGCTTTTAACCTAAATTCTCTTTAAAGGTGCTGAGCAGCCGAACACGTGCGCTCTCGTTCCACGAAAGTTTTTCCTCCCCGCTTCGTCTCACTTGGTGAATATGCGAAACTGGAGAAATTGAGCGAAAGAGTGTTTTTCGCTTAAGCTTTTGACTGCGAAAGAGTGCTTTCAGCTTAAGCTTTCGGCTTTCCCACGATCTCTCGTGGTGAAATAACGAAACTGGGAACATTGAGGGAAAGAGTGTTTATGCCGGAACTTTCGGTTTTCCTTTCCGCTTACCTCACTTTGAAGCACCCCGTTCGTTCACGATGTGAATATCATTGCGGATTGAACTTTCTCGTTCACTTGACTGCTCGCTTATTTGCGAGTACATAGGTGTTGATTGCTCGTTACTACTGCAATTATGAAGCGGAAATATATCCGAGCATGTTGTATGTGTTCGCTCGCAACAATACTATGAAATAAATTTGCCACGTTTATATTTTTCGTTTGAAGGAAAAATTCATTCAAATTGTGTTTGTATGAGTTTTTCACTTAAATGAAAAATATATGGCCACGCTTACATTTGGATCTTGATCCAGCTTGGGGATGCGAGGGGGCACCGCTTCCACCTGGATGCCCCACTCTTATTTGGAGGCCATAAGTATCGTCGGTAACGACGAAGTCCTCTGAAGTCCATCTGTTTTGTCCTCTGAGTCAGCCATTTTTCACCCTTAGTAGGCTACCTCATTCTCGACTTTGGTCGATACTCGTTTGAACCTCGCAATTCGTGGATGCGAAATTTCATTTGAGTGGGTCCTTGTGCTGGGGAAAAGAACCCAACTCACGACGCGGCAATGCTAGCCTGCCAGCGCATTCACGCGTGCTCAGACAAGGCTAATCTCGGCGAAACCCACCATACATACATACGCACTTCACTAGAAAATGGCGACCAACGTGGGGCCCGAAAAGCCTGGCTGTGTCATCAGTCGTACGCACGAGACATTCCAACGTCTCTAGGATACCCTACTAGGTGTCTGAATTTTTGGCGGGTAGGTAACTATTAAGGGATATTGCACAAATCGTGCCCCAGTAACTTAATAACTGCCAGACGTGTGTTTATTTATTTATTTATTCAAGTCCATTTAACAGACAGAAATCCAATTACAAAATAGACTTAGACAATTAAATATAGTTAAATATAATTTAGAGTAAGACAAATCAATCCAACAAATCAAGCAGAAAAGAGTTAATCTAAAACATGTAAGAAATGAAGATAGAGTCAAGATCAAAGTTTGTAAAATTTAGTGCTAAGGAACATTAATCACTATTCGCAAAAAGTAACATCTTTAATTTAATTTTAAAAACAAAGTAGGACGTGGATAGAGAGCCAAGCTCGAGGCTGTTATGCATTCTGATGATTCGTGGCATAATTGAGTTAAAATATAAATCTGTTCGGGCGTACGGAACCTCGAGAATGTGATTAGACCGACTAGGTCGTGCATACAGTCTGTATTGCAAGTCTGCGCTTAGGGTGGAGGCAATTTGTTGGTGGTACAACTTAAAAAGGCAACATTGATCTAAGAAGGTTCTACGGGACGACAGAGAAGGGAGACGAAGTATGGATAGACGACGCTCATAAGACTCATAAGCTACGTTGAATTTAAAAAACACAAGTCAGGTAAACTTACGCTGAACAGCTTCTAGTGAGTTCATAAGATATAAATGTCTAGGAGACCACACCACTGAGCAGTACTCAAGGAGCGGGCGGACAAGACACGTGAACAAGCGAACAGCGGTAGCAATATTTGCAAACTTATGCAAATGCCGCATAAGAAAACCCGAAACTTTTGATGCCTTGGTAATTAGGCTAAAAATATGGACATCAAATTTAAGCTTGGGGTCAAATATTACACCAAGATCTTTACATGAGTCTGCAGAGGCGAGAACAACATCACATAAGGTGTAATTAAAAATTAAAGGGACGATTTTCAAAGTAAAAGTCATTTTAAAACATTTGGAAACATTAATACGAAGGGAGTTTACATTACACCAGTTATACAGGTTAAAAAGATCAATTTGGAGTTGCTGACAATCTTCAAGGGATCGAATTGTCGGGAATACCTTGAAATCATCAGCATATAGGAGACAAGAAGAGGAAATTACAGAAGGAAGATCATTGATAAACAGTACGAAAAGAAGAGGTCCAAGGATTGACCCATGAGGGACACCAGATGTAGGATTGAATGTAAAGGAAAATGTGCCATAGAGATTGACACGACAAGAACGGGAGGATAAATATGATGAAATCCAAGAATGAAAAGAACCAGATATGCCAAGCAAAGCTAACTTTTGACAGAGCAGGACATGGTTCACGGAGTCAAAAGCTTTCGAGAAGTCCGTGAATATTGCATCTACTTGAAGCTGTTTGTCTAAAGCTCTTGCAATATAGTCTTCGAACTCATCCAAGTTCGTAGAAGTTGAACGGCCCTTTAAGAATCCATGTTGCTGTGGTGTGACAAATGAACTCAGGGACTCAAGAAGCCTGTTGTGCACAAGTCGTTCTAGCAGCTTAGAGAAACAGGAGAGGAGTGATATGGGACGATAGTTTGAGGCAGATGATGGGTCGCCGTTTTTGAAGATAGGAACAACATTTGCATCTTTCCAGTACGTTGGAAAGGTGCCAATACTAAGACTGAGATTGAATATAAGGGAAAGAGGAAAACACAAAGAGGAACAAAGTGACTTTACAAACATATTAGGTAGTCCATCAGTACCAGGGCTAACATTCGGATTGAGCAAGTTAATAAGGGATTCAACTTCAAAAGGATCAGTGGAATAGGATGTACTTGATGCTGGATAAGTTTGAATTGAATTTATAGGGGAGTGTAGTATGTCAGAAGAGGAAAAAGTAGAGGAAAAATATTCGGCAAATAGGTTAGAAATATCCTGAGGGGAGGAGGCTTCAGTATTATTCCATTTGACAGTATGCGGGATGGAAGAGGAAGATTTAAGGGATTGGATCTATGACCAAAAGGGTTTAGGGTTATTTGTCAGGAGGGAGGTCTCTAAGCTGCTAAAATAATTTTTCATGGCCGTTTTGATCTCTGTTTTAGCCAAAGAGCGCAATCTACAGAAATTTTGCCTAGCATCATCACTTCTGGTCAATTTATAGTGCCTATGCCCCTTATCTTTGGCTCCTAAGGCACGAAGAACACTTCGGGTAAGCCAAGGCTTCATATTCGCATTGCGAGGAGCTTGGAGCGGAGTGTAAAGAGCAATCAGATTATTCAGGTAATCATAGAATTTGTTCAAGGAACTATCGCAGTCAAGACGAGTGAAGAAGGTACACCAGTTGACCGAGTCCAGATTGGTTTTAATTGCCTCATCATTTGCTTTAAAGAAATTGTAACGACAAACTGAGGCAGTTCTCTGGGGTTTAAGGGTATCAACGGATAGTGCTAGAGACAAAGGTGGATGATGGAGATCAGGTTGAACATAAGGATGTAAAACGGGAGCTATAGACAGACACCTAGTTTGGAAATTTGACATGACAAGGTCCAGAAGACGGCCATTAGGGTTACGGATATGATTAAATTGCGAAAAAGAACAAAGGGAAAGAAAGGAAGAAAGTAACAAAGAAGGATCATTTGTTTAGGAAATACCAGGTGATGTTAAGTGGTCCCATTCCACTGCCGGTAGATTGAAGTCCCCACAAATTATAATTTTGGAATGTGGATGACGAGCAAGAAGATAGGCAGAGAGTTCATCGAAGAAGGCTTCGTATACCGTTAAGGGAGAATTACAAGGAATAAACACAGAGGAAATTAATAATGAGGAGTTATGAGGAAGAGGGAGTTTCACAATTACACACTCAACAGCACGAGCAAAGTTGAAGTCAGCACAAAGTGAACTATTGAGGGATTTGCAAACTGCAACCAAGACTCCCCCACCATCAGATTTATTAGTGATGTTAAGGTCACGGTCGCAACGGTAAACCAAATAGTCAGGTAATATTTCCGCGTTTGAAATATTCTCATTTAACCACGTTTCAGTTAAAAAGATAACTGAATCGTTACTTAATTGGGACACGAGTAGTAAGTCCTCAAGTTTGGTTCTCAAGCCACGAACATTCTGATAGTAAATAGAAATAAATGACCGATTAGGAAACGAAGAATTACGTTCATAGTTAGATGATCCTTGAAGGTTGTTGAGGCAGTTTGGAACCTTTATCGGGACGAAATCGCCGCTTGGGCTGCATTGTCTCGAACGTTTTAATAAGTGTGCCCTTTGGCCAAAAGTCGGAACTGAGTAGGCTTGAAAGCTCAGCCGGAACTGTCAGCTTGAAAGAACTTATAACCTGGTCAGGAAGGTTGTCTTTTGTTAACTTTACGCACCTGAAAATACTGGGCGTGTAGCCAAGCTTCGATGTTACGTAATTGGTAAGTGTATCCTTTTTTTTTTGTGGTAGGGAGGTGAAGGCATTTACGCCCGCCGAGTCTGGCAGTGTGGGGCTCCCATGGAGGATACCCTTGGACTACCCACTAAACACCTCCCCTGTCAATCTGAGAACCCAGCCTGGAACCGTTTGACACATTTCTTCGGGCCAGGTCTCGTTTTGTTACGCCGTGGGGCGCCTTCAAGCTGGGGAGTCCCTTTCCTAGCGGGAGGGGAGAGGGGAAGAGGAATTGCCAGAAGAGCGATCCCCCAGCCCCAGCACCTCCAGCTGCTGTGAGTCCCTTTTATCTTTTAGGACTGCCCGAGCATAATGTGCCACCTGGTTCCATTTGTCAACCGATTCGAGCATCACCGCAACTATATTATCCGGGGTGAGCTCTCTCGTCTCCCTGTAGAGTTCCCTTTGCAGCCTGGCCCATTTGGTATACGCAAAAAATGTGTGACAGGCATTGTCCTCCTCTCCTGGGCAAAACTGATAATCGGGAGATCGTGACTTACCGATCTTGTGCAGGTAAGACTGAAAACACCCGTGCCCGCTCAAAAGCTGGGTCAGATAGAAGTCAGTCTCACCATGCCTTCGATTTAGCCACGTCTCACATCCGGGATGAGGCGCGCAGTCCAACTTCCCTTCGTGCAATTCACCCAAGACTACTGCCAATCGTTGAGCGAGCGTTGTCTCTCGTTGCGGACAACCATCTCCCTCGCATCCTCGTTTCGGCGCAGGTAAATAGCGCGGCGCTCTCTAGCAAGGAGGGCGACAGGTATCACGCCTGCAATCACTCTCACCGCCGAGTCGGAGACTGTTGGATACGAAGATGCAATTCTCAGTGCTCCTCTTCTCTGTACCTGTGCCAATCGTTTTCGGTATACCTCCTTGCTGAGAGCGTCGCCCCACACCTCTGCTCCGTACAGTAGCACTGACCCTACAGCACTCATCAAGAGGCGTCTTCTTGATGGGCTGCGTCCCCCTACGTTGGCCATAAGTCGACTCAGGGCCGATATTCCCGAAGCAGCCTTCTCAGCCGTTGCCCTGATTTGCTCAGAGAAACTCATCTTTGAGTCGATCAGTAGCCCCAGGTACTTCACCGCTGGCTTCAATTCGACCTGTATATCTCCAATACTGATCATCCTTACTCTAGGGATTCTCTTTTTTGTCAAGATGACCACTTCGGTTTTCTCCAGTGCTAAACTGAGCCCGCGAGCAGTCATCCAGTCCCTCACTCGGCGCATTAGCATACCTAGCCTAAGTTGCGCTTGTTCAACGGTGCGTCCGGCGACCAGAGCCGCAACATCATCCACATAGCCGACCAAGCGCGACTCATCTGGCATCTCAAGTCTCAGTAGCCCGTCGTAAGACACGTTCCACAGGTCCGGACCAAGGATAGATCCCTGGGCAACACCCGATGTAATTTCCATCCTTCGTTGGCCCTGTATCGTGTCGTAGAGCAGGCTTCGGTCTTTTAGGTAGTTCCTCAAAAGCCGCATTAGATATTCTGGAACTTTAAAAGAGTTTTCCAGCGTGTCCAGAATATCCACCCATCTAGCGGAGTTGAAGGCATTCCTGACGTCGACTGTCACCAACAGGACGATCCGTCGCTTGGTGCGACTATATGCCTCTGCCTTTTGGACCGCGTTCACCACCTCTGCAATCGCATCAATGGTAGAACGTCCTGCTCTAAAGCCGTACTGCCGAGGAGATAGGTCCCCAGCAGCACGAATCGCGTCAGTGAGTCTTCCCTTGATGAGTTTCTCTAGCACTTTCCCAGCCGTGTCTAGCATGCATAACGGGTGGTATGCAGACGGCGATTCGGGATTTCCCTTCCCCTTGCTGATCAGCACGAGCCTCGCCACCTTCCATCGTACCGGGAAAACCCCGTCCCGTAGGCAAGCGTTGAATGTGCTGAGCAGCAAGTCAGGACAATAGTGATAGACGAGCTGCAAAACCTCAGCTGGAACACCATCTGGACCTGGAGCCTTCCTCGCTTTCAGGGAGAGGACTGCCTCCTCCAGTTCCAGCTGTGTGAAGAGTGGGCACTCGACTGCTGTTTCACCATGGACAGCGTCAACACGGACGGGATGGGCGGGGAAGAGTCCCCGCACTATCGCGTCCATCTTTTCCGCGTCATGTATGCAAGGCTTCCGTAGGGCATCAAGTTTCCCCATGACCAGCTTGTAGCCAAGGCCCCTCGGATTCCTATTTACATCGTCCACGAGATCTTGCCAGCATCAGGCCTTGCTCTTGTTAATAAGCCTGCGAAGATATTTCCTGCCGGACCTGTATGCTGCTAGCCTAGTGTCTGCCTCCTCCCGTGTTCGCGCCCGCTGGGCCTCTCGCTGAAGTTTGTGACACTCGCTTCTTTGTTCGGCGATCTCGTTTGACCACCAGTATACTGGAGGACTACCGTGTCGGGGTCTCCGACGGGGCATGGAAAACTCGCAAGCAGCTATGATGGTACTCATAGTTGAGTTCACGAAGTCCTTGGCTGTGGGCCCTCCACTCCCTGGCGGTGCTCCCAGCAACGGTGCGCCTGCCGTAAGTGCGGCAGCGAACCTCTCAACATCCATCCTCCCAGTCCTCCATCCGAGGATTGAAGTTTGGGAATATGCACGCAGAGTGGCACCGTCGTGAATCTCAACCGCTATATACTGGTGATCACTAGCCGAGTAGTCCTCTAGTACTAGCCAGTTGTGTACTCTAGGTACCAGGGACTCCGAAGCGAGTGTCACATCGGGTATGGTTCCTACGCAACCTCATCGGCGGAAAGTGTGGGTGTTACCAGTATTTAGGACCAAAAGCGCTGTTCTGGCCGCCATGTCCAAGATTTGCTTTCCCCTTGGGTCGGATTGTGGCATACCCCATTCAATGGCTCTAGCATTGAAGTCCCCCCCCGACCAGCATGTGGCCCTCTGTGTTCGAGGCAGCGTCCTCCAGGGCATCGAGTTTGGTTCGAAAAGATCGCATTGCCTCGTTAGGTGTCAGATAAACACTGAAATATGTTATCCCTGAACACCGCACCCACACAAAACCATCCCCGCGTCCATGGCCCTGCACCTGAAGGCGGGCGCTGTCTCGAACCCAGATGGCCGAGGTACTAGATTTGTCAGGGTACCACGCTTGCGAGTCCTTGTTATGATGTTGCTCGCTCAGCAACAGGAGGTCAGCTTTCTTATCCCTCGCAAACTGCTCAAGTAGATCCTGGGCGTTTGTGCTTCGGTGCAAATTGACCTGCGGGATACGGATCATTTGAGTATCGATTTGGCTTTAGTTAGGGCCTCCTTGAAAACCCAGCATCTCCCTGTCCCCGGCTCATGTTTGAGGTCGCCGGGTGCTAGCTTAGCATCCTTGCAAAGAATGCATTTTGCCTCGCCCGTGCACTCCTTCCTTTTGTGCCCCGTTTCACCACATTTGTAGCACAGAGATCTCTTGTCGGGTCCCCTACAGCCATACGCGGTGTGTCCGTATTCGAAGCATCTGAAGCAGCGGATAGGGATCGCTCTTCTCCGTATCCTGCAGATCACCCAACCTATCTTAATTTTGCCCTTCGCCAGGATTTGCTGGGCGTCTTTATCAGCTAGTTCGACAATAGCCATGCGTTGCCCCCTTGTATTTTCACGTGTAACCTTAGTTGTGTTGTAAGCGAGCCTTGATATGAACAACTGGAGAGGTGGGAAGACTGCTCGTAATACTCCGTTATCAGCTAAAACACTCTCTGTAGAGTTTTGTGGTGCTGAAGACACAACGATATTTTGCTGAATATTCGTTAATTGTGTTGGGCTCAGTTCGGATTGAGGCTGAATTTTATATTGCTGTTGTAAAAGCAAGATAGACTGCTGCATGCGACTATTATGTTGCGGGACCGTATCTTTATTAATTGTAGCCGGAATCGACTCCTGATGACAAGCATGCAGTTGTTGCGCAAGCACACTTCGCGTAAGGGGCCGCTGCTGCTCAAGAGGTGACACGGTAGAACTTTTGATAATGCTGTGACGGCGTGAAGATACCAGCTCATCATACACACCGGGCGAAAGTAACTGAGGGGACAGCAGAAAATTTTGAGGTGTAGACGGTTGAACCGGAAACTGCTGTAGCTGATCCTCACTCTGCGGTAGACTCAGGAGCAATTGCTATTGTTGTAAAGCATGCTCAGGTTTCTGTTGTTGTAAAGCAAGCTTAGGTTGGTGTTGTTGTAGTTCATTTTCAGGTGGAAGGAAAGTAACACCCTGTTCCAGTTGCTGGTTCATCCGGCAGGTTGACGATAACTCCGCCTGCACAATTGAAACAAGAGATGCTAAAGAAGTTTTAGACTCATTAAGTTTCGCCTGCATTTTCGAAAATGAAGCTGAAAGGGACTCCACTGTAGCATTGGCTGACCGAAGCCGGTCCACAAATGATGATATGGTATATTTGCGGCACCTAGCGCAATACCAGTATACCCCAGAACCGCTTCGCATAATATTATCAGTCACTGGGCCAGTTAAGTTCGCGCATTTAGCGTGGAAAGTTAGTCCACAAAGGCCAAAATACGTTACCATTTTAGTTTTATTCGGCCTATCTAGGCAAGTAGTAGCCATGCATATAGACATAATGCAATTAAAAAGTTAGAGCTTAGCACAGGCACAAACTCACGCACTACAACAATAGATCAATAAATTTACAAAATATGTAGAGGTGAGTCTTTGCTAAATTATCTCAGACGATAAATTAACGCCTAAAGATATGCAAAGTCAAAGAATCTAAAAAGTTTTTGCTTAGCTATAACACGAACCTAAAATTATGATCCACAAACACTCCACAAAGGAAAATCCAAGGAGAAATTCGTGAAATGGTTTAAGCCACGGCAAAAAGTTTAACCAAGACACTAGTAGTGATTAAAATTCTTGAGTTCACAATAAGCAAATCACTATTGAATATAATATCGCGAATTGATGACACTGAAGCTTTTTGCTTCTAATGAGAACAAAGAAAAATTTGTATAGGATTAAGAAAAGTAAATTTAAATTTCAGATACCACACTGTCACTGTTAGCAAAGACACAATATCTTAACGCGGTGGAAACGAGATCACCCAAAGACACTAACCGAAAGAACTTCAGCGGTGAATTAATTAAAGATACTAGGTAATTAGTCGATTTCAAAGCACAGCGAGAAGATACACAGCAAAGCTCGTTGACTGTCGAAGTCAAGTGTGTGAAGTGTGAAGTGTTGTCCTCGGACAACAATATCGTTCGGACCTGCTTTTGATTTATACATTAGTGGCTTACCATCATTGTATGACTAGCAAGGCCGAATGATATAAATCAGTTCCAAGTTACGAGAGCTATTGATTTTTGCCCCGCACCAGAATGTTTATGTGCTTCGCGCGTGAGCAAAAGGAGCTTGAAGCTGTGAAATACTCCCACCGGTCCACACCTCAAGGTAAATTTTTTAGGCGACGAGAGCAACCAGAATGACGCTCTTTAGCGGAGCTTGAACCCAGCGTGCCTGCTCTGTCCACACCATCTTGTCTCATATCACCCATAATAGACCGCGCGTCGGAGACCATCTCTCCATCATCCACAGAACTAGACCAAAAACACCAAACCGAAGTACACGAACTGGCTCCTATGACAAGAATTACTACGTGTTGGAACTGCCAGCAGACGGAACACCATTTCACTGCATACCAGGCAGAGGCTAACATCTTTTGTTTCCATTGTGAGATCCAGATACACATGTGCCAAATCGTACCAACTGCAGTGCTCACAGCAGCCAGCAGCACTCGAGACAGACCCAGTAACGAAACGGTACTTCGTCATGTCTACTGACAGTTCCACTACGAAACGCTCCTCCCCAGAAAACACACAAGATACTACCACCCCGATATCTTTGCTGGTCCATGATGCTGCAGATGACACATCTTCTCCGAAGGCCTCTCCAAAGACATTATTGAAGCGACCACCTCAGCTACTGCCTGAAGAACCTCGGCAGCCATGGGATTGTGCTTTGAAACGATACCATATTAGGCTACAGGGGTATAATGCCGCACGAGAGAGGATTTTCGCGCTGCCGAAGAGGTCGCCCCACACCAGTACAAGACTAAGTGATCAACTCGTCGTTGGAAGAGCTTCCGCAGGAGAGTGCGCATCTGTCGTCAAACTTTAAACATATGTAGCATCTCGGAGGTTTCTGAGAATGACACACGACCCTACGCACCAATCAAAGCGTTGGGCGAAATCGCTGTTGCACTGATTGACATGGGCACAAGTATTAGCTGCCTTGCCTCGAGTCCCGGCTAAAAGTTACTCCATCAACACCCTATGGTGGTAAGACCTTGGCGTTCTGATATCAGCATAGCTGATGGCACCAAACATCCTATCCAGGGTAGATTGGCAGCAACCGTGATGTTCAGAGGTCAAACTAAGGATATTACTTTCTACATTATCCCTCTACTGATTCAGCACGTGCACGTTGGCGTCGATTTCATCCTTCAATTTATTTGGCCCCAGACCTATTCATGGACTCACCCTTAAATACTATATATGTCAATGAACTGGCTTCTATACCCGACAGACACGAATTGACGCCTAACCAACAACAACGTCTGGAAGCATCCATCGCTGCTTTTCCATCTTACGCTACGCAAGGCCTTGGCCGCACCACTCTGGTCGCACATGTCATCGATGTTGGCAAGAGTAAACGAATAAAGCAGAGACACTACCCCATCTCGCCGGTCATGGAAACGCTAGTGTACGTAGAATTGGACAGGATGCTAGAGTTGGGGTTTTTAGAAGAGCCCAAAGTGCCTGGCCTTCACCGGTAACCTTGGTGGTGAAGCCAGGTAAAGTCCGTCTTTGTCTAGATGCCCAGAAAGTCAACGCAGTGACCTTTAAAGACGCTTACTCTCTTCCGCTTATCGATGAAGTATTGAGAACATTACCGAAAGTAAACTACATTACAGGTCTCGACTTAAAAGATGCATTCAAGATCGAGGGATAAAACAGCCTTCATCTGAAACACTAAGTGTCCGTGTACCTGGATGACATTCTACTCATCACGGAAACGTTTGACCAGCATCTTCTACTGCTGCAAGAAGTAGCCCTGCATATCACTAGGGCAAGACTCACCACCAAGGTTCAGAACAGTTTGTTTATCGATTTATCGATAGCGCCCTCAGACCGGGGAACCAAACGCGTCCCCAGGGTTGCGGATAGGGGAAGACCTTTCTCGAAAGGTTCGCTGCGAATAACCAATAAGCAGCCGTGGACAATGGTTGGCAGTGAAGGGAGAGTCTCAGGACAAATACCTGAGTGTCAATGATCTTCACTGTGACATGACGTAATATATGGCGTCATCAATTATCCATATATCCTGGCAGTAGGTAAAATGCTATGGGAACGGAAACCCAGACAGAAAACTAAATCATGCAGGTCCACAAGGGGTCGGATCCCCAGTACCGGCAGCAGAGGGTAGTGAGCGAGCAGGCTCCCGGCCGTCGTCATCCAGCGACTGCAATGTTATAGAAGTGGTGAACTTGGCTTCTGTAACAGATATAACTACAAGCAAACAGGACGCTAGCATGGAGAACCCTTTCAGGCAAAAACCGCTGTTGGCAAGAACACCGATAAAACAAGTCACCGATTGTGGGGGGAGGCATCAAACCCCAGAAACACTGTCAAAGTCAACATCACAGGTTAAATCATCGGAGACAGACCACAGACGGACTAACGAACGAAAGAAGGCAGAGAGCGTTGTGCAACCTGGCATCATTGCAGCCTTTGGGCGCAGTAGAAGGACTATGCGCACCCCAGAGCGCCCAGTGCAAGACGTACACAATCCGGATCAAGATGCGACACCAACAGAGGCCAGTGTAAGACTGGGGGAGGGAGAAGTTTTGCCGTTGGCCGGCGCCACTTCAAACGTCAGCAAAGCGATAGAAGCAAAGGGGCTAGGAAACGGGGGCCTCTCCCAAGAGGTGGCGCCAAATAACACAATCGCCCTTGACCGCGCCGAAATGGAGCGGCTTACATGGAAAGCGGGGACTATCGTTAAACAACTGAGGGCTGCCTGCGAAGTGCAGAAAAACATAGGCAAGAGTGTCAGGAATGGCATTCTTGAACTGGAGGAGCTTTTTGACCGCATAACGCACTACAGGCGGAGGTGGCTTGCAACCGAAAAGCACCAAAAAGACACGCTCTGCCTCAAGGCATCAGTGGGTCCTAGCAGCAGCAAAAGAATGGCCGGTAGCCCAATTGAAGGCGACCGTGAGAAAAGGAAGAATCACGAGACCATAAAGGAAGTTGTCACTCCAGGCGAGGAGTTTCATGTGGTGCGAAACAAGGCAGCGAAAAAAACGGCCAAAAAGCTGCTCCTAGAAAAAACAGACAAACAGCTCAACCACGAAAAGAACAAAGAACCCCCCGATATACCGCAGAAAACAAAAAACGAACCGCGGCGCAAACCCTTGCGAGAGGCACTGCTTATTAAACCCACTAAGGGCCGAACCTACGCAGATGTTCTCCGTGAAATTAAAGGAGCGGTCAAGCCAGACGACACCAAAACTGCTATCAAAGCAGTTCGACCAACCCGGACCGGTGGCCTGCTGGTGGAATTTGGGCCAGAGGCCACAAACAAAGATGCATTCCGTGACGCGGTTCAAAAGGTTCTTGGAGATGCGGCAACGGTTGCCTCGCTCGAACCAATGGCCACCCTGGAAATCAGGGACCTCAACTGCGTTACGGACAATGCTGAAGTAGAGGATGCCATTAGGAGGGAGTTCCCCAGCTTAAGTGAAGTCAAGGCAAGATTGACACGTGAAAACACAAGGGGGCAACGCATGGCTATTGTCGAACTAGCTGATAAAGATGCCCAGCAAATCCTGGCGAAGAGCAAAGTTAAGATAGGTTGGGTGATCTGCAGGATACGGAGTAGAGCGATCCCTATCCGCTGCTTCAGATGCCTCGAATACGGACACACCGCGTATGGCTGTAGGGGACCCGACAGGAGATCTCTGTGCTACAAATGTGGTGAGACGGGGCACAAAAGGAAGGAGTGCACGGGCGAGGCAAAATGCATTCTTTGCAAGGATGCTAAGCTAGCACCCGGCGACCTCAAACATGAGCCGGGGACAGGGAGATGCTGGGTTTTCAAGGAGGCCCTAACTAAAGCCAAATCGATACTCAAATGATCCGTATCCTGCAGGTCAATTTGCACCGAAGCACGAACGCCCAGGACCTACTTGAGCAGTTTGCGAGGGATAAGAAAGCTGACTTGCTGTTGCCGAGCGAGCAACATCATAACAAGGACTCGCAAGCGTGGTACCCTGACAAATCTAGTACCTCGGCCATCTGGGTTCGAGACAGCGCCCGCCTTCAGGTGCAGGGCCATATACGCGGGGATGGTTTTGTGTGGGTGCGGTGTTCAGGGATAACATATTTCAGTGTTTATCTGAAGCCTAACGAGGCAATGCCATCTTTTCGAACCAAACTCGATGCCCTGGAGGACGCTGTCTCGAACACAGAGGGCCACATGCTGGTCGGGGGAGACTTCAACGCTAGAGCCATTGAATGGGGTATGCCACAATCCGACCCAAGGGGAAAGCAAATCTTGGACATGGTGGCCAGAACAGCGCTTTTGGTCCTAAATACTGGTAACACCCCTACTTTCCGCCGCTGGGGTTGCGTAGGAACCATACCCGATGTGACACTCGCTTCGGAGTCCCTGGTACCTAGAGTACACAACTGGCTAGTACTAGAGGACTACTCGGCTAGTGATCACCAGTATATAGCTGTTGAGATTCACGACGGTGCCACTCTGCGTGCATGTGCCCAAACTTCAATCCTCGGATGGAGGACTGGGAGGATGGACGTTGAAAGGTTCGCTGACGCGCTTACGGCAGGCGCACCGTTGCTGGGAGCTCCGCCGGGGAGTGGAGGGCCCACAGCCAAGGACTTGGTGAACTCAACTATGAGTACCATCATAGTTGCTTGCGAGTCTTCCATGCCCGTCGGAGACCCCGACACGGTAAGCCTCCAGTATACTGGTGGTCAAACGAGATCGCCGAACAAAGAAGCGAGTGTCACAAACTTCGGCGAGAGGCAAAGCGGGCGCGAACACGGGAGAAGGCAGACACTAGGCTAGCAGCATACAGGTCCGGCAGGAAATATCTTCGCAGGCTTATTAACAAGAGCAAGGCCCAACGGAAGCCCTGCTTACATGAAGCAGAGAAGATGGACGAGATCGTACGGGCACTATTCCCCACGCACCCTGTCCGTGTCGATTCAGCTCATGCACAAACACCAATAGAATGCTTACCTTTCACAATGATGGAACTGGAGCAGGCAATTCTATCCATGAAAGCAAGGAAGGCGCCGGGACCAGATGGCGTTCCTGCTGAGGTTTTGCAGCTTGTCTACAAGCTTTGTCCTGACTTGTTGCTCAGTATGTTCAACGCTTGCCTCTACGAAGGTGTATTTCCGGAACGCTGGAAAGTGGCGAGGCTCGTACTGATCAGCAAGGGGAAGGGAAATTCCAAGATGGCGTCTGCATACCGCCCGTTATGTGTGCTAGACACGGCTGGGAAAGTGCTCGAGAAACTCATCAAGGGAAGACTCACTGACGCGGTCCGTTCTGCCGGGGACCTATCTCCACGGCAGTATGGTTTTAGAGCAGGTCGCTCCACTATTGACGTGATAGCGGAAGTAGTGAGCGCGGTCCAAAGAGCAGAGACTCACTGCCAGTCAAACAAAAGGGTTGTGTTGCTCGTGACGCTTGACGTCAGAAACGCCTTCGATTCCGCTAGATGGGCGGATATTCTGGAAGCACTGGAAAACTCTTTTCAAGTTCCAGAATATCTGATGCAGATTTTGAAGAACTACCTGACAGACCGGAGCCTGCTCTATGAGACGAAGGAGGATCGGTGGAGGATGGAAGTTACATCGGGTGTTGCACAAGGCTCCATCCTTGGCCCAGGCCTGTGGAACGTGTCTTACGACGGGCTACTGACAATCGAGCTGCCGGATGAGTCGCGCTTGATCGGCTGTGCAGATGATGTGGCGCCGCTAGTTGCGGGACACACTGTTGAACAAGCGCAACTCAGATTGGGTATGCTAATGCGCCGAGTGAGGGACTGGATGACTGCTCGCGGGTTCAGCCTAGCTTTGGAGAAAACCGAAGTAGTCATCTTGACAAAGAAGAGAATCCCTAGAGTAAGGATGATCAACATTGGGGAAGCACTCGTTGAGACCAAACTAGCAGTGAAGTACCTGGGCATTTTGATCGACTCGAAGAGGCGTTTCTCCGCGCAAATCAGGGCAATAGCTGACAAGGCTGCAGCGAGTGTTTCGGCTCTCAGCCGGCTAATGGCCAACATAGGGGGTCCCACCTCATCAAGAAGGAGACTTCTGATGAGTGCAGTACAATCGGTGCTGTTGTACGGATCGGAGATATGGTGTGAGGCTCTCAACAAGGGGCTGTATCGAAGGCGCTTGGCACAGGTGCAGCGACGGGGAGCGCTGCGGATTGTCTCGGAGTCGGCAGTGCTGGTCATCGCAGGAGTGATACCCATTGCCTTCCTTGCCAAGGAGCGCCGCAGAATCTACCTGCGGAGGAACGAAAGCGACAGAGATGCTGTCGCCCACGAAGAATGAGAACGCTCACTCAGTGATTGGCAACAGTCCTGGGTGAGCGATACAAAAGGTAGGTGGACCGCACGCCTTATTGGTGACCTGAGGCCGTGGCTCAATCGAAGGCATAGTGAGACTGACTTCTATCTAACTCAGCTACTGAGTGGACATGGATACTTTCGGTCTTACCTGCACAAGATTGGTAAGTCACGGTCTCCTGACTGCATATTCTGTGCTGGTGAGGTCGATGATGCCTACCACACATTTTTTGTATGCAAGAGGTGGGAAAGGCAGCGCGGTGACCTCATTGAATAAATGGGAGATCTCTCTCCGGATGAACTCACTGGAGAGATGCTCACATCCGCTGACAAATGGAACTGTGTGGCACATCACGCTCGGGCAGTCCTTAAGATAAAAAGGAAAATATATGAGCGCCTGGAGGCGTCCAGGGCGGAGGGGTCTCTTATCTAGAAATCCCTCTCCCTTCCCCTCCTTCCGTTGGAAAAGGGATCCCTGTAGCCCGGTGGCACCTAAAAGCGTAGAGAAATGAGGCTTAGCCCGAGGTAATGTGTCAAACGATTCCAGGCTAGGTTCTCAGATTGACAGGGGAGGTGTTTAGTGGGTAGTCCAAGGGTATGCTCCATCATTCCGTGACGTGGTTCAAAAGGTTCTTGGAGATGCGGTAACGGTTGCCTCGCTCGAACCAATGGCCACCCTGGAAATCAGGGACCTCGACTGCGTCACGGACAAAGCTGAAGTAGAGGATGCCATTAGGAGGGAGTTCCCCAGCTTAAGTGAAGTCAAGGCAAGATTGACACGTGAAAACACAAGGGGGCAACGCATGGCTATCGTCAAACTAGCTGATAAAGACGCCCAGCAAATCCTGGTGAAGGGCAAAGTTAAGATAGGTTGGGTGATCTGCAGGGTACGGAGAAGAGCGATCCCTATCCGCTGCTTCAGATGCCTCGAATACGGACACACCGCGTATGGCTGTAGGGGACCCGACAGGAGACCTCTGTGCTACAAATGTGGTGAAACGGGGCACAAAAGGAAGGAGTGCACGAACGAGGCAAAATGCATCCTTTGCAAGGATGCTAAGCTAGCACCCGGTGACCTCAAACATGAGCCGGGGACAGGGAGATGCTGGGTTTTCAAGGAGGCCCTAACTAAAGCCAAATCGATACTCAAATGATCCGTATCCTGCAGGTCAATTCGCACCGAAGCACAAACGCCCAGGACCTACTTGAGCAATTTGCGGGGGATAAGAAAGCTGACCTCCTGTTGCTGAGTGAGCAACATCATAACAAGGACTCGCAAGCGTGGTACCCTGACAAATCTAGTACCTCGGCCATCTGGGTTCGAGACAGCGCCCGCCTTCAGGTTCAGGGCCATGGACGCGGGGATGGTTTTGTGTGGGTGCGGTGTTCAGGGATAACATATTTCAGTGTTTATCTGAAGCCTAACGAGGCAATGCCATCTTTTCGAACCAAACTCGATGCCCTGGAGGACACTGTCTCGAACACAGAGGGCCACATGCTGGTCGGGGGAGACTTCAACGCTAGAGCCATTGAATGGGGTATGCCACAATCCGACCCAAGGGGAAAGCAAATCTTGGACATGGCGGCCAGAACAGCGCTTTTTGTCCTAAATACTGGTAACACCCCTACTTTCCGCCGCTGGGGTTGCGTAGGAACCATACCCGATGTGACACTCGCTTCGGAGTCCCTGGTACCTAGAGTACACAACTGGCTAGTACTAGAGGACTACTCGGCTAGTGATCACCAGTATATAGCGGTTGAGATTCACGACAGTGCCACTCTGCGTGCATGTGCCCAAACTTCAATCCTCGGATGGACGTTGAGAGGTTCGCTGACGCGCTTACGGTAGGCGCACCGTTGCTGGGAGCTCCGCCAGGGAGTGGAGGGCCTACAGCCAAGGACTTGGTGAACTCAACTATGAGTACCATCATAGCTGCTTGCGAGTCTTCCATGCCCGTCGGAGACCCCGACACGGTAAGCCTCCAGTATACTGGTGGTCAAACGAGATCGCCAAACAAAGAAGCGAGTGTCACAAACTTCGGCGAGAGGCCCAGCGGGCGCGAACACGGGAGGAGGCAGACACTAGGCTAGCAGCATACAGGTCCGGCAGGAAATATCTTCGCAGGCTTATTAACAAGAGCAAGGCCCGATGCTGGCAAGACCTCGTGGACGATGTAAATGGGGATCCGTGGGGCCTTGGCTACAAGCTGGTCATGGGGAAACTTGGTGCCCTACGGAAGCCTTGTATACATGACGCGGAAAAGATGGACGTGATAGTGCGGGGACTCTTCCCCGCCCATCCCGTCCGTGTTGACGCTGTCCATGGTGAAACAGCAGTCGAGTGCCCACTCTTCACACAGCTGGAACTGGAGGAGGCAGTCCTCTCCCTGAAAGCGAGGAAGGCTCCAGGTCCAGATGGTGTTCCAGCTGAGGTTTTGCAGCTCGTCTATCACTATTGTCCTGACTTGCTGCTCAGCACATTCAACGCTTGCCTACGGGACGGGGTTTTCCCGGTACGATGGAAGGTGGCGAGGCTCGTGCTGGTCAGCAAGGGGAAGGGAAATATCGAATCACCGTCTGCATACCGCCCGTTATGCATGCTAGACACGGCTGGGAAAGTGCTAGAGAAACTCATCAAGGGAAGACTCACTGACGCGATTCGTGCTGCTGGGGACCTATCACCTCGGCAGTACGGCTTTAGAGCAGGACGTTCTACCATTGATGCGATTGCAGAGGTGGTGAACGCGGTCCAAAAGGCAGAGGCATATAGTCGCACCAAGCGAAGGATCGTCCTGTTGGTGACACTCAACGTCAGGAATGCCTTCAACTCCGCTAGATGGGTGGATATTCTGGACACGCTGGAAAACTCTTTTCAAGTTCCAGAATATCTAATGCGGCTTTTGAGGAACTACCTAAGGGACCGAAGCCTGCTCTACGACACGACACAGGGCCAACGAAGGATGGAAATTACATCGGATGTTGCCCAGGGATCTATCCTTGGTCCGGACCTGTGGAACGTGTCTTACGACGGGCTACTGAGACTTGAGATGCCAGATGAGTCGCGCTTGGTCGGCTATGCGGATGATGTTGCGACTCTGGTCGCCGGACGCACCGTTGAAGAAGCGAAACTTAGGCTAGGTATGCTAATGCGCCGAGTGAGGGACTGGATGACTGCTCGCGGGCTCAGTTTAGCACTGGAGAAAACCGAAGTGGTCATCTTGACAAAAAAGAGAATCCCTAGAGTAAGGATGATCAGTTTTGGAGATATAAAAATCGAGTCGAAGCCAGCAGTGAAGTACCTGGGGCTACTGATCGACTCAAAGATGAGTTTCTCTGAGCAAATCAGGGCAACGGCTGAGAAGGCTGCTTCGGGAATATCGGCCCTGAGTCGACTTATGGCCAACGTAGGGGGACCCAGCCCATCAAGAAGACGCCTCTTGATGAGTGCTGTAGGGTCAGTGCTACTGTACGGAGCAGAGGTGTGGGGCGACGCTCTCAGCAAGGAGGTATACCGAAAACGATTGGCACAGGTACAGAGAAGAGGAGCACTGAGAATTGCATCTTCGTATCCAACAGTCTCCGACTCGGCGGTGAGAGTGATTGCAGGCGTGATACCTGTCGCCCTCCTTGCTAGAGAGCGCCGCGCTATTTACCTGCGCCGAAACGAGGATGCGAGGGAGATGGTTGTCCGCAACGAGAGACAACGCTCGCTCAACGATTGGCAGTAGTCTTGGGTGAATTGCACGAAGGGAAGGTGGACTGCGCGCCTCATCCCGGATGTGAGACCGTGGCTAAATCGAAGGCATGGTGAGACTGACTTCTATCTGACCCAGCTTTTGAGCGGGCACGGGTGTTTTCAGTCTTACCTGCACAAGATCGGTAAGTCACGGTCTCCCGATTGTCGGTTTTGCCCAGGAGAGGAGGACAATGCCTGTCACACATTTTTTTGCGTGTACCAAATGGGCCAGGCTGCGAAGGGAACTCTACATGGAGACGGGAGAGCTCACCCCGGATAATATAGTTACAGTGATGCTCGAATCGGTTGACAAATGGAACCAGGTGGCACATTATGCTCGGGCAGTCCTAAAATATAAAAGGGACTCACAGCAGCTGGAGGTGCTGGGGCTGGGGGATCGCTCTTCTGGCATTTCCTCTTCCCCTCTCCCCTCCCGCTAGGAAAGGGACTCCCCAGCTTGAAGGCGCCCCACGGCGTAACAAAACGAGACCTGGCCCGAAGTAATGTGTCAAACGGTTCCAGGCTAGGTTCTCAGATTGACAGGGGAGGTGTTTAGTGGGTAGTCCAAGGGTATCCTCCACGGGAGTCCCACACTGCCAGACTCGGCGGGCGTAAACGCCTTCACCTCCCTACCACAACAAAAAAAAAAAGGGTATCCTCCATCGGAGTTCCACACTGCCAGACTCGGCGGGCGTAAAGCCTTCACCTCCCCACCGCAAAAAAAAAGGTCCAGAACAGTAAGTTTGTTATGAACGAAGTCCGATATCAAGGACATGTCGTCGGACATGGTACCATCAAAACGGATCCAGACAAAACTCGGGTGATCGATGAGTTTCCCTTACCGATGGCTGTTAAGCAGGTACGACGTTACCTCAGAGTGTGCGGTTAGTACCGAAGGTACGCTTGAAATCATCCAACAGATTCAGCACCTCTATCGGACATCCTCCGGACGGGTGAGTTCATTTGGACCGAACTCGGTCGAAAGGCATTCGAAGAGCTCAAGCAAGCCTTGACATCTGCTCCAGTCTTGCATAGCTCTGATTTTCAGAAAACCTTCTGCATTCTTTGTGATGCGCGTCAAAATGGAGTTGGGGTCATGTTGGTGCAATTGACCGAAGAGGGAGAGGAAGCTCCCACTGCTTACATGTCCTGTAACCTGAACTCCGCTCAAAGGAACTGGCTGTCAAGTGTTTCCCAGCATACATCAAAGGCCACCAGCTTAAGATCATCACGAAACACGCTTCGCTACAATGGCTGATGTACCAAGTGGATCTAGATGGACGTCTGGCCCGATGGGCTCTTAAACTGCAAGGGTTCAAGTTTTCCATCAAACCAGATACTCTCTCGCGAATGCTTTCAACCGAAGGAGCGGAATTGGCATTAAGTGGCCATGATCCTATCGAGATAGACTTAGAAAGCCCGCATTTTAAGTCAGACAGCTACAACGAGTTGAGCAAATCATTGTAACCTAACAAACACAGTTGCCTGATTTGAAAGGGATAGACGGCTATATTTATCGACGTAATGAATATGTACGCGGTGATTCATTACAGAAGAAGAGTCTTGGAAACTCTGGGTGCTGGAGGAAATGACTCACAATCTATTCCTCTGCGCACACGACCATCCTTTAAATGCCCACAATGGCTACGGTCGAATGCCTCGGCGCCTTGAAAAATACTTATTTTGGCCTCAAATTTCATTCCAGGTCAAAGACTATGTAAGCGCTGTGAGATCTATAAGGTACTGAAGCGCCCAACCAGCCTCTTTGACCTCATATGAGTCAATTCAACGTGCTGGAGCGAGTATTCCAACGTATGTATACAGACCTGCTCGGCGCATACCCTCATTTTTCTATGGGACACGTTGGAGCTATTGTTGTGCTGGACAAGCTCCCTAAATTCTCACCTGAGGAACCTATTCGCAAATGCACGACTCCACCCATTGTGAAATTTTTAGAGAGTCACCGGTGTCTCGCCTTACTTTGCCACCTTCGGATGGCACATTTGCCATGGCAAATTGTACAGGCAACTACTGTAGTTAAAATGTTTGGGAGATCCCTTCGATGCGGCCACGAACGTTTAGGTGACCTCCGCCAACAAATCGGATGGAAGGTAAAGACTTCAGGACGTGCAAATGAGACACATTACAACCAGAGGTCCCGACCTTCCGATTTTAAAGAAGGGATGAGGTTTTTCGTCGCAACTTCCACCAAAGTGAAGCTAATGGGCGTTACAATGCCAAGCTAGATCACCGTTTTCTGAAAAGCCACGAACATTTAGGTGACCTCCGCCAACAAATCGGATGGAAGGTAAAGACTTCAGGACGTGCAAATGAGACACATTACAACCAGAGGTCCCGACCTTCCGATTTTAAAGAAGGGATGAGGTTTTTCGTCGCAACTTCCACCAAAGTGAAGCTAATGGGCGTTACAATGCCAAGCTAGATCACCGTTTTCTGAAAAGCCGTGTACAGAAGGTTGTAGGACTCAATTGTTACCTCCTCCCAGACCTATCGGGGAGAGAAATCGGAGTATATCACGCAAAAGACCTGCGTCAATAGTCGTATAGAGAGATCTTTCCCCGGGAGCCTTGATGGTGTATGTAGGATACACATCAAATTGAGGTCCCAGTTCATACCAGCATACATAGGTGTAGTAATCGAGCAGTAACCTAAGCAAATTTTTCTGAGTTGCTGATAACGTAATGTTGCAAGTTCATTGACATCAACAGCATATGGAGTAGCATTGTAAATTCTCAAATCTCCTATAACCGGTAAATTTGAAGAGATGTTTAGGTTTGTAAATGATATAATGATGATTTTAAATGATATAAAGATAGGATAAATGACTGGTGGTGTTGTGAACGCTATAGCTTTTCAGCTGCAGTTGGATGTTCCTTAATGAACACTCAGATTGAGGTAACTTGAATATTGTTGGCGCTGCAGACTGAATTTAGGTAGGTTGGCTCCTCAGCTGCGAATATCCAATGGTTGACCCTTTGTAGTTTCACGCACATGTACTCGTCAATAAGTTTTGTTAAGGAACATAAAGCATTGCTGTTTTTGTTGAGCAGTTTCACTTCACATGCCAAGTAGCTGCATACGGATGTATGAATGGTTTATATGCTGGGACATAGGAGGTAATTTGGTGGATTCTCAATGCAATCTCTGATGTTACTTGTAGGCATTTGTCCCTAAGATTGTTGATAGCCAACAACGAAATCCTAGGTTTGATGGCAACCATGGTATTGTTAACTATCTTTGGAATTGGTGTGAAATGGAATACATGAAATCGCTCTTGGCTGATCAATGGCAACTTTATGTTGAAGATAAAATAATCCTTAGTGGTGGCACCCTTTATCAACATTAATTTGTAAAAAATGGTTGGGTCGTTGTCCTGGATTGGTAATTGGAGGGGTGGTTCCAAATGGGCTTTATTTTGCTGATCTCCTGTTGTATTTGGCCGACTGGTAATAACATTGGACTGAGCTCTCCATGGTGGGTGTCAATAAGAACGTCCATTAGTAGGGCTTGCACCCTTTGCAAACTGGTTACCAGCTGTGAGAGCTGTTGTTGATATTCTTGAACATCGTGGTCTTACTCCTGTGCACCATGTCATTAATTTTTTCTTCCAAGTAACCGAAGGTTTCGTTGATTTGTGCCTGATCCTTTTTAATGAAGTTGATGGTAGCATCGAGAATTGACGCCTGGCGATGTGCGAGTGTGCGATGCTACCAATCAGGTCAATGGCACCCCGTTCAGCTCCTTTCCTGGCTATCAAGACCTCATTAAGCTGTAGCTCATTAATGACAAGATCGAATTTTTTGATCAAGACGTGACAGGAGGAGTTCTGAAGAATTGATCCACGTAAATGTTGTAAAGCTTCTCTCCCGGTGAGCATAACTAGTATGCCCTTCCAAATGGGTTTAATTTCGTAGTTTATTATTAAACTCCACTAGGCTGCTAAAGGTTGAGTGGTTGAAATCTGTTCAAAATGAATGCCTGGTGCATTTTTGAATTTCGTCATACGAACTGGTGATGCCAAAACTAGTGGTAGAAGCAGTAAGGCAACTATGATGGTGAGCATCCCCAAATAGGCTTTCAATTTTTATCGCTATTTAGGCACTGTCGACATCCTCTCGCAGTCTGGCTGATCCTCTTCATTCATCCGCTGACGGCGTGATGGCCCTGGGATGTGGCTTGAGGTAATCTTCCACGGTAAGTGGAGCCAATCTGTGCATTGGCCTTGTTCTAGCACCGAATGCAGTTTTAACCTCTGCAACGCGTACCATTCCGTCATTTCCCTGGAACGTCTTATTATAAGCCCAAGGGGCCAATTCTGAAAAGGTCGGTTATCTTCCTCTATCACCACCATCATGCCTGGCTTGATGCTGGTTGCCTTGTCATTCCATTTTTGTTTTTGTTGTAATTGATTTAAATATTCTGTGGACCGTTGTTTCCAAAATTCCAGTTTAAAGCTCTTTTCAAACTCCCGCCTAAAGTATTGGGCTGGGCATTAACATCAATGGTTTACCAATTAGGAATTGGCCTGATGTCAGGGCCGTTAAGTCATTTGGGTCAGATGACATTGGGCAGATTGGTCTAGAATTTAGAACTGGCTCGAAACCAATTATGACTGTTTCTAGTTCCTCATAGGTGAGAGAAGCGGTTGAAAGGCTACGCATAAGCAGATGTTTTGCGGATTTAACCGCGGCTTCACACAAACCTCCAAAATGAGGTGCTCTTAGAGGAATGAATTTAAACTGGGTTCTTCTTGTACTGCATGCCCCGTTGATGTTCTCTTGTGTGACTGGCAAGTGTATGAATGGTTCGAGCTCAGTTATTTTCTTGCGCCAAAAAAATTTGTTGCGTTGTCGCGGTGGAGTTTTTCACAGTGCCCTCTTCGTTCCAGAAAACGATGAAGTGCACCAATGAATGCATCTGTTGACAAATCAGTGACAAGCCCTAGATGAAAAGCCTTTGTTGCAAAACAGCGAAGGCCACCAAATATGCCTTCTGTGGCCCTTTTCCTCGTGTTTTGAAGTGAGCCCAAAATGGACCACAAAGATCTACCCAGCATTTATAAGCGCTGGCTGAACTCTGGTGTCAGGTAGATTGCCCATTACTTGGTTCATCGACACTGGCTTTGCCTTACAATAGGTCACACACTGATGTACGCTTGCTCTGGCCATTGTTTTTCCCTTGATTGGCCAAAACCTTTGCCTGGTATGAGCGAGCAATGCCTGTAGACCACAATGAAGGTTTCGATCATGAATGGCTTGCATGGGCAATTCGAGAATTGGGTCATTATGTGGGATTAAAATGGGGTGTTTAGCATCGTATGATAGTGACGAGCCTTTCAGGTACCCACCAACCCTGATGATTCCATTTTCATCCATAAATGGTGACAGACCAACCAACGCACTACTTTTCCTTACTGTCCTATGCTTTCTTAAGTGATCCAGGTCATCCCTGAAGTCACCTTGCTGGATTGTCCATGCAATTAAAACTAATGCATTCTCCAATTCCGCTGGTGTCAGAGAAATGTGCGTACGTCTAGCAGCTTTTGGCTCTGCTGAGTGTCGAGTGAATCGGAGCATATATGCAACTATCCGTTGCACGGTCACAAATGGGTTTCTATGGTTGATCTTGTATATTACATCATACGATCCACACATGGTAACAACCGTTGCCTCTGGTTGTTTTTCCTTCAACTCTGGTGAGTGTCCGCTGGATACCTGGTCGATGTTCCTCTTGAAAGGTATTGGCCGCAGGCTCTCCCTCCCATGCAGAAACAGAGGCCCATAAAACCAAAGGTTTAATGAAGTAAATGATCGAGCTATTAGACCACGCGATAATATGCCAGCTGGATTGTCTGCAGATCGAACATGACGCCACTGGGAAACGAGTGAGCCTTTCTAAATTTTTGACCCCCTGTTTGCAACAAATTTGTAGAAGCTTGATGAAGATGAGTTGATCCAAGCGAGGATGATTTCTGAATCAGTCCCAAAAAATGTTGGGTGACTTCCAAACTCTAGAGGCATCAACGCCGCACACAATTTCAAACGAGGCAGAGTCTGAGTTTTGAGAGGAGCCACTCTAGATTTGGCACACAAAAGCTTGATGATCACTTTTCCATCCTGAACGATGGATCGCACGTAAATTGCTGCTCCGTATGCTTTCTCGGAAGCATCGGCAAAAACATGAACTTGCACCGACTTCGGGGTCCACTGAGAGGAAACATGTCGTGAAACTTGTATGTCCTGCAAGCTGTTGAGATCATTGCGAAATTATCTCCAAGTTTTTTTGCGAACTGGGGCAAAGGATTACCCCAGGAAATATTCACTTGCCGCCGCTTTTGTATGAATATTTTGTCAGTCACCACGACTGGAGCCAATATTCCAAATGGACCAAAAATTCTGGCCAACCCCGAAGTGACGATGCGTTTGGTTATCCTGTCAAATGTCTACTGGTTTACCCTTATCAGGAATTGATCATCGCCTGGTTGCCAGATCATGCCCAATATTTTTATGGAATTGGCTTACTTCTCCTCCAAATCCAGGCTAACTTTCCGATATTCCGGTGAGATGTGATCCAAGAGTCGCTTGTGGTTGGCACATCACTTGCGAAGGCTGAAACGGGCCAAGCTCAACAGTTCCGTTAACTGCCCTTGAATTTTAAGAGCTTCCACCAATGAATTAGAGCCCACCAACACATTATCCACATAAAAGTGATCACTAAGAGTAGCTGACCCCAACGGGTACCTCTGGCGGTTGTCTTCTGCAAGCCTTTGGGGGCATTTGACTATCAAATATGGTGCTGCACGTGTTCCGTATGTGACGGTGTTGGGTTAGTAGTGGCGCATTAGTTCTGATGGATTGTCGCACCATACTATGATTTGGTATGCTCTATCTTCTGGAAGCACGAATATCAAGCGATAATTTTTTTGAATGTCAGCGGTAAAGACATAATTTGGTACACAGTAGTGCAGTGAAATGGTGAATAACTCAGGTTGGACTGTTGGACCCGTGTGCAATATATCATTGAGTGACGACCCAGAACTAGTTTTTGACGAAGCATCAAACACCACTCGCAGTTTTGTGGATGTAGTTTCTAGCCTCAGTACACAATGGTGTGGTATCACATATTGTTTCTCTGGTAAATCCTTGGTATTGATTCTATTCATGTGACCCAGACTCTTGTGTTTCTTCAAGAATTCCTTGTATTGTTCCTTCAAGGCTAAGTCCTTAGCCAAGCGTTTTCCGAGAGCTCACAGTCAATTGAATGCTGTTCTTCAAGACTCCCCTAATGGTGACGGGTCATCTAGGAAGAGAAATTGGACCAGAAAGCGACCGTTTTGCTATCTGGTAGTATTTGCCACACAATGAATCTCACACCTTTCGTTCGTCACTGATAGAGCTGGCCGATTGTCAGTAACTTCATCGATTCTCCAGAATTGCTCTACCAACTCATTAGTGATGTCTTCTTCTGCAGTGAAAACACCACAGGAGTAGATACAGAATGCGGGTTTTGGTGCACTTTTTCCATACAAACTTCAAATGGAGCACTTCAAATGTTGTCGAGGGTGTGTGTCTTAGATGTATGGGTGCTTGTATTGGGGTGGTATAGGTGGGCGCCTGGGATAAGAAGGGGGTGAGTCTGGGATAGGTGTGAATATCACGGATGATTGCAGGGGAGGGTGTGAGCCTTAGGTATGTCGGTATGTGTATCAGATTGGTATAGGTGGGTGCCTGGGATGAGAATGTGCGGGTTTTAGGTAAGTATAGATCAGTGTCCTGGTTATGTAGCTAAGTACTCCGGGTTTTAGTAGCCTCTAGAGGTTAACAGTGGAACTAGTTCGAATGATTGTGTTCTAGAATAGGCATATGTCTTTAAATTGCAGATGCGCATCCTTACCCTTAGTAGCCTCTAATGGTAAATAGTGAAACTGTAAAAGTGATTCTTGTCTAGAATAGTCCCATATTTTAAAATTAATAGATTAAAGGCCTAGATTTCTCAGCGTGTGTTTAGATAGGATCAACATGTGAGCTTCAGATTAATAGGAGCTAGTCTGTGATTTTATATCCATGGCTGTTTTAATGTATAGGAGATCCATGTCTAGAGTTGCTAGCTCGAAGTATTAGGGTAGTCAATACATTAGGGAAGCTCTGTGGATAGGTGGTGCTCCGAGGGGTTGGTTTTCAGGTTATAGGGCTTGAGATCTTTATGCGTATGTCGCTTATTGAAGGCGTTTGGATCGAGCGATTTACTTGATCGTGTTGAGCGTGCAAGACGGTTTTTATGATGCGAGTGGCTGCAAGGTGATGACGGGCGCTGCAATAGATGGGTGACTTTGCGTTATTGATGGGTGATGGGCTTGCCTTTCGGCGGTTGTTCTTAAGCATGGGGATTTATTTCATGGACGCTCGGTTAAGAAGCGCGTTGCACATTGATTGGTATCCGTAATGAAGCATGAATGACAGCGTGCGGAAATGACCGATTTGCTTGATAGTGGTAGTCATGCCCGACGTTTTTTAAGTACAAGTGGTTCGTGGTGACGGTGGGCACTGCTACGGATGGATGGCTTTGTGTTTTGAATGGGTGATGGATTTGTCTGTCAACAGGTGTTCTAAGGCATGAGAATTTACCTTGTGGTTGCTTGCATAAATTTCGCATTGCTCCACGATTGGTGTCTATGGCTAAGGGTGGACGGCGTTGTAGGTGAGTAAACGTCATGCGTGTTGCCTGTTGAAAAGTATAATTTGAGGTGTAGGTGACCGTGGCGTTGGATGTTGTGTGCCATCGAAATTTGCCTACTGAGCGCTTGGTTGAATTCCCGCGTTGCTCATCAAAGGGTGCCTGGTGTTAAGTATGGATGACCTTGGCAGTGATTAGGAATGATGTTCGCCACTTGTTGAAGGGTTATGACCGGGAAGTAGATTTGCTAGGCGGCGAATGCTGTTTGGCATGGAAACTGGCGTCGAGGATGCGTGCCATATGTAATTGATTTTCTTGCAAAGAGTAGTATTTCGTCCGCGTCGACTTGCCTGTTAGTGGCAGTTTTAGGGTATCGGAGTCTACATCATGGAACAGTAGTGGTGTGGTGTACGTCGCATTGTAAGACGACTTTGATTGTTGAAGGTGGGCGTGTTTGCTTAGAGAAGATAACGTATGCATTGTGCGTTGCTTGGCGATGGGCATTGTTAGTTTTTGTAGTGCCCATAGGCTGCGGATAACGCGATGCTGAATTAATTTGCCGACTATTGTTTACATTAATATTTTTCGGTTTCTTTTTGCTTGAGTACGTCGTTTCTTTGTTCTCAAACTCATTGCTATTACATGTTATTGCTTTTTCTGATTTCATGTCAATAGTGCTGTTACGTGTTATGGTTCGCGGCTAATAATTTAAATATTCCAGGAAAGTGAAAACGCACTGTCTTTTAAACTAAGCTAAAAGAATGCACAATCGTTAATCTAACTATTTCACAATCTAACTTTCACTGTCTATCAATTTTTAATTCCAACGGTCTGTTACTAAAATCACTTCAAAATCAATCAATATCGCCTTTAATTTTTGCTCCGCACTTATCGCAGTTTTACTATCGCGGCTTTACTTTATCTCCCCATCCATTAAGCTCGGCTTTATATAGGGTCTAGAGTCATTCAATCCATTTCTGGTACATTGGCAAACTACCTGGAATATTCGAGCAATCCTGAATGGCGCAGTGACGTCAGTTTCAGATATTGATCATGCTTGGTGGGTTCTTGTGCTTTTGAGTACATTCGTTTATTGATCATCTTGTTCTGAATAGTTGCAAAAACAATTGCGGCAGTAGCTCGCAGAATTATTTGCACATGTAACACTGCCCCCACCTCAGTTCATTTCGCCCCGAAAAGATGTGTCGCCAGTTGTAATCAAGTCTCCCTGGATGTAATATGGGACAAGACGGTCCAGGTGCACGATTTTCATTTTGGCTCTCGGCTTACGGGGTTCCTGTATGCGATGTTTGACGTCGTTGATTCGCTTTGTAACTCGATATGGTCCCTTCCAATTATGCTGCAACTTTGGAGACCTACCCTTCCGCCGTTGTGGGTTATATAACCACACCAAGTCATCTTACTGGTGTAATGATATTAATTCATTAAAACTAAATCTGATGATATTCATTACATTAATACTCAATCAATGTAAAGAATATCACCCAGAACTAATTAAATTCAATTGAAAATCATAACAACTAATTTCACTTGATTTCAACCAATATCAAGTCACCATAGATACTATAAAAGAGTATCAAGTGAACGTAAACACTGTAAAACGAAACACATTTCATTCACACCTTGCAACGTAACATGAATCTCATACGGAGACTCCTTATGAAAATTCATTCACACTTAATGTGTGAACTGAAATCTCATGTTCCCTTTTGGCACGCGACACTTGAGACGTATGACGGAGTGAGGATGATTCATATGGGTTCATGTGTGGCATTTTGTGTAGTTAAGTGTTTCGATTGTAATGAGTAATAAATTAAGAATTGGGTCATTTTTGTAAAACTATACGAGTAATTTATGACCAATAAATTCTATATTTTATGTTCAGCTTGTAAAAATTTGTAAAGTATAAAAATCGATGTAAGTTACAGAAATACATTCAGTTTTAGTTTAAACAGACCAGAAGGAGTTTATATTGAACCGCTGCGAGATCGTAGTGACAAATATATTATTATTGCTGCTTATCGTAGCCATTGTTATATTCAAGAGTTAGTAACCATGGCGCTAGTGGAATTCAAGATTCCTCGCCAGAACTCTCTCTCTGGTTGGGTGGTAATAATTACAGACTTTTTCATTGAAAATTAAATTCTATCTTTTGTCCTTAGAGAGGAACAAAAGAAGAAGACACTAAGACAAGTAATATTATACTGGAAGCCATTACAATTTTCTTTTAGATCATACCTGGCCTTCATGCAGTCAGTAGCCGATTTGAGGTGTTTTCGCACTGTCCGATGTATCTGATTCAACCGTTGCCTTAGCTCATTTGCGTACTCCGAGATTGTTTGGGGTTTCTCGGGGGGTGTTCCGAATATCAGCTGGCAGACGAATAGTCTTTCCAAAAATGACTGTCGCTGGGGCTTGGCCCGTCGATGCATGTTTGTTAGCTCTGTACGCCATCAAAAATAGTGGGATGTGTCGGCCCCAGTCCCTTTGGTTGTCGTCAACCATCTTGGCCAGGTGCTTATTGAGTGTGCCGTTTAAAAGTTCGCCCATTCCATCGGATTGGGGATGAAGTTGTGTTGTCTTCGTTTTCCGTGTTCCCAGCAGCTCGCACTTTTCACCAAAAACTAGTGACTCAAAGTTTCGGCCTTGATCCGAATGTAGTTCACAGGGTACACCGTACCTACTGACCCAATTCGATACTAGCTGTTCGGCTACGGTAGTTGCTTCCTGGTTGAGAATGGGGCAGACCTCGGGCCACTTGCTGAAATAATAGGCCACAACCAGCGTGTATCGATTTCTCCATTCGGATTTAGGAAAGGGTCCAGCGATATCGACAGCAATCCGTTTGAACGTTACCCCACGTTATAAGTTTGCATTTGTGCTCCCAGTCGTCACTTTGGTTGGAAGCACAAATTGTGCATCGATGGCACCAGTCCTCTACGTCTTCTCGAGCGTGGAGCCAGTAAAACCTTTCCGGCTCTTTCGCTAAGGTCTTGTAAACACCAAGGTGGCCTCCGTAGGATCCTTCATGCATTTCCTTAACCACATCGTGGATTCGGGTTTTGGAAAGTATAGTTTGCATCCTATAGGAGCTGCCATCCACCGTTTCCCATTTCCGCTTGAGTACGCCACCCTACACCTGAAGGGAGTCCCATTGTGCCCAATAGCTTTTCAGGGTGGTGCCATGCATCGAGACACCCTTCCACTCAGGTCACCCAGTTGTCTCCTTCCATACGAGCAATGTCCGATATCCTCATCGGCTAACTGGGTATTTCAAATCTCCTCCGATGACCAACCTTCATCGAATTCGGCCGTTATCAATCGCAGAACAATGGTCGGCACCTTTTCTTCAACCCATCAGCAATGCTTGCAGTAAGCTGGACATGGACGACGTGATAGAGCGTCAGCATTTCCATCAACTCCGCCCTTCCGATGAACAATTTTGTAGTCCTCTGACTGCAATCTTTCGATCCATCTCGCAACTTGACCCTCGGTGTTTGTGAAGTTAAGTAGCCATCTCAGCGATGCATGGTCCGTTCGAAGAACAAATTTCTGGCCATATAGGTACTTGTGGCACTGCTTGGTGGCCTCTATTATAGCCAATAGCTCCTTCCTGGTCACGCAGTAGTTCCTCTCACCTTTTGAGATAACTCGACTGTAATACGAGAGGACTCTTTCCTTGCCATCGATCTGCTGGGAGAGTACAGCTCCAATACCGCCGTTTCTTGCATCGGTATCAACTACAAACATTTTCCGGGTTTTGGATATGTCAGCACGGGTGATTCACACAGCTTCTCCTTCAAGGTCTCAAAGGTTGCCTGGCATTGTTCATTCCAGACATATGGATGATTTTTCTTGGTTAGCAAATGGAGACACTTAGCTATTTTGCCAAAGTCTTTGACGAATCTTCGATAGTAGGTCACCAGACCCAGAAAACTTCGTAGATGGCAGATGTTGTTTGGTGTTGACCAGCCTTTTACGACTTCAATTTTCCCAGGGTCTGTTTTGACTCCTTCTGCTGATACGACGTGTCCCAAGTGTTTTACTTCAGCTGCAAAAAGGGAACACTCGTCGGGACTAAGTTTCAGATTCGCCTGTTGCGATCGGGAACCTCTTCTAAGTTCCGCACATGCTCTTCGAACATTCTCCCGATAAGAATGATGTCATCTAGGTACACCAAGCTAGTTTTTCAGGTCAGACTTCGTAGCACGAATTCCATCAGGCATTCGAAAGTGGCTGGAGCATTGCAAAGCCCAAATGGCATCAACACGAATTGCCACAACTCGGTCCCAACTGAAAATGCGGTTTTCTCTCGGTCCTTCTTGTCGATTTCTACCTGCCAGTAGCCAATCTTGAGATCGAGTGTAGAAAACCATTTTTCGTCGGCTAAAGTGTCCATGATGTCGTCGATTCGTGGAAGTGGATAACTATCTTTCTTAGTGACGTCGTTAAGCTGCCTATAGTCAACGATTTATCGATAGTGCCCTCAGACCGGGGAACCAAACGCGTCCCCAGGGTTGCGGATAGGGGAAGACCTTTCTCGTAAGGTTCGCTGCGAATAACCAATAAGCAGCCGCGGACAATGGTCGGCAGTGAAGGGAGAGTCTCAGGACAAATACCTGAGTGTCAATGATCTTCACTGTGACATGACGTAATATATGGCGTCATCAATTATCCATATATCCTGGCAGTAGGTAAAATGCTATGGGAACGGAAACCCAGACAGAAAACCAAATCATGCAGGTCCACAAGGGGAACCAAATTACGGTGCAGGGGGTCGGATCCCCAGTACCGGCGGCAGAGGGTAGTGAGCGAGCAGGCTCCCGGCCGTCGTCATCCAGTGACTGCAATGTTATAGAAGTGGTGAACCTGGCTTCTGTAACAGATATAACTACAAGCAAACAGGACGCTAGCACGAAGAACCCTTTCAGGCAAAAACCGCTGTTGGCAAGAACACCGATAAAACAAGTCACCGATTGCGGCGGGAGGCAGCAAACCGAAGAAACACTGTCAAAGTCAACATCACAGGTTAAATCATCCACAGACCACAGACGGAGTAACGAACGAAAGAAGGCAGAGTGCGTTGTGCAACCTGGCATCATTGTGGCCTTTGGGCGCAGTAGAAGGACTATGCGCACCCCTGGGCGTCCAGTGCAAGACGTACACAATCCGGATCAAGCTGCGACACCAACAGAGGCCAGTGTAAGACTACGGGAGGGAGAAGCTTTGCCGTTGGCCGACGCCACTTCAAACGCGACCCAAGCGATAGAAGCAAAAGGGCTAGGAAACGGGGGCCTCTCCCAAGAGGTGGCGCCAAATAACACAATCGCCCTTGACCGCGCCGAAGAGGAGCGGCTTACTCGGAAAGCGGTGACTATCGTTAAACAACTGAGGGCTGCCTGCGAAGTGCAGAAAAACATAGGCAAGAGTGTCAAGAATGGCATTCTTGAACTGGAGGAGCTTTTTGGCCGCATAACGCACTACAGGCGGAGGTGGCTTGCAACCGAAAAGCACCAAAAAGACACGCTCTCCCTCGAGGCATCAGTGGGTTCTTGCAGCAGCAAATGAATGGCCGGTAGCCCAATTGAAGGCGACCGTGAGAAAAGGAGGAAGGACGAGACCATAAACGAAGTTGACACTCCAGGCGAGGAGCTTCATGAGGTGCGAAACAAGGCAGCGAAAAAAGCGGCCAAAAAGCTGCTCCTAGAAAAAACAGACAAAGAGCTCAACCACGAAAAGAACAAAGAACCCCCGATATACCGCAGAAAACAAAAAGCAAACCGCGACGCAAACCCTTGGAGAGGCACTGCTTATTAAACCCACTAAGGGCCGAACCTACGCAGATGTCCTCCGTGAAATTAAAGGAGCGGTCAAGCCAGACGACACCAAAACTGCTATCAAAGCAGTTCGACCAACCCGGACCGGTGGCCTGCTGGTGGAATTCGGGCCAGAGGCCACAAACAAAGATGCATTCCGTGACGCAGTTCAAAAGGTTCTTGGAGATGCGGCAACGGTTGCCTCGCTCGAACCAATGGCCAACTTGGAAATCAGGGACCTCGACTGCGTCACGGACAAAGCTGAAGTAGAGGATGCAATTAGGAGGGAGTTCCCCAGCTTAAGTGAAGTCAAGGCAAGATTGACACGTGAAAACACAAGGGGGCAACGCATGGCTATTGTCGAACTAGCTGATAAAGACGCCCAGCAAATCCTGGCGAAGGGCAAAATTAAGATAGGTTGGGTGATCTGCAGGATACGGAGAAGAGCGATCCCTATCCGCTGCTTCAGTTGCTTCGAATACGGACACACCGCGTATGGCTGTAGGGGACCCGACAGGAGATCTCTGTGCTAGAAATGTGGTGAAGCGGGGCACAAAAGGAAATGGACATGAGCCAGGGGCAGGGAGATGCTGGGTTTTCAAGGAGGCCCTAACTAAAGCCAAATCGATACTCAAATGATCCGTATCCTGCAGGTCAATTTGCACCGAAGCACAAACGCCCAGGATCTACTTGAGCAGTTTGCGAGGGATAAGAAAGCTGACCTCCTGTTGCTGAGCGAGCAACATCATAACAAGGACTCGCAAGCGTGGTACCCTGACAAATCTAGTACCTCGGCCATCTGGGTTCGAGACAGCGCCCGCCTTCAGGTGCAGGGCCATATACGCGGGGATGGTTTTGTGTGGGTGCGGTGCTCAGGGATAACATATTTCAGTGTTTATCTGACCCCTTACGAGACAATGCGATCTTTTCGAACCAAACTCGATGCCCTGGAGGACGCTGTCTCGAACACAGAGGGCTACATACTGGTCGGGGGAGACTTTAACGCTAGAGCCATTGAATGGGGTATGCCACAATCCGACCCAAGGGGAAAGCAAATCTTGGACATGGTGGGCAGAACAGCGCTTTTTGTCCTAAATACTGGTAACACCCCTACTTTCCGCCGCTGGGGTTGCGTAGGAACCATACCCGATGTGACACTCGCTTCGGAGTCCCTGGTACCTAGAGTACACAACTGGCTAGTACTAGAGGACTACTCGGCTAGTGATCACCAGTATATAGCGGTTGAGATACACGACAGTGCCACTCTGCGTGCATATGCCCAAACTTCAATCCTCGGATGGAGGACTGGGAGGATGGACGTTGAGACGTTCGCTGACGCGCTTACGGTAGGCGCACCGTTGCTGGGAGCTCCGCCAGGGAGTGGAGGGCCTACAGCCAAGGACTTGGTGAACTCTACTATGAGTACCATCATAGCTGCTTGCGAGTCTTCCATGCCCCGTCGGAGACCCCGACACGGTAATCCTCCAGTATACTGGTGGTCAAACGAGATCGCCGAACAAAGAAGCGAGTGTCACAAACTTCAGCGAGAGGCCCAGCGGGCGCGAACACGGGAGGAGGCAGACACTAGGCTAGCAGCATACAGGTCCGGCAGGAAATATCTTCGCAGGCTTATTAACAAGAGCAAGGCCTGATGCTGGCAAGACCTTGTGGACGATGTAAATAGGAATCCGAGGGGCCTTGGCTACAAGCTGTTCATGGGGAAACTTGGTGCCCTACGGAAGCCTTGTATACATGACGCGGAAAAGATGGACGCGATAGTCCGGGGACTCTTCCGCGCCCATCCCGTCCGTGTTGACGCTGTCCATGGTGAAACAGCAGTCGAGTGCCCACTCTTCACACAGCTGGAACTGGAGGAGGCAATCCTCTCCCTGAAAGCGAGGAAGGCTCCAGGTCCAGATGGTGTTCCAGCTAAGGTTTTGCAGCTCGTCTATCACCATTGTCCTGACTTGATGCTCAGCACATTCAACGCTTGCCTACGGGACGGGGTTTTCCCGGTACGATGGAAGGTGGCGAGGCTCGTGCTGGTCAGCAAGGGGAAGGGAAATCCCGAATCGCCGTCTGCATACCGCCCGTTGTGCATGCTAGACACGGCTGGGAAAGTGCTAGAGAAACTCATCAAGGGAAGACTCACTGACGCGATTCGTGCTGCTGGGGACCTATCTCCTCGGCAGTACGGCTTTAGAGCAGGACCTTCTACCATTGATGCGATTGCAGAGGTGGTGAACGCGGTCCAAAAGGCAGAGGCATATAGTCGCACCAAGCGAAGGATCGTCCTGTTGGTGACACTCGACGTCAGGAATGCCTTCAACTCCGCTAGATGGGTGGATATTCTGGACACGCTGGAAAACTCTTTTCAAGTTCCAGAATATCTAATGCGGCTTTTGAGGAACTACCTGAAGGACCGAAGCCTGCTCTACGATATGACACAGGGCCAACGAAGGATGGAAATTACATCGGGTGTTACCCAGGGATCTATCCTTGGTCCGGACCTATGGAACGTGTCTTACGACGGGCTACTGAGACTTGAGATGCCAGATGAGTCGCGCTTGGTCGGCTATGTGGATGATGTTGCGGCTCTGGTCGCCGGATGCACCGTTGAATAAGCGCAACTTAGGCTAGGTATGCTAATGCGCCGAGTGAGGGACTGGATGACTGCCCGCGGGCTGAGTTTAGCACTGGAGAAAACCGAAGTGGTCATCTTAACAAAAAAGAGAATCCCTAGAGTAAAGATGATCAGTATTGGAGATATACAAATCGAATCAAAGCCAGCGGTGAAGTACCTGGGGCTACTGATCGACTCGAAGATGAGTTTCTCTGAGCAAATCAGGGCAACGGCTGAGAAGGCTGCTTTGGGAATATCGGCCCTGAGTCGACTTATGGCCAACGTAGGGGGACGCAGCCCATCAAGAAGACGCCTCTTGATGAGTGCTGTAGGGTCAGTGCTACTGTACGGAGCAGAGGTATGGGGCGACGCTCTCAGCAAGGAGGTATACCGAAAACGATTGGCACAGGTACAGAGAAGAGGAGCACTGAGAATTGCATCTTCGTATCCAACAGTCTCCGACTCGGCGGTGAGGGTGATTGCAGGCGTGATACCTGTCGCCCTCCTTGCAAGAGAGCGCCGCGCTATTTACCTGCGCCAAAACGAGGATGCGAGGAAGATGGTTGTCCGCGAGGAGAGACAACGCTCGCTCAACGATTGGCAGCAGTCTTGGAGGAATTGCACGAAGGGAAGGTGGACTGCGCGCCTCATCCCGGATGTGAGACCGTGGCTAAATCGAAGGCATGGTGAGACTGACTTCTATCTGACCCAGCTTTTGAGCGGGCACGGGTGTTTTCAGTCTTACCTGCACAAGATCGGTAAGTCACGGTCTCCCGATTGTCGGTTTTGCCCAGGAGAGGAGGACAATGCCTGTCACACATTTTTTGCGTGTACCAAATGGGCCAGGCTGCGAAGGGAACTCTACAGAGAGACGGGAGAGCTCACCCCGGATAATATGGTTGCGGTGATGCTCGAATCGGTTGACAAATGGAACCAGGTGGCACATTATGCTCGGGCAGTCCAAACAGATAAAAGGGACTCGCAGCAGCTGGAGGCGCTGGGGCTGGGGGATCACTCTTCTGGCATTTCCTCTTCCCCTTTCCCCTCCCGCTAGGAAAGGGACTCCCCAGCTTGAAGGCGCCCCATGGCGTAACAAAACGAGACCTGGCCCGAAGTAATGTGTCAAACGGTTCCAGGCTAGGTTCTCAGATTGACAGGGGAGGTGTTTAGTGGGTAGTCCAAGGATATCCTCCACAGGAGTCCCACACTGCCAGACTCGGCGGGCGTAAATGCCTTCACCTCCCTACCACAAAAAAAAAATAGTCGACACAGAAACGAGTGTTATCATCCGTTTTCTTTACTAGAACTACTGGCGCAGCCCATAGACTTACCGAAGGTTCGATAATACCTTGTTTTTCCATGTCCGAGATCAGTGCGCTCACTTCTTCTTGTTTGGCTATAGGAAGACGTCTCGATGCTTGTCGAATTGGCTTGGCTCCCTGCGTATCTAGGACATGAGTTACCATACTTGTTTGGGCTTGGTCATCTGGGCTGCACTGGCAATTTGACCTGCTTCAATATTCCAGACGTGAATTCCCGGGCTTTGTCTGCGTCTTGACTCCTTTTCCAACAACGGTTGTGAGTGACTTCCAAGGAGGTGATGGTGGAAACAGGCTGGCAGCTACCTATGACTTCTCCCGCTTTGATGCTCGTGGTTGGGTCTGTGGTGTTAAGGACTCTAACTGGCACGTACCCATTCTTTATAGATCTTACAAGGCTTCGTCCTAGAATCAAACTGCGCAATGCTGACGTCTTCGTTGGCTCTATCAGATAAGATCGCTGGTCTCCAGAATCACCATCAAGCTTGGCCCATACAATGCTTTCAGAAGAATTCTGTACATCAGTGTCGGTACATACTACTACATTCATCTTGGGAGTTTAGACGCGTGGATCCTCTATCAATACTTTGACATTCTGCTCTTTTAATACCCATTTGCCCAAATCCAACGTGATTCCATGTGGTCGTAGAAAATCCACTCCGAGAATGCAGTCATCCATAATGTTCGCGACCAGAAAATTATGGCGGAACACAAGGTCACCCAACTGTATCTAGAGGTTGACCTCTCCATGGACAGGTGCTGTTTCTCCCGTAGCTAAAGTAGTGCGAAAATTCTTCCCTTGTGAAGTAGTTGTTGCCTCGTTAAGCCTGGTCGGATAATCGACCAGGTTGCACCAGTGTCGAATGTTATGGTGCAATGTTCTCCGTCAACTTTATCTGGAAGGCATAAGTCCGCTTCTCCACTATGTAGTCTTGACACGGTGATGGTGGTGCTGGGGACGTCGATCCTCCTAGCCAACCTCTGCCCCACGAAGTTGGCTCTTACATGTTTCTCGACCCCGAAGTTTGAAGAACTTCCATTTTGGGCTCCTGACTCGGTCGAAGTCTTCTTCTAGCTGCACACCCTTGACAATAATTTGGTTTTCTTCACTTCTTGCAGTCTCTTTGCAAGTGCTCCTTCTCTCCGCAATTCCAGCATCTAGGCGCACCATTTACATGCGGTTCTCACTTAATTTCCACGCGCTCACACCTGCACTTATCTGCCACTACCTCGTGAACCCAGCAGTGGGTCGAGTCACATTTTTCGCTGCCTCAAAGTTCAGACTATAAGCCAATGCATCCTTAACCGTTTGCTTTTGAGCTAAACGCACGGCTTGTTGCAATTCCTAGTCCTTTAATGCGCTGATGAATGCTTCTGTGGCTGCGTCATCTCGATGTTCTGGGTCATAAGCTGGGTAAGCCAAAAGTGCCAGTCACTCAATGCCTTGTGCTAGCTGCTGTAAGGTTTCGCCAGACTTCTGCATTCGATGCCGTAGCTGTGACCGATAAATTTGTTTCAGATGATCGTCTCCATAACGCATGTTGAGTGCATTCATTATAGCAGCCGGGTTCGAATGCAACTCAATGGGGATAGTCTGCAAAAGCTCGGCAACTGGGCCTCTTAGAGAAAGAATCAATGCAGTTGCTCGTTCCTGCTCATTCCAGTGATTTATCCAAGCGGCGGCTTTAAACTGGGTTTTGTAAATACTCCAGACCGTTTGCTCGTCGAATATTGGTGCTTGCCCATATCTGGATGTGCTTTGCGTTGCGGGTATAAGCGGGGCTGGTGAGGTGGGTACTACTGCCTTCGCTGCTTCCAATTCCTTTTCCATGTTTTCCATCTCATGGTTGATTCTCTCCTCGAAATTGTAAACCTTTTCCTCGACGCATTTAATTTGTTTTTTCAGACTACCGAGCTCCACTTTTATTTCGGTTGACTGTTTTTGCCAATCCACCTTGATTTCGATCGCATGTTGATCCAGCTTCGCTGATTGTTCATTTAGCTTCACAGCTAAACTGGATATCTGTTCATTTAGCTGCGCTGATTGTTCATTTAGCTGTACTGATTGTTCATTTAGCTTTACAGTTAAACTGGATGACTGTTCATTTAGCCTCACAGTGTAATGATCACACATAATCTAAAACATTCATTCAATTATGCATTCAATATATTAGAAACATTCACACATAATCTGAAACATTCATTAAATTATACATTCAATCTATGGAGTCCATTAAATCCATTTTGGGCTCCTGACTCGGTCGAAGTCTTCTTCTAGCTGCACACCCTTGACAATAATTTGGTTTTCTTCACTTCTTGCAGTCTCTTTGCAAGTGCTCCTTCTCTCCACAATTCCAGCATCTAGGCGCATCATTTACATGCGGGTCTCACTTAATTTCCACGCGCTCACACCTGCACTTATCTGCCACTACCTCGTGAACCCAGCAGTGGGTCGAGTCACATTTTTCGCTGCCTCAAAGTTCAGACTATAAGCCAATGCATCCTTAACCGTTTGCTTTTGAGCTAAACGCACGGCTTGTTGCAATTCCTAGTCCTTTAATGCGCTGATTAATGCTTCTGTGGCTGCGTCATCTCGATGTTCTGGGTCATAAGCTGGGTAAGCCAAAAGTGCCAGTCACTCAATGCCTTGTGCTAGCTGCTGTAAGGTTTCGCCAGACTTCTGCATTCGATGCCGTAGCTGTGACCGATAAATTTGTTTCAGATGATCGTCTCCATAACGCATGTCGAGTGCATTCATTATAGCAGCCGGGTTTGAATGCAACTCAATGGGGATAGTCTGCAAAAGCTCGGCAACTGGGCCTCTTAGAGAAAGAATCAATGCAGTTGCCCGTTCCTGCTCATTCCAGTGATTTATCCGAGCGGCGGCTTTAAACTGGGTTTTGTAAATACTCCAGACCATTTGCTCGTCGAATATTGGTGCTTGCACATATCTGGATGTGCTTTGCGTTGCGGGTATAAGTGGGGCTGGTGAGGTGGTTACTACTGCCTTCGCTGCTTCCAATTCCTTTCCCATGTTTTCCATCTCATGGTTGATTCTCTCCTCGGAATTGTAAACCTTTTCCTCGACGCATTTAATTTGTTTTTTCAGACTACCGAGCTCCACTTTTATTTCGGTTGACTGTTTTTGCCAATCCACCTTGATTTCGATCGCATGTTGGTCCAGCTTCGCTGATTGTTCATTTAGCTTCACAGCTAAACTGGATATCTGTTCATTTAGCTGCGCTGATTGTTCATTTAGCTGTACTGATTGTTCATTTAGCTTTACAGTTAAACTGGATGACTGTTCATTTAGCCTCACAGTGTAATGATCACACATAATCTAAAACATTCATTCAATTATGCATTCAATATATTAGAAACATTCACACATAATCTGAAACATTCATTCAATTATACATTCAATATATGGAGTACATTAAATCTAAATTATACACAAATTAAAATACATGCAATCATTCATTATAATCTTTGTACATACAAACATTTAAAAATATAACAAACAATAAGTGGAACACACTTGAAATGTAGAACCTCATTTATCAGCACTCAACAATTTCGCGTTCACTTTCTTCTGCATTCCGAAAGATAAACAAAAATATGGCGATGTGCGTGCATGGATTCTTAGGTCATTGTACAGGTAAGAATTTATGACCTAGAGAAAAGGTTACGTAACATATGCATTTGTGCGGTTTATTGAATGTGAATAACGAACGCATCTGAAGACAGGGGATGTGTTAATTGATTTGTGGGTCACGAGACCACACAAACTGAGTACTGATTAATCAGGGCAGTAAGAAGTAAACTAAGCATTTTATATTTTAAGAAATTTTTATGAATACTGCAAGAAATTGTAGATTTGGGCGCAGAAAGTTCTGACCTGTAACTCAATAAAGATTCGGCCATTGAATAACCCTTTGGCTAGCGTCATTGGAAGTACGATTTTAGACTTTCTGTTCACATTATTTTGGCTGGACTATTCGGCCAAACTTAGTAGTTGCTTGCTGCATAGAAATATAACTTCGGTGCTCTGTCGAAATTTGGCCAGATATTATCAGGCTTGACGATACAGGTAATTCCTCATTTAAATTCAATCAGAAAGTAATCCTAACATGGTGGCCTTAACTTGTTGACGCTGCTCTTGGTGCATCAGCGTCAAAATTTGCACTAGCGCATTTTCTGGTTCCTTCGATTTTGGTGCTTCTACTTCACCACCTTCTGCGCCTTTTTCCGCATCTGAGGGCTCACCCGAATCCAGATACACATCTTCCGACTCAATTGCGTCACGTAAGCGTGCAATCAGTATGGCTTTTGCACTTTGCGTAGCCAGACTTCGCTGTTTCAACTCCTCCTTAAGCTCCGATATGGTCAATTCATTAATTTTTAAATTTAAGCTTCGTGGCATTTTTATTGTTTCGGGTATTTTTTCACCAGTTTCCACGTTGATTTTCACTATTAATATAACTATTTCACAATCTCACTTTCACTGTCTATCAACTTTTAATACCAACTGTCTGTTACTAAAACCACTTCACAATCAATCAATATCGCCTTTAATTTTCACTCCGCACTTATCGCAGTTTTAGTATTGTGGTTTTACTGTATCTCCCCATTCATTCAGCTCGGCTTTATAAAGGGTCTATAGTTATTCAATCCATTTCTCGTACAGGACGTCACTTTCAGATATTGATCATGCTTGGTGGGTTCTTGTGCTTTCGAGTACATTCGTTTATTGATCATCATGTTCTGAATAGTTGCAAAAACAATTGCGACAGTAGCTCGCAGAATTATTTGCACATGTAACAGTACTTTAAGAATCGTCTACAATACATTTTTGTTTGGTTAGACTACTATGCTGATTGCTCAAATCTATGGATGCACTTCATGTTTGTTGTAATGCGTTCATGATATCTAGTCTAGTATTTAATTTTAGTTTTCTTATGGTAGCATTTTGTTTATCTTGGCCATCATGACTAATTCCTTAGAGCAATTTCTATACTTTATTTTCTGATTTTTATGGAAATATGATATCATATTCTTGCGTATGATATTTTTTCTCTACTATAGGATACTTATTGTTTTTGTTACAAAGTTCTAATGATAATGGCTCCAGGACGAGTTATTTGATAATGGCTCCAGGACGAGTTATTTTTCAAATGAATCACCTTGTAATGCAAGTTAAAATATAATCAACTATTTACTTTTAAAAAAAAAATTAATGAACATGAGAATTCTTAAGCTAGTTTAATTTATTCGATATTTTCGCTTGCGTTGTATTTCCGCCGGTTTCATTGATTCGACACATTTATTGGAATTGCACATGCTGCTGCGTTTGCGGGAACGTGTCGCTTGGGTTGAATTGCACATATTGGTGGCATTTGCGGGAACGTGTCGTTTGGGTCATTGACTCTTCCCCCTTTAAAACGATAGCCCACTATCGTTAAAAGTATGGAAGATTGTTGAATCTCGCCTGTATCCGGTTTGGGATTACTGGGAATGTAATTATTGGTGAAATACTTGCATTCGATGCCGTTGTTGTTTTTATTTCAGTTGCAGCGTCATTTGATGCTTCTGGATGTAAATTCCGAATACGGGATTTCGCTAGTAGGCAAACTGATACTACGATTGTTATAATAACGATTAGACTATAGGTGCTGTATTGATGAATGTTATTTTCGGTTTTCAACATTTCGATTTTGTGGGTGTTGTTGATGCGTATTTCGTCTAGGATTTCGGAAGGTAAGTGTTGCCCATGAATTTCTCCTTCAGGTGTATGTTGGAGGATGGCTGGCAGTGCATGAATTGTTGATTTCTCATATGATTCGTAACTTTGACCATTTATCCTTATCGAAGAGTTATGGAATTTGATAATGTAGGTCCCATTCAGATGATGCGTTGAATTTCCTGTTTCTAACAAGCCGCAGAATTCGTTTAGCAGTAGGTTTCCCGCTGATATTTCCTGAATGTTAGGGATATTCAGACCGCTGATTTTGTTGCATGTTGCGTTGGAACTTTGTAGCAATTTTGGAATACAATTTGCATTACTTATATCTATGAGTTCTGATTCTTTACATATAAATATATTATTATACTGTTTGCATTCTTTTTTTACTCCATAAAATTTACTATAATTACTTTTTAACACTCTTTCAAAAAATAGATGAGGAATTATGTTTCTTTTTTTTATTGGTTTTATTAATAGTGTATCATAAATTTCATCTCTTGTGATTGGTATATTTATAATGTACAATATAGTTTTATGATCTGTAATAATTTTTAAATCGGCTACTTCGAGCGCTTCTTCTATGGTTGCATAGGGTAACATTTCTTTGTTTAATGTTTCAGTGGCTAATCTAATTTCTTTTTTCGAAAGAATAAGGGCATTTATTATGCCCATTTTCGCCCAATGAATGGCGTAGTTAATATTTTCTAACTCTTCTTTTACAATTCTAATTTTGTATTGTGTTTCTTTTATATCGTTATCATTTTTTTCTTCATTTCTTAACAATTTTTGCAGCTCATTTGTCGTTTTTGTAATTTTATTTATTTGTTTGGTATATATTTCATTTATGACTACTTGTTTATTGTTATTATTCAGAACATTGGTAATCTTTTCTTGTATAGTTATGAGATCTTCATGGTCAGAAGATCCGGCTATCCATTTCCATGCAGAGCCGAGAAAATCGAGTGATCTTTTTGCCTTGCGTGGTTTTAAGTTTTGGATCATGTTTTCAACTTGGTGCAATTCATGCGTTAAGTATCGAGAAAGTGGATGATGTTGGGTTTTTGAAAGATTGAGGATGGGGTACATGTCCGTGACAAATTGTTCATATTGGTTAAGATCTATTACATCTCGCAGTTTCGTACGAGGTGACCGATATACTCCTCAGGAGCTGCCACATCAGTCACCTCGGGGCAGCTCGACTGTGGGGTTCCAGATGACCACGAACCCATATATATATATGTTGCAGCATGGCAGTGCTGCAAGCTCTATCGAGCAGTAATTTCCACATCTACGCAGTGGTGGCGAACTTATAAGAAAATTTTGTTTGAGGATTGCTGGTTGTCCTAAGTGAAAGAACTACATTGTTCTTTCACCCGAGCATTTTAGCTATCAACATAATAGCATTATTCGCTCGATGGACTTCAGCTGGTTCCAGCATATAGGCTGGTTCCATTAAAAATCTCGCAGTTTCGTACGAGGTGACCGATATACTCCTCAGGAGCTGCCACATCAGTCAACTCGGGGCAGCTCGACTGCGGGGTTCCAGATGACCACGAACCCATATATATATATGTTGCAGCATAGCAGTGCTGCAAGCTCTATCGAGCAGTAATTTCCACATTTACGCAGTGGTGGCGAACTTATAAGAAAATTTTGTTTGAGGATTGCTGGTTGTCCTAAGTGAAAGAACTACATTGTTCTTTCACCCGAGCATTTTAGCTATCAACATAATAGCATTATTCGCTCGATGGACTTCAGCTAGTTCCAGCATATAGGCTGGTTCCATTAAAAATCTCGCAGTTTCGTACGAGGTGACCGATATACTCCTCAGGAGCTGCCACATCAGTCACCTCGGGGCAGCTCGACTGCGGGGTTCCAGATGACCACGAACCCATATATATATATATATATATATATATATATATATATATATATATATATATATATATATATATATATATATATATATATATATATATATATATATATGTTGCAGCATGGCAGTGCTGCAAGCTCTATCGAGCAGTAATTTCCACATTTAAGCAGTGGTGGCGAACTTATAAGAAAATTTTGTTTGAGGATTGCTGGTTGTCCTAAGTGAAAGAACTACATTGTTCTCACACCTGCACTTATCTACCACTACCTCGTGAACCCAGCAGTGGGTCGAGTCACATTTTTCGCTGCCTCAAAGTTCAGACTATAAGCCAATGCATCCTTAACCGTTTGCTTTTGAGCTAAACGCACGGCTTGTTGCAATTCCTAGTCCTTTAATGCGCTGATTAATGCTTCTGTGGCTGCGTCATCTCGATGTTCTGGGTCATAAGCTGGGTAAGCCAAAAGTGCCAGTCACTCAATGCCTTGTGCTAGCTGCTGTAAGGTTTCGCCAGACTTCTGCATTCGATGCCGTAGCTGTGACCGATAAATTTGTTTCAGATGATCGTCTCCATAACGCATGTCGAGTGCATTCATTATAGCAGCCGGGTTTGAATGCAACTCAATGGGGATAGTCTGCAAAAGCTCGGCAACTGGGCCTCTTAGAGAAAGAATCAATGCAGTTGCCCGTTCCTGCTCATTCCAGTGATTTATCCGAGCGGCGGCTTTAAACTGGGTTTTGTAAATACTCCAGACCATTTGCTCGTCGAATATTGGTGCTTGCACATATCTGGATGTGCTTTGCGTTGCGGGTATAAGTGGGGCTGGTGAGGTGGTTACTACTGCCTTCGCTGCTTCCAATTCCTTTCCCATGTTTTCCATCTCATGGTTGATTCTCTCCTCGGAATTGTAAACCTTTTCCTCGACGCATTTAATTTGTTTTTTCAGACTACCGAGCTCCACTTTTATTTCGGTTGACTGTTTTTGCCAATCCACCTTGATTTCGATCGCATGTTGGTCCAGCTTCGCTGATTGTTCATTTAGCTTCACAGCTAAACTGGATATCTGTTCATTTAGCTGCGCTGATTGTTCATTTAGCTGTACTGATTGTTCATTTAGCTTTACAGTTAAACTGGATGACTGTTCATTTAGCCTCACAGTGTAATGATCACACATAATCTAAAACATTCATTCAATTATGCATTCAATATATTAGAAACATTCACACATAATCTGAAACATTCATTCAATTATACATTCAATATATGGAGTACATTAAATCTAAATTATACACAAATTAAAATACATGCAATCATTCATTATAATCTTTGTACATACAAACATTTAAAAATATAACAAACAATAAGTGGAACACACTTGAAATGTAGAACCTCATTTATCAGCACTCAACAATTTCGCGTTCACTTTCTTCTGCATTCCGAAAGATAAACAAAAATATGGCGATGTGCGTGCATGGATTCTTAGGTCATTGTACAGGTAAGAATTTATGACCTAGAGAAAAGGTTACGTAACATATGCATTTGTGCGGTTTATTGAATGTGAATAACGAACGCATCTGAAGACAGGGGATGTGTTAATTGATTTGTGGGTCACGAGACCACACAAACTGAGTACTGATTAATCAGGGCAGTAAGAAGTAAACTAAGCATTTTATATTTTAAGAAATTTTTATGAATACTGCAAGAAATTGTAGATTTGGGCGCAGAAAGTTCTGACCTGTAACTCAATAAAGATTCGGCCATTGAATAACCCTTTGGCTAGCGTCATTGGAAGTACGATTTTAGACTTTCTGTTCACATTATTTTGGCTGGACTATTCGGCCAAACTTAGTAGTTGCTTGCTGCATAGAAATATAACTTCGGTGCTCTGTCGAAATTTGGCCAGATATTATCAGGCTTGACGATACAGGTAATTCCTCATTTAAATTCAATCAGAAAGTAATCCTAACATGGTGGCCTTAACTTGTTGACGCTGCTCTTGGTGCATCAGCGTCAAAATTTGCACTAGCGCATTTTCTGGTTCCTTCGATTTTGGTGCTTCTACTTCACCACCTTCTGCGCCTTTTTCCGCATCTGAGGGCTCACCCGAATCCAGATACACATCTTCCGACTCAATTGCGTCACGTAAGCGTGCAATCAGTATGGCTTTTGCACTTTGCGTAGCCAGACTTCGCTGTTTCAACTCCTCCTTAAGCTCCGATATGGTCAATTCATTAATTTTTAAATTTAAGCTTCGTGGCATTTTTATTGTTTCGGGTATTTTTTCACCAGTTTCCACGTTGATTTTCACTATTAATATAACTATTTCACAATCTCACTTTCACTGTCTATCAACTTTTAATACCAACTGTCTGTTACTAAAACCACTTCACAATCAATCAATATCGCCTTTAATTTTCACTCCGCACTTATCGCAGTTTTAGTATTGTGGTTTTACTGTATCTCCCCATTCATTCAGCTCGGCTTTATAAAGGGTCTATAGTTATTCAATCCATTTCTCGTACAGGACGTCACTTTCAGATATTGATCATGCTTGGTGGGTTCTTGTGCTTTCGAGTACATTCGTTTATTGATCATCATGTTCTGAATAGTTGCAAAAACAATTGCGACAGTAGCTCGCAGAATTATTTGCACATGTAACAGTACTTTAAGAATCGTCTACAATACATTTTTGTTTGGTTAGACTACTATGCTGATTGCTCAAATCTATGGATGCACTTCATGTTTGTTGTAATGCGTTCATGATATCTAGTCTAGTATTTAATTTTAGTTTTCTTATGGTAGCATTTTGTTTATCTTGGCCATCATGACTAATTCCTTAGAGCAATTTCTATACTTTATTTTCTGATTTTTATGGAAATATGATATCATATTCTTGCGTATGATATTTTTTCTCTACTATAGGATACTTATTGTTTTTGTTACAAAGTTCTAATGATAATGGCTCCAGGACGAGTTATTTGATAATGGCTCCAGGACGAGTTATTTTTCAAATGAATCACCTTGTAATGCAAGTTAAAATATAATCAACTATTTACTTTTAAAAAAAAAATTAATGAACATGAGAATTCTTAAGCTAGTTTAATTTATTCGATATTTTCGCTTGCGTTGTATTTCCGCCGGTTTCATTGATTCGACACATTTATTGGAATTGCACATGCTGCTGCGTTTGCGGGAACGTGTCGCTTGGGTTGAATTGCACATATTGGTGGCATTTGCGGGAACGTGTCGTTTGGGTCATTGACTCTTCCCCCTTTAAAACGATAGCCCACTATCGTTAAAAGTATGGAAGATTGTTGAATCTCGCCTGTATCCGGTTTGGGATTACTGGGAATGTAATTATTGGTGAAATACTTGCATTCGATGCCGTTGTTGTTTTTATTTCAGTTGCAGCGTCATTTGATGCTTCTGGATGTAAATTCCGAATACGGGATTTCGCTAGTAGGCAAACTGATACTACGATTGTTATAATAACGATTAGACTATAGGTGCTGTATTGATGAATGTTATTTTCGGTTTTCAACATTTCGATTTTGTGGGTGTTGTTGATGCGTATTTCGTCTAGGATTTCGGAAGGTAAGTGTTGCCCATGAATTTCTCCTTCAGGTGTATGTTGGAGGATGGCTGGCAGTGCATGAATTGTTGATTTCTCATATGATTCGTAACTTTGACCATTTATCCTTATCGAAGGGTTATGGAATTTGATAATGTAGGTCCCATTCAGATGATGCGTTGAATTTCCTGTTTCTAACAAGCCGCAGAATTCGTTTAGCAGTAGGTTTCCCGCTGATATTTCCTGAATGTTAGGGATATTCAGACCGCTGATTTTGTTGCATGTTGCGTTGGAACTTTGTAGCAATTTTGGAATACAATTTGCATTACTTATATCTATGAGTTCTGATTCTTTACATATAAATATATTATTATACTGTTTGCATTCTTTTTTTACTCCATAAAATTTACTATAATTACTTTTTAACACTCTTTCAAAAAATAGATGAGGAATTATGTTTCTTTTTTTTATTGGTTTTATTAATAGTGTATCATAAATTTCATCTCTTGTGATTGGTATATTTATAATGTACAATATAGTTTTATGATCTGTAATAATTTTTAAATCGGCTACTTCGAGCGCTTCTTCTATGGTTGCATAGGGTAACATTTCTTTGTTTAATGTTTCAGTGGCTAATCTAATTTCTTTTTTCGAAAGAATAAGGGCATTTATTATGCCCATTTTCGCCCAATGAATGGCGTAGTTAATATTTTCTAACTCTTCTTTTACAATTCTAATTTTGTATTGTGTTTCTTTTATATCGTTATCATTTTTTTCTTCATTTCTTAACAATTTTTGCAGCTCATTTGTCGTTTTTGTAATTTTATTTATTTGTTTGGTATATATTTCATTTATGACTACTTTTTTATTGTTATTATTCAGAACATTGGTAATCTTTTCTTGTATAGTTATGAGATCTTCATGGTCAGAAGATCCGGCTATCCATTTCCATGCAGAGCCGAGAAAATCGAGTGATCTTTTTGCCTTGCGTGGTTTTAAGTTTTGGATCATGTTTTCAACTTGGTGCAATTCATGCGTTAAGTATCGAGAAAGTGGATGATGTTGGGTTTTTGAAAGATTAAGGATGGGGTACATGTCCGTGACAAATTGTTCATATTGGTTAAGATCTATTACATCTCGCAGTTTCGTACGAGGTGACCGATATACTCCTCAGGAGCTGCCACATCAGTCACCTCGGGGCAGCTCGACTGCGGGGTTCCAGATGACCACGAACCCATATATATATATATATATATATGTTGCAGCATGGCAGTGCTGCAAGCTCTATCGAGCAGTAATTTCCACATCTACGCAGTGGTGGCGAACTTATAAGAAAATTTTGTTTGAGGATTGCTGGTTGTCCTAAGTGAAAGAACTACATTGTTCTTTCACCCGAGCATTTTAGCTATCAACAAAATAGCATTATTCGCTCGATGAACTTCAGCTGGTTCCAGCATATAGGCTGGTTCCATTAAAAATCTCGCAGTTTCGTACGAGGTGACCGATATACTCCTCAGGAGCTGCCACATCAGTCAACTCGGGGCAGCTCGACTGCGGGGTTCCAGATGACCACGAACCCATATATATATATGTTGCAGCATAGCAGTGCTGCAAGCTCTATCGAGCAGTAATTTCCACATTTACGCAGTGGTGGCGAACTTATAAGAAAATTTTGTTTGAGGATTGCTGGTTGTCCTAAGTGAAAGAACTACATTGTTCTTTCACCCGAGCATTTTAGCTATCAACATAATAGCATTATTCGCTCGATGGACTTCAGCTGGTTCCAGCATATAGGCTGGTTCCATTAAAAATCTCGCAGTTTCGTACGAGGTGACCGATATACTCCTCAGGAGCTGCCACATCAGTCACCTCGGGGCAGCTCGACTGCGGGGTTCCAGATGACCACGAACCCATATATATATATATATATATATATATATATATATATATATATATATATATATATATATATATATATATATATATATATATATATATATATGTTGCAGCATGGCAGTGCTGCAAGCTCTATCGAGCAGTAATTTCCACATTTAAGCAGTGGTGGCGAACTTATAAGAAAATTTTGTTTGAGGATTGCTGGTTGTCCTAAGTGAAAGAACTACATTGTTCTCACACCTGCACTTATCTGCCACTACCTCGTGAACCCAGCAGTGGGTCGAGTCACATTTTTTGCTGCCTCAAAGTTCAGACTATAAGCCAATGCATCCTTAACCGTTTGCTTTTGAGCTAAACGCACGGCTTGTTGCAATTCCTAGTCCTTTAATGCGCTGATTAATGCTTCTGTGGCTGCGTCATCTCGATGTTCTGGGTCATAAGCTGGGTAAGCCAAAAGTGCCAGTCACTCAATGCCTTGTGCTAGCTGCTGTAAGGTTTCGCCAGACTTCTGCATTCGATGCCGTAGCTGTGACCGATAAATTTGTTTCAGATGATCGTCTCCATAACGCATGTCGAGTGCATTCATTATAGCAGCCGGGTTTGAATGCAACTCAATGGGGATAGTCTGCAAAAGCTCGGCAACTGGGCCTCTTAGAGAAAGAATCAATGCAGTTGCCCGTTCCTGCTCATTCCAGTGATTTATCCGAGCGGCGGCTTTAAACTGGGTTTTGTAAATACTCCAGACCATTTGCTCGTCGAATATTGGTGCTTGCACATATCTGGATGTGCTTTGCGTTGCGGGTATAAGCGGGGCTGGTGAGGTGGTTACTACTGCCTTCGCTGCTTCCAATTCCTTTTCCATGTTTTCCATCTCATGGTTGATTCTCTCCTCGAAATTGTAAACCTTTTCCTCGACGCATTTAATTTGTTTTTTCAGACTACCGAGCTCCACTTTTATTTCGGTTGACTGTTTTTGCCAATCCACCTTGATTTCGATCGCATGTTGGTCCAGCTTCGCTGATTGTTCATTTAGCTTCACAGCTAAACTGGATATCTGTTCATTTAGCTGCGCTGATTGTTCATTTAGCTGTACTGATTGTTCATTTAGCTTTACAGTTAAACTGGATGACTGTTCATTTAGCCTCACAGTGTAATGATCACACATAATCTAAAACATTCATTCAATTATGCATTCAATATATTAGAAACATTCACACATAATCTGAAACATTCATTCAATTATACATTCAATATATGGAGTACATTAAATCTAAATTATACACAAATTAAAATACATGCAATCATTCATTATAATCTTTGTACATACAAACATTTAAAAATATAACAAACAATAAGTGGAACACACTTGAAATGTAGAACCTCATTTATCAGCACTCAACAATTTCGCGTTCACTTTCTTCTGCATTCCGAAAGATAAACAAAAATATGGCGATGTGCGTGCATGGATTCTTAGGTCATTGTACAGGTAAGAATTTATGACCTAGAGAAAAGGTTACGTAACATATGCATTTGTGCGGTTTATTGAATGTGAATAACGAACGCATCTGAAGACAGGGGATGTGTTAATTGATTTGTGGGTCACAAGACCACACAAACTGAGTACTGATTAATCAGGGCAGTAAGAAGTAAACTAAGCATTTTATATTTTATGAAATTTTTATAAATACTGCAAGAAATTGTAGATTTGGGCTCAGAAAGTTCTGACCTGTAACTCAATAAAGATTCGGCCATTGAATAACCCTTTGGTTAGCGTCATTGGAAGTACGATTTTAGACTTTCTGTTCACATTATTTTGGCTGGACTATTCGGCCAAACTTAGTAGTTGCTTGCTGCATAGAAGTATAACTTCGGTGCTCTGTCGAAATTTGGCCAGATATTATCAGGCTTGACGATACAGGTAATTCCTCATTTAAATTCAATCAGAAAGTAATCCTAACATGGTGGCCTTAACTTGTTGACGCTGCTCTTGGTGCATCAGCGTCAAAATTTGCATTAGCGCATTTTCTGGTTCCTTCGATTTTGGTGCTTCTACTTCACCACCTTCTGTGCCTTTTTCCGCATCTGAGGGCTCACCCGAATCCAGATACACATCTTCCGACTCAATTGCGTCACGTAAGCGTGCAATCAGTATGGCTTTTGTACTTTGCGTAGCCAGATTTCGCTGTTTCAACTCCTCCTTAAGCTCCGATATGGTCAATTCATTAATTTTTAAATTTAAGCTTCGTGGCATTTTTATTGTTTCGGGTATTTTTTCACCAGTTTCCACGTTGATTTTCACTATTAATATAACTATTTCACAATCTCACTTTCACTGTCTATCAACTTTTAATACCAACTGTCTGTTACTAAAACCACTTCACAATCAATCAATATCGCCTTTAATTTTCACTCCGCACTTATCGCAGTTTTAGTATTGTGGTTTTACTATATCTCCCCATTCATTCAGCTCGGCTTTATAAAGGGTCTATAGTTATTCAATCCATTTCTCGTACAGGACGTCACTTTCAGATATTGATCATGCTTGGTGGGTTCTTGTGCTTTCGAGTACATTCGTTTATTGATCATCATGTTCTGAATAGTTGCAAAAACAATTGCGACAGTAGCTCGCAGAATTATTTGCACATGTAACAGTACTTTAAGAACCGTCTACAATACATTTTTGTTTGGTTAGACTACTATGCTGATTGCTCAAATCTATGGATGCACTTCATGTTTGTTGTAATGCGTTCATGATATCTAGTCTAGTATTTAATTTTAGTTTTCTTATGGTAGCATTTTGTTTATCTTGGCCATCATGACTAATTCCTTAGAGCAATTTCTATACTTTATTTTCTGATTTTTATGGAAATATGATATCATATTCTTGCGTATGATATTTTTTCTCTACTATAGGATGCTTATTGTTTTTGTTACAAAGTTCTAATGATAATGGCTCCAGGACGAGTTATTTGATAATGGCTCCAGGACGAGTTATTTTTCAAATGAATCACCTTGTAATGCAAGTTAAAATATAATCAACTATTTACTTTTAAAAAAAAAATTAATGAACATGAGAATTCTTAAGCTAGTTTAATTTATTCGATATTTTCGCTTGCGTTGTATTTCCGCCAGTTTCATTGATTCGACACATTTATTGGAATTGCACATGCTGCTGCGTTTGCGGGAACGTGTCGCTTGGGTTGAATTGCACATATTGGTGGCATTTGCGGGAACGTGTCGTTTGGGTCATTGACTCTTCCCCCTTTAAAACGATAGCCCACTATCGTTAAAAGTATGGAAGATTGTTGAATCTCGCCTGTATCCGGTTTGGGATTACTGGGAATGTAATTATTGGTGAAATACTTGGATTCGATGCCGTTGTTGTTTTTATTTCAGTTGCAGCGTCATTTGATGCTTCTGGATGTAAATTCCGAATACGGGATTTCGCTAGTAGGCAAACTGATACTACGATTGTTATAATAACGATTAGACTATAGGTGCTGTATTGATGAATGTTATTTTCGGTTTTCAACATTTCGATTTTGTGGGTGTTGTTGATGCGTATTTCGTCTAGGATTTCGGAAGGTAAGTGTTGCCCATGAATTTCTCCTTCAGGTGTATGTTGGAGGATGGCTGGCAGTGCATGAATTGTTGATTTCTCATATGATTCGTAACTTTGACCATTTATCCTTATCGAAGAGTTATGGAATTTGATAATGTAGGTCCCATTCAGATGATGCGTTGAATTTCCTGTTTCTAACAAGCCGCAGAATTCGTTTAGCAGTAGGTTTCCCGCTGATATTTCCTGAATGTTAGGGATATTCAGACCGCTGATTTTGTTGCATGTTGCGTTGGAACTTTGTAGCAATTTTGGAATACAATTTGCATTACTTATATCTATGAGTTCTGATTCTTTACATATAAATATATTATTATACTGTTTGCATTCTTTTTTTACTCCATAAAATTTACTATAATTACTTTTTAACACTCTTTCAAAAAATAGATGAGGAATTATGTTTCTTTTTTTTATTGGTTTTATTAATAGTGTATCATAAATTTCATCTCTTGTGATTGGTATATTTATAATGTACAATATAGTTTTATGATCTGTAATAATTTTTAAATCGGCTACTTCGAGCGCTTCTTCTATGGTTGCATAGGGTAACATTTCTTTGTTTAATGTTTCAGTGGCTAATCTAATTTCTTTTTTCGAAAGAATAAGGGCATTTATTATGCCCATTTTCGCCCAATGAATGGCGTAGTTAATATTTTCTAACTCTTCTTTTACAATTCTAATTTTGTATTGTGTTTCTTTTATATCGTTATCATTTTTTTCTTCATTTCTTAACAATTTTTGCAGCTCATTTGTCGTTTTTGTAATTTTATTTATTTGTTTGGTATATATTTCATTTATGACTACTTGTTTATTGTTATTATTCAGAACATTGGTAATCTTTTCTTGTATAGTTATGAGATCTTCATGGTCAGAAGATCCGGCTATCCATTTCCATGCAGAGCCGAGAAAATCGAGTGATCTTTTTGCCTTGCGTGGTTTTAAGTTTTGGATCATGTTTTCAACTTGGTGCAATTCATGCGTTAAGTATCGAGAAAGTGGATGATGTTGGGTTTTTGAAAGATTGAGGATGGGGTACATGTCCGTGACAAATTGTTCATATTGGTTAAGATCTATTACATCTCGCAGTTTCGTACGAGGTGACCGATATACTCCTCAGGAGCTGCCACATCAGTCACCTCGGGGCAGCTCGACTGCGGGGTTCCAGATGACCACGAACCCATATATATATATGTTGCAGCATGGCAGTGCTGCAAGCTCTATCGAGCAGTAATTTCCACATCTACGCAGTGGTGGCGAACTTATAAGAAAATTTTGTTTGAGGATTGCTGGTTGTCCTAAGTGAAAGAACTACATTGTTCTTTCACCCGAGCATTTTAGCTATCAACATAATAGCATTATTCGCTCGATGGACTTCAGCTGGTTCCAGCATATAGGCTGGTTCCATTAAAAATCTCGCAGTTTCGTACGAGGTGACCGATATACTCCTCAGGAGCTGCCACATCAGTCAACTCGGGGCAGCTCGACTGCGGGGTTCCAGATGACCACGAACCCATATATATATATGTTGCAGCATAGCAGTGCTGCAAGCTCTATCGAGCAGTAATTTCCACATTTACGCAGTGGTGGCGAACTTATAAGAAAATTTTGTTTGAGGATTGCTGGTTGTCCTAAGTGAAAGAACTACATTGTTCTTTCACCCGAGCATTTTAGCTATCAACATAATAGCATTATTCGCTCGATGGACTTCAGCTGGTTCCAGCATATAGGCTGGTTCCATTAAAAATCTCGCAGTTTCGTACGAGGTGACCGATATACTCCTCAGGAGCTGCCACATCAGTCACCTCGGGGCAGCTCGACTGCGGGGTTCCAGATGACCACGAACCCATATATATATATATATATATATATATATATATATATATATATATATATATATATATATATATATATATATATATATATATGTTGCAGCATGGCAGTGCTGCAAGCTCTATCGAGCAGTAATTTCCACATTTAAGCAGTGGTGGCGAACTTATAAGAAAATTTTGTTTGAGGATTGCTGGTTGTCCTAAGTGAAAGAACTACATTGTTCTCACACCTGCACTTATCTACCACTACCTCGTGAACCCAGCAGTGGGTCGAGTCACATTTTTCGCTGCCTCAAAGTTCAGACTATAAGCCAATGCATCCTTAACCGTTTGCTTTTGAGCTAAACGCACGGCTTGTTGCAATTCCTAGTCCTTTAATGCGCTGATTAATGCTTCTGTGGCTGCGTCATCTCGATGTTCTGGGTCATAAGCTGGGTAAGCCAAAAGTGCCAGTCACTCAATGCCTTGTGCTAGCTGCTGTAAGGTTTCGCCAGACTTCTGCATTCGATGCCGTAGCTGTGACCGATAAATTTGTTTCAGATGATCGTCTCCATAACGCATGTCGAGTGCATTCATTATAGCAGCCGGGTTTGAATGCAACTCAATGGGGATAGTCTGCAAAAGCTCGGCAACTGGGCCTCTTAGAGAAAGAATCAATGCAGTTGCCCGTTCCTGCTCATTCCAGTGATTTATCCGAGCGGCGGCTTTAAACTGGGTTTTGTAAATACTCCAGACCATTTGCTCGTCGAATATTGGTGCTTGCACATATCTGGATGTGCTTTGCGTTGCGGGTATAAGTGGGGCTGGTGAGGTGGTTACTACTGCCTTCGCTGCTTCCAATTCCTTTTCCATGTTTTCCATCTCATGGTTGATTCTCTCCTCGGAATTGTAAACCTTTTCCTCGACGCATTTAATTTGTTTTTTCAGACTACCGAGCTCCACTTTTATTTCGGTTGACTGTTTTTGCCAATCCACCTTGATTTCGATCGCATGTTGGTCCAGCTTCGCTGATTGTTCATTTAGCTTCACAGCTAAACTGGATATCTGTTCATTTAGCTGCGCTGATTGTTCATTTAGCTGTACTGATTGTTCATTTAGCTTTACAGTTAAACTGGATGACTGTTCATTTAGCCTCACAGTGTAATGATCACACATAATCTAAAACATTCATTCAATTATGCATTCAATATATTAGAAACATTCACACATAATCTGAAACATTCATTCAATTATACATTCAATATATGGAGTACATTAAATCTAAATTATACACAAATTAAAATACATGCAATCATTCATTATAATCTTTGTACATACAAACATTTAAAAATATAACAAACAATAAGTGGAACACACTTGAAATGTAGAACCTCATTTATCAGCACTCAACAATTTCGCGTTCACTTTCTTCTGCATTCCGAAAGATAAACAAAAATATGGCGATGTGCGTGCATGGATTCTTAGGTCATTGTACAGGTAAGAATTTATGACCTAGAGAAAAGGTTACGTAACATATGCATTTGTGCGGTTTATTGAATGTGAATAACGAACGCATCTGAAGACAGGGGATGTGTTAATTGATTTGTGGGTCACGAGACCACACAAACTGAGTACTGATTAATCAGGGCAGTAAGAAGTAAACTAAGCATTTTATATTTTAAGAAATTTTTATAAATACTGCAAGAAATTGTAGATTTGGGCTCAGAAAGTTCTGACCTGTAACTCAATAAAGATTCGGCCATTGAATAACCCTTTGGCTAGCGTCATTGGAAGTACAATTTTAGACTTTCTGTTCACATTATTTTGGCTGGACTATTCGGCCAAACTTAGTAGTTGCTTGCTGCATAGAAGTATAACTTCGGTGCTCTGTCGAAATTTGGCCAGATATTATCAGGCTTGACGATACAGGTAATTCCTCATTTAAATTCAATCAGAAAGTAATCCTAACATGGTGGCCTTAACTTGTTGACGCTGCTCTTGGTGCATCAGCGTCAAAATTTGCATTAGCGCATTTTCTGGTTCCTTCGATTTTGGTGCTTCTACTTCACCACCTTCTGCGCCTTTTTCCGCATCTGAGGGCTCACCCGAATCCAGATACACATCTTCCGACTCAATTGCGTCACGTAAGCGTGCAATCAGTATGGCTTTTGTACTTTGCGTAGCCAGATTTCGCTGTTTCAACTCCTCCTTAAGCTCCGATATGGTCAATTCATTAATTTTTAAATTTAAGCTTCGTGGCATTTTTATTGTTTCGGGTATTTTTTCACCAGTTTCCACGTTGATTTTCACTATTAATATAACTATTTCACAATCTCACTTTCACTGTCTATCAACTTTTAATACCAACTGTCTGTTACTAAAACCACTTCACAATCAATCAATATCGCCTTTAATTTTCACTCCGCACTTATCGCAGTTTTAGTATTGTGGTTTTACTGTATCTCCCCATTCATTCAGCTCGGCTTTATAAAGGGTCTATAGTTATTCAATCCATTTCTCGTACAGGACGTCACTTTCAGATATTGATCATGCTTGGTGGGTTCTTGTGCTTTCGAGTACATTCGTTTATTGATCATCATGTTCTGAATAGTTGCAAAAACAATTGCGACAGTAGCTCGCAGAATTATTTGCACATGTAACAGTACTTTAAGAACCGTCTACAATACATTTTTGTTTGGTTAGACTACTATGCTGATTGCTCAAATCTATGGATGCACTTCATGTTTGTTGTAATGCGTTCATGATATCTAGTCTAGTATTTAATTTTAGTTTTCTTATGGTAGCATTTTGTTTATCTTGGCCATCATGACTAATTCCTTAGAGCAATTTCTATACTTTATTTTCTGATTTTTATGGAAATATGATATCATATTCTTGCGTATGATATTTTTTCTCTACTATAGGATGCTTATTGTTTTTGTTACAAAGTTCTAATGATAATGGCTCCAGGACGAGTTATTTGATAATGGCTCCAGGACGAGTTATTTTTCAAATGAATCACCTTGTAATGCAAGTTAAAATATAATCAACTATTTACTTTTAAAAAAAAAATTAATGAACATGAGAATTCTTAAGCTAGTTTAATTTATTCGATATTTTCGCTTGCGTTGTATTTCCGCCAGTTTCATTGATTCGACACATTTATTGGAATTGCACATGCTGCTGCGTTTGCGGGAACGTGTCGCTTGGGTTGAATTGCACATATTGGTGGCATTTGCGGGAACGTGTCGTTTGGGTCATTGACTCTTCCCCCTTTAAAACGATAGCCCACTATCGTTAAAAGTATGGAAGATTGTTGAATCTCGCCTGTATCCGGTTTGGGATTACTGGGAATGTAATTATTGGTGAAATACTTGCATTCGATGCCGTTGTTGTTTTTATTTCAGTTGCAGCGTCATTTGATGCTTCTGGATGTAAATTCCGAATACGGGATTTCGCTAGTAGGCAAACTGATACTACGATTGTTATAATAACGATTAGACTATAGGTGCTGTATTGATGAATGTTATTTTCGGTTTTCAACATTTCGATTTTGTGGGTGTTGTTGATGCGTATTTCGTCTAGGATTTCGGAAGGTAAGTGTTGCCCATGAATTTCTCCTTCAGGTGTATGTTGGAGGATGGCTGGCAGTGCATGAATTGTTGATTTCTCATATGATTCGTAACTTTGACCATTTATCCTTATCGAAGAGTTATGGAATTTGATAATGTAGGTCCCATTCAGATGATGCGTTGAATTTCCTGTTTCTAACAAGCCGCAGAATTCGTTTAGCAGTAGGTTTCCCGCTGATATTTCCTGAATGTTAGGGATATTCAGACCGCTGATTTTGTTGCATGTTGCGTTGGAACTTTGTAGCAATTTTGGAATACAATTTGCATTACTTATATCTATGAGTTCTGATTCTTTACATATAAATATATTATTATACTGTTTGCATTCTTTTTTTACTCCATAAAATTTACTATAATTACTTTTTAACACTCTTTCAAAAAATAGATGAGGAATTATGTTTCTTTTTTTTATTGGTTTTATTAATAGTGTATCATAAATTTCATCTCTTGTGATTGGTATATTTATAATGTACAATATAGTTTTATGATCTGTAATAATTTTTAAATCGGCTACTTCGAGCGCTTCTTCTATGGTTGCATAGGGTAACATTTCTTTGTTTAATGTTTCAGTGGCTAATCTAATTTCTTTTTTCGAAAGAATAAGGGCATTTATTATGCCCATTTTCGCCCAATGAATGGCGTAGTTAATATTTTCTAACTCTTCTTTTACAATTCTAATTTTGTATTGTGTTTCTTTTATATCGTTATCATTTTTTTCTTCATTTCTTAACAATTTTTGCAGCTCATTTGTCGTTTTTGTAATTTTATTTATTTGTTTGGTATATATTTCATTTATGACTAGTTGTTTATTGTTATTATTCAGAACATTGGTAATCTTTTCTTGTATAGTTATGAGATCTTCATGGTCAGAAGATCCGGCTATCCATTTCCATGCAGAGCCGAGAAAATCGAGTGATCTTTTTGCCTTGCGTGGTTTTAAGTTTTGGATCATGTTTTCAACTTGGTGCAATTCATGCGTTAAGTATCGAGAAAGTGGATGATGTTGGGTTTTTGAAAGATTGAGGATGGGGTACATGTCCGTGACAAATTGTTCATATTGGTTAAGATCTATTACATCTCGCAGTTTCGTACGAGGTGACCGATATACTCCTCAGGAGCTGCCACATCAGTCACCTCGGGGCAGCTCGACTGCGGGGTTCCAGATGACCACGAACCCATATATATATATGTTGCAGCATGGCAGTGCTGCAAGCTCTATCGAGCAGTAATTTCCACATCTACGCAGTGGTGGCGAACTTATAAGAAAATTTTGTTTGAGGATTGCTGGTTGTCCTAAGTGAAAGAACTACATTGTTCTTTCACCCGAGCATTTTAGCTATCAACATAATAGCATTATTCGCTCGATGGACTTCAGCTGGTTCCAGCATATAGGCTGGTTCCATTAAAAATCTCGCAGTTTCGTACGAGGTGACCGATATACTCCTCAGGAGCTGCCACATCAGTCAACTCGGGGCAGCTCGACTGCGGGGTTCCAGATGACCACGAACCCATATATATATATGTTGCAGCATAGCAGTGCTGCAAGCTCTATCGAGCAGTAATTTCCACATTTACGCAGTGGTGGCGAACTTATAAGAAAATTTTGTTTGAGGATTGCTGGTTGTCCTAAGTGAAAGAACTACATTGTTCTTTCACCCGAGCATTTTAGCTATCAACATAATAGCATTATTCGCTCGATGGACTTCAGCTGGTTCCAGCATATAGGCTGGTTCCATTAAAAATCTCGCAGTTTCGTACGAGGTGACCGATATACTCCTCAGGAGCTGCCACATCAGTCACCTCGGGGCAGCTCGACTGCGGGGTTCCAGATGACCACGAACCCATATATATATATATATATATATATATATATATATATATATATATATATATATATATATATATATATATATATATATATATGTTGCAGCATGGCAGTGCTGCAAGCTCTATCGAGCAGTAATTTCCACATTTAAGCAGTGGTGGCGAACTTATAAGAAAATTTTGTTTGAGGATTGCTGGTTGTCCTAAGTGAAAGAACTACATTGTTCTCACACCTGCACTTATCTACCACTACCTCGTGAACCCAGCAGTGGGTCGAGTCACATTTTTCGCTGCCTCAAAGTTCAGACTATAAGCCAATGCATCCTTAACCGTTTGCTTTTGAGCTAAACGCACGGCTTGTTGCAATTCCTAGTCCTTTAATGCGCTGATGAATGCTTCTGTGGCTGCGTCATCTCGATGTTCTGGGTCATAAGCTGGGTAAGCCAAAAGTGCCAGTCACTCAATGCCTTGTGCTAGCTGCTGTAAGGTTTCGCCAGACTTCTGCATTCGATGCCGTAGCTGTGACCGATAAATTTGTTTCAGATGATCGTCTCCATAACGCATGTCGAGTGCATTCATTATAGCAGCCGGGTTTGAATGCAACTCAATGGGGATAGTCTGCAAAAGCTCGGCAACTGGGCCTCTTAGAGAAAGAATCAATGCAGTTGCCCGTTCCTGCTCATTCCAGTGATTTATCCGAGCGGCGGCTTTAAACTGGGTTTTGTAAATACTCCAGACCATTTGCTCGTCGAATATTGGTGCTTGCACATATCTGGATGTGCTTTGCGTTGCGGGTATAAGCGGGGCTGGTGAGGTGGTTACTACTGCCTTCGCTGCTTCCAATTCCTTTTCCATGTTTTCCATCTCATGGTTGATTCTCTCCTCGAAATTGTAAACCTTTTCCTCGACGCATTTAATTTGTTTTTTCAGACTACCGAGCTCCACTTTTATTTCGGTTGACTGTTTTTGCCAATCCACCTTGATTTCGATCGCATGTTGGTCCAGCTTCGCTGATTGTTCATTTAGCTTCACAGCTAAACTGGATATCTGTTCATTTAGCTGCGCTGATTGTTCATTTAGCTGTACTGATTGTTCATTTAGCTTTACAGTTAAACTGGATGACTGTTCATTTAGCCTCACAGTGTAATGATCACACATAATCTAAAACATTCATTCAATTATGCATTCAATATATTAGAAACATTCACACATAATCTGAAACATTCATTCAATTATACATTCAATATATGGAGTACATTAAATCTAAATTATACACAAATTAAAATACATGCAATCATTCATTATAATCTTTGTACATACAAACATTTAAAAATATAACAAACAATAAGTGGAACACACTTGAAATGTAGAACCTCATTTATCAGCACTCAACAATTTCGCGTTCACTTTCTTCTGCATTCCGAAAGATAAACAAAAATATGGCGATGTGCGTGCATGGATTCTTAGGTCATTGTACAGGTAAGAATTTATGACCTAGAGAAAAGGTTACGTAACATATGCATTTGTGCGGTTTATTGAATGTGAATAACGAACGCATCTGAAGACAGGGGATGTGTTAATTGATTTGTGGGTCACGAGACCACACAAACTGAGTACTGATTAATCAGGGCAGTAAGAAGTAAACTAAGCATTTTATATTTTAAGAAATTTTTATAAATACTGCAAGAAATTGTAGATTTGGGCTCAGAAAGTTCTGACCTGTAACTCAATAAAGATTCGGCCATTGAATAACCCTTTGGCTAGCGTCATTGGAAGTACGATTTTAGACTTTCTGTTCACATTATTTTGGCTGGACTATTCGGCCAAACTTAGTAGTTGCTTGCTGCATAGAAGTATAACTTCGGTGCTCTGTCGAAATTTGGCCAGATATTATCAGGCTTGACGATACAGGTAATTCCTCATTTAAATTCAATCAGAAAGTAATCCTTACATGGTTTCCTTAACTTGTTGACGCTGCTCTTGGTGCATCAGCGTCAAAATTTGCATTAGCGCATTTTCTGGTTCCTTCGATTTTGGTGCTTCTACTTCACCACCTTCTGCGCCTTTTTCCGCATCTGAGGGCTCACCCGAATCCAGATACACATCTTCCGACTCAATTGCGTCACGTAAGCGTGCAATCAGTATGGCTTTTGTACTTTGCGTAGCCAGATTTCGCTGTTTCAACTCCTCCTTAAGCTCCGATATGGTCAATTCATTAATTTTTAAATTTAAGCTTCGTGGCATTTTTATTGTTTCGGGTATTTTTTCACCAGTTTCCACGTTGATTTTCACTATTAATATAACTATTTCACAATCTCACTTTCACTGTCTATCAACTTTTAATACCAACTGTCTGTTACTAAAATCACTTCACAATCAATCAATATCGCCTTTAATTTTCACTCCGCACTTATCGCAGTTTTAGTATTGTGGTTTTACTATATCTCCCCATTCATTCAGCTCGGCTTTATAAAGGGTCTATAGTTATTCAATCCATTTCTCGTACAGGACGTCACTTTCAGATATTGATCATGCTTGGTGGGTTCTTGTGCTTTCGAGTACATTCGTTTATTGATCATCATGTTCTGAATAGTTGCAAAAACAATTGCGACAGTAGCTCGCAGAACTATTTGCACATGTAACAGTACTTTAAGAATCGTCTACAATACATTTTTGTTTGGTTAGACTACTATGCTGATTGCTCAAATCTATGGATGCACGTCATGTTTGTTGTAATGCGTTCATGATATCTAGTCTAGTATTTAATTTTAGTTTTCTTATGGTAGCATTTTGTTTATCTTGGCCATCATGACTAATTCCTTAGAGCAATTTCTATACTTTATTTTCTGATTTTTATGGAAATATGATATCATATTCTTGCGTATGATATTTTTTCTCTACTATAGGATGCTTATTGTTTTTGTTACAAAGTTCTAATGATAATGGCTCCAGGACGAGTTATTTGATAATGGCTCCAGGACGAGTTATTTTTCAAATGAATCACCTTGTAATGCAAGTTAAAATATAATCAACTATTTACTTTAAAAAAAAAACGACTTTATTGTTTCACAGATACAAAATTAATGAACATGAGAATTCTTAAGCTAGTTTAATTTATTCGATATTTTCGCTTGCGTTGTATTTCCGCCAGTTTCATTGATTCGACACATTTATTGGAATTGCACATGCTGCTGCGTTTGCGGGAACGTGTCGCTTGGGTTGAATTGCACATATTGGTGGCATTTGCGGGAACGTGTCGTTTGGGTCATTGACTCTTCCCCCTTTAAAACGATAGCCCACTATCGTTAAAAGTGTGGAAGATTGTTGAATCTCGCCTGTATCCGGTTTGGGATTACTGGGAATGTAATTATTGGTGAAATACTTGCATTCGATTCCGTTGTTGTTTTTATTTCAGTTGCAGCGTCATTTGATGCTTCTGGATGTAAATTCCGAATACGGGATTTCGCTAGTAGGCAAACTGATACTACGATTGTTATAATAACGATTAGACTATAGGTGCTGTATTGATGAATGTTATTTTCGGTTTTCAACATTTCGATTTTGTGGGTGTTGTTGATGCGTATTTCGTCTAGGATTTCGGAAGGTAAGTGTTGCCCATGAATTTCTCCTTCAGGTGTATGTTGGAGGATGGCTGGCAGTGCATGAATTGTTGATTTCTCATATGATTCGTAACTTTGACCATTTATCCTTATCGAAGAGTTATGGAATTTGATAATGTAGGTCCCATTCAGATGATGCGTTGAATTTCCTGTTTCTAACAAGCCGCAGAATTCGTTTAGCAGTAGGTTTCCCGCTGATATTTCCTGAATGTTAGGGATATTCAGACCGCTGATTTTGTTGCATGTTGCGTTGGAACTTTGTAGCAATTTTGGAATACAATTTGCATTACTTATATCTATGAGTTCTGATTCTTTACATATAAATATATTATTATACTGTTTGCATTCTTTTTTTACTCCATAAAATTTACTATAATTACTTTTTAATACTCTTTCAAAAAATAGATGAGGAATTATGTTTCTTTTTTTTTATTGGTTTTATTAATAGTGTATCATAAATTTCATCTCTTGTGATTGGTATATTTATAATGTACAATATAGTTTTATGATCTGTAATAATTTTTAAATCGGCTACTTCGAGCGCTTCTTCTATGGTTGCATAGGGTAACATTTCTTTGTTTAATGTTTCAGTGGCTAATCTAATTTCTTTTTTCGAAAGAATAAGGGCATTTATTATGCCCATTTTCGCCCAATGAATGGCGTAGTTAATATTTTCTAACTCTTCTTTTACAATTCTAATTTTGTATTGTGTTTCTTTTATATCGTTATCATTTTTTTCTTCATTTCTTAACAATTTTTGCAGCTCATTTGTCGTTTTTGTAATTTTATTTATTTGTTTGGTATATATTTCATTTATGACTACTTGTTTATTGTTATTATTCAGAACATTGGTAATCTTTTCTTGTATAGTTATGAGATCTTCATGGTCAGAAGATCCGGCTATCCATTTCCATGCAGAGCCGAGAAAATCGAGTGATCTTTTTGCCTTGCGTGGTTTTAAGTTTTGGATCATGTTTTCAACTTGGTGCAATTCATGCGTTAAGTATCGAGAAAGTGGATGATGTTGGGTTTTTGAAAGATTAAGGATGGGGTACATGTCCGTGACAAATTGTTCATATTGGTTAAGATCTATTACATCTCGCAGTTTCGTACGAGGTGACCGATATACTCCTCAGGAGCTGCCACATCAGTCACCTCGGGGCAGCTCGACTGCGGGGTTCCAGATGACCACGAACCCATATATATATATATATATATATGTTGCAGCATGGCAGTGCTGCAAGCTCTATCGAGCAGTAATTTCCACATCTACGCAGTGGTGGCGAACTTATAAGAAAATTTTGTTTGAGGATTGCTGGTTGTCCTAAGTGAAAGAACTACATTGTTCTTTCACCCGAGCATTTTAGCTATCAACATAATAGCATTATTCGCTCGATGGACTTCAGCTGGTTCCAGCATATAGGCTGGTTCCATTAAAAATCTCGCAGTTTCGTACGAGGTGACCGATATACTCCTCAGGAGCTGCCACATCAGTCACCTCGGGGCAGCTCGACTGCGGGGTTCCAGATGACCACGAACCCATATACATATATATATATATATATATATATATATATATATATATATATATATATATATATATATATATATATATATATATATATATATATATATATATATATATATATATATATATATATATATATATATATGTTACAGCATGGCAGTGCTGCAAGCTCTATCGAGCAGTAATTTCCACATTTACGCAGTGGTGGCGAACTTATAAGAAAATTTTGTTTGAGGATTGCTGGTTGTCCTAAGTGAAAGAACTACATTGTTCTTTCACCCGAGCATTTTAGCTATCAACATAATAGCATTATTCGCTCGATGGACTTCAGCTGGTTCCAGCATATAGGCTGGTTCCATTAAAAATCTCGCAGTTTCGTACGAGGTGACCGATATACTCCTCAGGAGCTGCCACATCAGTCACCTCGGGGCAGCTCGACTGCGGGGTTCCAGATGACCACGAACCCATATATATATATGTTGCAGCATGGCAGTGCTGCAAGCTCTATCGAGCAGTAATTTCCACATTTACGCAGTGGTGGCGAACTTATAAGAAAATTTTGTTTGAGGATTGCTGGTTGTCCTAAGTGAAAGAACTACATTGTTCTTTCACCCGAGCATTTTAGCTATCAACATAATAGCATTATTCGCTCGATGGACTTCAGCTGGTTCCAGCATATAGGCTGGTTCCATTAAAAATCTCGCAGTTTCGTACGAGGTGACCAATATACTCCTCAGGAGCTGCCACATCAGTCACCTCGGGGCAGCTCGACTGCGGGGTTCCAGATGACCACGAACCCATATATATATATGTTGCAGCATAGCAGTGCTGCAAGCTCTATCGAGCAGTAATTTCCACATTTACGCAGTGGTGGCGAACTTATAAGAAAATTTTGTTTGAGGATTGCTGGTTGTCCTAAGTGAAAGAACTACATTGTTCTTTCACCCGAGCATTTTAGCTATCAACATAATAGCATTATTCGCTCGATGGACTTCAGCTGGTTCCAGCATATAGGCTGGTTCCATTAAAAATCTCGCAGTTTCGTACGAGGTGACCGATATACTCCTCAGGAGCTGCCACATCAGTCACCTCGGGGCAGCTCGACTGCGGGGTTCCAGATGACCACGAACCCATATATATATATATGTTGCAGCATGGCAGTGCTGCAAGCTCTATCGAGCAGTAATTTCCACATTTAAGCGGTGGTGGCGAACTTATAAGAAAATTTTGTTTGAGGATTGCTGGTTGTCCTAAGTGAAAGAACTACATTGTTCTTTCACCCCGAAACTGCGAGATTTTTAATGGAACCAGCCTATATGCTGGAACCAGCTGAAGTCCATCGAGCGAATAATGCTATTATGTTGATAGCTAAAATGCTCGGGTGAAAGAACAATGTAGTTCTTTCACTTAGGACAACCAGCAATCCTCAAACAAAATTTTCTTATAAGTTCGCCACCAGTGCGTAAATGTGGAAATTACTGCTCGATAGAGCTTGCAGCACTGCCATGCTGCAACATATATATATATGGGTTCGTGGTCATCTGGAACCCCGCAGTCGAGCTGCCCCGAGGTGACTGATGTGGCAGCTCCTGAGGAGTATATCGGTCACCTCGTACGAAACTGCGAGATTTTTAATGGAACCAGCCTATATGCTGGAACCAGCTGAAGTCCATCGAGCGAATAATGCTATTATGTTGATAGCTAAAATGCTCGGGTGAAAGAACAATGTAGTTCTTTCACTTAGGACAACCAGCAATCCTCAAACAAAATTTTCTTATAAGTTCGCCACCACTGCGTAAATGTGGAAATTACTGCTCGATAGAGCTTGCAGCACTGCCATGCTGCAACATATATATATATATATGGGTTCGTGGTCATCTGGAACTCCGCAGTCGAGCTGCCCCGAGGTGACTGATGTGGCAGTTCCTGAGGAGTATATCGGTCACCTCGTACGAAACTGCGAGATTTTTAATGGAACCAGCCTATATGCTGGAACCAGCTGAAGTCCATCGAGCGAATAATGCTATTATGTTGATAGCTAAAATGCTCGGGTGAAAGAACAATGTAGTTCTTTCACTTAGGACAACCAGCAATCCTCAAAAAAAATTTTTTATCTATTACATGTATAGTTTTGAAATTTCCGTCTTTGATTTTCGTCTGTCCGAGGTAGAAAGAGACAATTTGTGAGTTCGTGTAGTCCAGTTTTTGTATATTAGCGGACGTCATGTGGATGGCGATTCTGGAAAAGAAATTAGTTTCTAATTTTATCTTTATGGACAACTGTTCCAGATCCGGTTAGTATTGTGGTGTTTCTGTTTTCTCTAACTATTTCTTGTCGGTATTTGGGGGGTTAGTTTTGATCCTGCCCTTTTGTTCTGTCGAACGTAAACATCTTGTCCTATGTCGTAAGTTTTTATAGTCTGTCTTTTCTTATTGTGGTTGTCTCTGTCAGTGGGTTGCTTCTTCTTTAATTTTTCTATGTTACTCAGTCGCGCATTCTCCAGTTCTTCGGGAGAAAGATTAGGTATTCGGCCTAGATACAATTCTACTGGCTTCTTACCCGTAGTTGCTCTTCAAATGGTCGAGGAGGTCCTTCTTGTTTTAAACATCTCATAATTTCTATGAGAGTAGAATGCCAACGTTCTATCTGACCGTTGACTTCTCTCTTGTAAGGTGGGGTACGGAAGAGTTTGATTTTGAGTTCATCCTCGATCATCGACGCGAGGGAGGCAGATCTAAGTGCTCCTTCGTTGTCGATCACAACCATTTCAGGAATGCAAAAGAAGAAAAGTATGTCTCGTAACGGTCGCCTAATGTCTTCGGAGGATTTAGATGGTATTACTTTGGCCTGTACAAATTTAGTAAACTTATCTATTGCGGTAAGGACTCGAATCTTTTCCATCATAAAGATGTCGATATGGACAATATGTCCAGGATACTGGGGAATGGGTGTTGGTGCTAAATGCGGTTTGTTTGGATGTCTATCATACTTATTCTGCTTGCAAACCGTACAGAGTTTAACTAATTGCCTGGTTTTTGAGCCCATTTTCGGGAAGAAGAAGTTTTCCAATATCTGCAAGCGGTTTTCTTCCGCATTGCGGTGGGCTCGCTTATGGGTTTGAAGAATTCTCTCTTCTTGTTGTGCTTCGCCGGGGATGTCTTCTACTAGTTTTCGAGTAAATCTAACCTTATAGTCTCGGAAGTGGTGAGGGTATACCGTTTGAATGATTCCTAATGTCGGTTCGTCGGTGAGCAATCCGTTAATTGTGTGGGGGTTAAGATATCTTTTAAAAATATCGATTATGTCGTGTTCAGAATAGTACGGTCGGATAGTTATGTGTCTATTGAAATTTTCGAAAGGGTTTTGAATCTGGTAGCTATTTTCGTCGCCTGTCTTAAGGATGAGTTGGTTTCTGAAGGCATTGATAGGGAACTCGACGGAGTTTATTAGGTTTTGTCCAGAACTTTCGTCGCTGTGTTCTGTCGGTGTCATCGAGTTTATTTCGCTTACATTTTGTGTACTTGTCGAAGGAAGTTCAAGAGTGAGCTTATTTGATGTTTGGGGTGGTCTAGAAAGGGAATCAGCAACGACATTAGCCTTTCCCGGTTTATACTGGAGTTCGTAATTGTACTCCTCTAGGATGGCTTTCCATCGTTTTAATTTAGCGTTAGTATTTTTGGGACTGAGAGCATACGTGAGTGGTTGATGGTCTGTAAAAATGCGTACTTGGCTTGAACCGTATAGGTAATTTCTAAGGGAGTTAATTGACCAGATAATTGCCAGCATTTCTTTCTCATTAGCAGCGTAGCTCTCTTCAGTTTTGCTGAGAGTTCGAGATATGAAGGAAATCGGTTTGTTATCTTGGGATAACACCGCACCAATTGCATAATTGGATACGTCGGTAGTTAACTCGAAAGGTTTTTTCGAGAAACACGCATTTATCGAGATTTATCTTCATGTTTGCATCTTTAAGCGTCCTCAGTACAATATCTAAGTTCTTGAAGTGTTCTTTTTCGTTTTTACCGAAGACAATAATGTCGTCGATGTAAATTCGGCATCTTTTACCGATGTGTTCCCGGAGGATATCATCTAAGGCCCTTTGGAATATGGCCGGGCCATTCTTCAGTCCAAATGGGAGGCGGACAAATTCGTATTTGCCATTGTTAATGGCGAACGCTGTTTTTTCAATATCTCTTTCCCGTAGAGGGATTTGATGAAACCCGCTTTTAAGATCTTTAATGGAGAAGTACTGGTTTTCACCTAAATTCGAAAGGACGTCGTTAATGTCAGGAATAGGGTATGTGTCGGCCACAGTGATAGAATTGAGTTTTCGATAGTCGACAACTACTCGAAATTTTTCTTTTCCGGATGCATCCTGTTTCTTCGGGACAATCCAGACAGGTGCATTGTAGGGTGATTTAAAAGGGCGTATGATGTTGTCCTTGAGAAGTTGTTCAATTTCTTTTTCCACTACGTCTTTTAGTGGCATGGGATATCCATAGGATTTTGCGTAAACGGGATCGTTAGTTGTGGTGCGTATTTCACCTTTAACGTTGGTGATATATGTTAGACTTCTGTTAGGGTCAGAAGCCAAATTTGGGTATTAATCCAGGATTTTCTTAAGCCATTTTATTTGTGAGTCCGTCATATGACCAGTTCTTACGTTGAGATGGTTAACTGTCCGTGATATAAGTTGTTTTAGTGGAATCTGCACATTTCCCTTGATTGTCATGAAGTCGTTGTCGGTATGAATGATTGCTTGAAGTGCCTTCAAACTGTCATTCCCAATTATACCTGCGAACGTTTTTAGCGAGGGCAGGATATAGAATTTTAATTTCTCAATATCAGGTCCGAACAAGTTTATGAAGGAGTGGTGTGTAACGTTTATAGATCCTCCGACAGAATTAACACTAAAAGGTTTTTCATTTAAAATTGGGTTTCGAATAAATTTGGGCTGAATGTAGATCTTATTCGACCCAGTATCGATTAGAAATTTTAAAATTTGACCGCTCTTCGCTGTGTGCTCCAAATAGGGAAGCGAAGAGCTCAACAGTCTAAAAAATGTACTTCATCCTGGTCTTTTTGTGAACATGTTTCGGTTAGTCCTGTAGTCTCATTGTCGTAGTCTATCGGTGGTTCTTGGTAACTGGTCTCTTCGTCATAATTATGATTTTGAGAGTTTTCTTGATAGTCATGAGCTTCATCGAAGTCTACGCTGGGGTCTAAATGAAATACTCTTTGCTGTTTATTTGGTCCATGTACCATTTGGGAGGTTGGTCGTTTCTGACCGAAGGCTTGAGGTCGCGGCTGGGGTCGATTTTGATAATTCACAGCTCTTGTATGAATGGAGTGGTCTACGTCCATGGGTTCATATTGTCGAGGTTTTGGAGGTAGTTGTCTATTGTTTTGGTTGAATCCAAATGGTTGGTAGCTTGGGTTAAAAGGGATGTTTTGCGTGAACGGTTGGCGGAATCGTGGGGGTTGCAGGACGCTAGGGTTATGAAGCAGTTCAGGGTGAAAGTTTCTTCCTGGTGTATAATTTTGTACGGGTTGATGATACGTATTAATTCGTTTTGGGGGTAATGGCGGTGGTACACGTGGGTAATCCTTTCTGGTAGGGGTTTGTGAGCTTAACGCATGTTGTGCTCTATAGTCTACGTTCTGTAGTTTCAAACAGAGGTGTAATGCTTGTGGGAGATCAACTGGTTTTCTGATGCTGAGCAGACGTGGGAGATCCCCTTTGAGCCCACGCACAAATGTATCCAGTGCCTTATCTCGATAGCACTGGGTCATATTGCGCATTGATTTGGGTCCCATATCCATGGAAGATAGTTTATTGAGAATAAGGGATAAGTGGTGATAGACGATGTGGTAGAACTCGTGGATTGTATTGTTCCCTTGCACTAATGTCGTCATTTGGTACTCGAGAGTACCAAGATCGCGTTTATCCGCATAGTGTAGCGTTAGGCACTTAGAGATCTTTGGCCAATTTAAAGGGGTATTGTAGGACTCGAGAGCTATGTCCGCTTGTCCTACAATCTTATTCCGTATCACTGAAAGGATGCCAAAGTATTTTGGTGTGCCTTGGAGGTGTTGATATATCGTGAGTATTCTTTCTACACTTTTCTTCCAAGATGAAAACTCACTTGGATCCCCAGAAAAGGTACGAAGGCTTTTCACAACGTCAGGGATCTTATCCATATCGGATAGATCCCTTTCTGCACCCATATTGATCGGAATATCGCAGTCTAGGTTTGGGTCGGAGGTAGGATTCATAAAAGAATCGAAGATTTGCCTTCCCTGAACATGCAGCGTTTCCGACACTAGACGCGTAATAAGGCCAATGAGATTTTCGTTATTTAAAGGGTTGTTAGGATTCACATTCACTTGTTCTCCTTCTTCGATCACTGGTGGTCGATCGCCCCCATTCAGACGCGCGGGTCTGATTAAATTATTAGGGTTAGACATTTTAAAAGGGTGTGGGATATACCACTTCGCAAGGGAGAAGTATCACTTTTTCAAGGGTTTAAAAGATCACTTTTAACACTTTTATCACTCACTTTTTTTTCACTTTAAATCGCGAGATTACCAATGCTGAAATAAATTATATAAAGTAATTGTTCAAATAATGATAATCAGTAAAATTCCTTTTGTCTTTAATATATTTCATGTAGTAATAAAAATAATGATGGTAATTAATTCGTTTTCCTATGTCCTTAGTAATATTAGTGAGCAATATGTTTTTCTCTTGTAATGTACAATATTGCAAAACAGTATTTTTCAATATTTAATTTCACTATTCTTCTTGCATATTTACTTCTTTAGCTGTTTGACAAATTTAAAACTTATTCACTAAACTTACAAAATCGCTATAAGTTCCTTTATCATTTTTCTGCTTCCCGGATTTCACGCTGGTATTTATGCCGGCTGCTTAAGAATATCCTTTGGGTTACTTTCGTTGACCACTGTTTGCACGTGGGCGGCTGTTGATTCAATCCAACGTCCTGTTTGCCAATTCAGGCTACTGAGGGGCCTCATTCCCAACAAAACACCACAAGCTGCGTGAATACACGCGATTCCTCGTTCTGCGAAAGGTGCGGCGGTACTTTTTCGTTTCCCTTAACCGAAGGAGTCCTGGCTCACTATCCCAGCCTCAGGATGTGAATTATCAATCTATTAAGGCTTTCGATCGACCAGTGTCCTTTAACGTGAGCACTTACTGTGCTTACTTATCGAACGGAATATTTAGCGGTGTCGCGAATAGTGGTCCCCGCTCGGGCGCCAGTTAAAATATAATCAACTATTTACTTAAAAAAAAAAAACAACTTTATTGTTTCACAGATACAAAATTAATGAACATGAGAATTCTTAAGCTAGTTTAATTTATTCGATATTTTCGCTTGCGTTGTATTTCCGCCAGTTTCATTGATTCGATACATTTATTGGAATTGCACATGCTGCTGCGTTTGCGGGAACGTGTCGCTTGGGTTGAATTGCACTTATTGGTGGCATTTGCGGGAACGTGTCGTTTGGGTCATTAACTTGCACCGGATGATGTTAATTTTGCTCGTACATCGTATCGTTTCCTTATGATTTTTCCCTTTTGGTAAGCGCATGGCAAAGAAGCTTGTTTTTAGATCACTATGTTGATATGTATGTTTTGGTTGTCTATTCTAAATTTGAGATTATTGACGGTTGTTGTCTAGGAAACATATTACGGTTTATGGCTTCTGGAATGCTACTTTTTTTATGAAGTTTATGTATGGTGGATGTGTGAATTATCGGAGTGATCCTAATGAGTGGGAATATTTACGCACTTTCATTGATAAATTTTTGGTACGTAGTGAAAGGAAGAAGCTAATATAGAAAAAAACAGAATGGGGTAGATCATTGACATTAAGTGTTTGTTGGTATTATATTTTATTCTTTGTTTATGCCCATAATGCATGGAAAAAGACTTTTTAGTCTTATACGATGGCATTATATGCATGCACCAGATTGAATGAATTTTTATATTTACTTTAAATTAGGTGTTGTCATTGTGGGTCTGTATTATTTACTTTAGCTAGTTTCAGTGTAGTATCGAGTAAAAGTATTATTTTATGCATGTCTCTTATTCTTCACATCATGGTTTCTAGTATTCAAAAAATATTTCTGTATGGATTGCTCTAGTATAATTTTTTGGTATTTCCGAAATTTTTTAGCCATATCTTCAATAGGAACTTGTAGATGTTTGGAGTATGAGATGTTTGGAGTATTATATTATTATCCCCTTAGAAAAATAATGCATGCTTGGATGATATCACTATTTAATACTTTTCGGATGCATGTTACCGCTTTTAGTGCCTACATGATGACATGAGAATTTCCAAACCTCATACTTCTTATGTTTGTTTTAAGCATACTTAAGTATTAGATAAGTAAAATACGTATTTATTACATTTTAAATATGCTAGATTGATCATCATAGGAATTTTCGGGTATCCTCATTGACATATTCAAGTATTATTTTGACATAAATAGAATGTCTTCTTGCTGAGTTGTTTCTGATCAGAATTTTTCACACAATGTTTATTTGATATTTTATAGGTTTGAAGAAGATCTAATTAGTTTAAAACATACAGGGTATTTTTGGGTTAGCACACTCCTACTATAGATTACTTAGGCTAATGATTATTCTGTAAGATATTTTGGTATTGATAACGATGTGTGGTAGCGTATGAGTTTACGATAGGCTATTTTTAGACCATGTATCATGGACAGACAAGTAGCATATTTTATGGGATGTTCTTTGTAAGGATGGATGCAAGTCGTTGTAGGATGTCAAGCGATGATTATAACTTTGGGGAAGTGTTTATCTGCTGGTAATTTGATGAACAGATGTACAATTGATTTGAATGAGCTAATGCAGGATTTTTTTGTTCATTATTAGATAGATATTTACGAATGGTAGAGCCAAGTATTTGATATTTAGGAGCTTTGAATATGCTAGGAATGTTTAGATAATTTTGTTTAGTTATTTGAGGTATTTGTTTGCTTAAGCAGTGGTAGAATGGTTGTTAAAATAAAAGAATTGCATTTATTTCTGATAAAAATAATTTATTTAGTAATACAATTATTTTACATATACACTGTACAGCATATTGAACAATTTTCAAGCTGATTTAACTTAGGCTTATACAACTGCACGATTTCTGGCAAAAGCTAGTACTGATGTGTAGTCAGTACTCTCACGTCTCCTAATGTTCATTCTAATAGCACTGACCACTTGTTGGTTCGAGTTTGTTTTTTGGACTGTTTATACTACCCGGTGTCATGAATTATTGCTTTATCGTATGTTTTCGAGACTATAGGAGTATATAATGTTTTATGAGTGTAAAAATATTTCTTGTCTTTTGCTCATATGAATGACAAATGCATGTATCAGTGCCTGATGTCGTATTAGAGTTGGACCATTCACATATTTGGTAGTGTATTCCATGTTTATTAGATACTTTCTCACCCATATTGCCATATTAAAACATATAATCCTCGATACGTATTCGATGTTCAGCAAAAATATCAGGATACTCTTCCATGAACTATAGGCTGACCATTGTAATAGATCTTATCGCGTTGAAAGTGTATTCACCTCTGTCTTATTCGTTTTCTTGATGTCGTTTACCAGAATTTTGTCTTCAAATGGATGGACTTAGGACCACTATTTTTAAACCTCATAATAATCCATAGAATAATATGTAGTCTATTGATAGAAATAATGACCTGCTGATACCCTCTAAAAGGTTCTTTGCATTTAAGTTAATATACATTCATGTTCTAGTTTGTCCAGTGCAGCGTAGATGAGTGTTTGTTTCTCAATAAACCTTAATGTTTTATAGAATCAAGAGATGATACTTGATTACCAAGCCTTTCACAATACTATGTAGTTTACCAAGTCTCAATGTACAATTTCCTAATAAATAATTCCTTTTAGTCAAGTAAAATATTGTTTATAGGGTTTGTAGTATTTCATTTCATCACATGGAAAATCAGATCATTACAAAGTACTGGTATTTCATAAAAAAGTCTAAAGTAATTTATGTTTACAATTGATGTTTAAGTTGGAGTGAAGAAGTCATTGATATGATTAAGTACGCTCATTTCCCTGCATCTTGCACAATAGTGGTCTTAGTATTCCTTCACACAATCGGTAAGCAAATTGTTGTATTGTATGAGAATGTTGAAAAAATCCATCAAGATAAAAACCGTGTAGAGCTCGGGATGTTTAAGTATTGGACTTTCACCTCCAAAAGGTATGTAGAAGAGTTCAAGAAGCCCAAGCTGATTTGCAAGGAATTCATCTACTCTATCCTTGAGATCAATGAAGTATTGGCGAAGTGAAATCCATTGATTGTTATCTAACTCCAACTGGTTCTGTCCACTGCATCGGAAGATTATTTTCATTTGAAATGTCAGCGGGTCACATCCAAGTGTAGCTTGTATGTATAGTTTAGCAACAGGTTTTTCTAATATATTCGTTGTTTCTCTGGATTTGGTTTTTTAGTTTCTTCTCTTTCTTGATCACTTTTCTGGTTGAAGTAGCCTTATCAGTCTGGCTGGCCTTTCTCTGCTTCTGACTAGCTGATGAATTTACTGGATCTGCTCCGATCATTTTAATTTACTGCTACTAGTAGTAAAACTAAAGATGTTTATTTATTATACCAGCATATATATTCACTTCTCTGAATTTATGGATGGAGAGGGAGTAAAGTTCAATATGTGTTGATGATTCTATAAGTAAGCATGTTCAACCCTTTGGTGGTGTGATGTTGTTTACTCTCATGATTTAAATTGAAAGATAAGAAAGTGCTATGGAGTTAAGCCTTGAACCACCAAGCTAACAGGAGTAGGAGTCAGTAACAGGAAATGATAATTTTCTCTGTATTTTCTTTAGAATTTTTTAGAGCACTGCTGGGCTATAATAGATTGCTCATAGGCTAATTAGCTATCTATTTATCTGTAAAACTGTCTGTTCAGCTGTGCATTTTCACTGATGAGCTGTCTATCTTAAGTGTAATGCTTTCTGTTGAGCTGTCTTCATAGCTGATGCCCTATCTGTTTAGTTGATATACTGTCTGTTGAACGAATCGTTTAGCTGATAAACCCGTCTGTTTAATTGGTAAGCTGTCTATGTAGCTGTCTTATTAGCTGATACCCTGTCAGTTTAGTTGAAATGCTATCTTTTGAGCTGTCTGTGTAGCTGTCTTTAGTTGATAAGTTGAGCGTTTGACCTAACGTGCTGTCTTTCATTCGGTAATTTTTTTTGTTGGCAAGTATTTATTCCTAAGCAAATTCTTATTACTTTCCATACAGCTACAGTCAGCATTTTTTACTCCTTACTTTTATTTAGTAATACAATTATTTTACATATACACTGTACAGCATATTGAACAATTTTCAAGCTGATTTAACTTAGGCTTATACAACTGCACGATTTCTGGCAAAAGCTAGTACTGATGTGTAGTCAGTCCTCTCACGTCTCCTAATGTTCATTCTAATAGCACTGACCACTTGTTGGTTCGAGTTTGTTTTTTGGACTGTTTATACTACCCGGTGTCATGAATTATTGCTTTATCGTATGTTTTCGAGACTATAGGAGTATATAATGTTTTATGAGTGTAAAAATATTTCTTGTCTTTTGCTCATATGAATGACAAATGCATGTATCAGTGCCTGATGTCGTATTAGAGTTGGACCATTCACATATTTGGTAGTGTATTCCATGTTTATTAGATACTTTCTCACCCATATTGCCATATTAAAACATATAATCCTCGATACGTATTCGATGTTCAGCAAAAATATCAGGATACTCTTCCATGAACTATAGGCTGACCATTGTAATAGATCTTATCGCGTTGAAAGTGTATTCACCTCTGTCTTATTCGTTTTCTTGATGTCGTTTACCAGAATTTTGTCTTCAAATGGATGGACTTAGGACCACTATTTTTAAACCTCATAATAATCCATAGAATAATATGTAGTCTATTGATAGAAATAACGACCTGCTGATACCCTCTAAAAGGTTCTTTGCATTTAAGTTAATATACATTCATGTTCTAGTTTGTCCAGTGCAGCGTAGATGAGTGTTTGTTTCTCAATAAACCTTAATGTTTTATAGAATCAAGAGATGATACTTGATTACCAAGCCTTTCACAATACTATGTAGTTTACCAAGTCTCAATGTACAATTTCCTAATAAATAATTCCTTTTAGTCAAGTAAAATATTGTTTATAGGGTTTGTAGTATTTCATTTCATCACATGGAAAATCAGATCATTACAAAGTACTGGTATGTCATAAAAAAGTCTAAAGTAATTTATGTTTACAAATGATGTTTAAGTTGGAGTGAAGAAGTCATTGATATGATTAAGTACGCTCATTTCCCTGCATCTTGCACAATAGTGGTCTTAGTATTCCTTCACACAATCGGTAAGCAAATTGTTGTATTGTATGAGAATGTTGAAAAAATCCATCAAGATAAAAACCGTGTAGAGCTCGGGATGTTTAAGTATTGGACTTTCACCTCCAAAAGGTATGTAGAAGAGTTCAAGAAGCCCAAGCTGATTTGCAAGGAATTCATCTACTCTATCCTTGAGATCAATGAAGTATTGGCGAAGTGAAATCCATTGATTGTCATCTAACTCCAACTGGTTTTGTCCACTGCATCGGAAGATTATTTTCATTTGAAATGTCAGCGGGTCACATCCAAGTGTAGCTTGTATGTATAGTTTAGCAACAGGTTTTTCTAATATATTCGTTGTTTCTCTGGATTTGTTTTTTTAGTTTCTTCTCTTTCTTGATCACTTTTCTGGTTGAAGTAGCCTTATCAGTCTGGCTGGCCTTTCTCTGCTTCTGACTAGCTGATGAATTTACTGGATCTGCTCCGATCATTTTAATTTACTGCTACTAGTAGTAAAACTAAAGATGTTTATTTATTATACCAGCATATATATTCACTTCTCTGAATTTATGGATGGAGAGGGAGTAAAGTTCAATATGTGTTGATGATTCTATAAGTAAGCATGTTCAACCCTTTGGTGGTGTGATGTTGTTTACTCTCATGATTTAAATTGAAAGATAAGAAAGTGCTATGGAGTTAAGCCTTGAACCACCAAGCTAACAGGAGTAGGAGTCAGTAACAGGAAATGATAATTTTCTCTGTATTTTCTTTAGAATTTTTTAGAGCACTGCTGGGCTATAATAGATTGCTCATAGGCTAATTAGCTATCTATTTATCTGTAAAACTGTCTGTTCAGCTGTGCATTTTCGCTGATGAGCTGTCTATCTTAAGTGTAATGCTTTCTGTTGAGCTGTCTTCATAGCTGATGCCCTATCTGTTTAGTTGATATACTGTCTGTTGAACGAATCGTTTAGCTGATAAACCCGTCTGTTTAATTGGTAAGCTGTCTATGTAGCTGTCTTATTAGCTGATACCCTGTCAGTTTAGTTGAAATGCTATCTTTTCAGCTGTCTGTGTAGCTGTCTTTAGTTGATAAGTTGAGCGTTTGACCTAACGTGCTGTCTTTCATTCGGTAATTTTTTTTGTTGGCAAGTATTTATTCCTAAGCAAATTCTTATTACTTTCCATACAGCTACAGTCAGCATTTTTTACTCCTTACTTTAAATATCATATGCTCGTCACGATTTACGTTAAGCGTATTGGTTACCAAGACTGCATGTTGATCATTTTCCAAGTTATTCGTAGGCATACATGCGTCAGCCAAGAATATTCACGTCTAGGTTGCTATTCTTGTAAACAAATCTTGATTATGAGGAAGCCCTTGTTAGTTGCTCGAGGATTAATTGATCTTTTTCCATGCTGATATATTCTTCATAAGATTGAGCCAATTATAGTGAAATAAGTATAGATAAATGTCCGTAAAGGACTGCAGCAATGGTCTGCTGCCTCAGCGGAAGAGTATGGTAAGATTTGCTGAGATTGGCCTTGTCTGGGGACGCGTGAATACGCTGGCAGGCTAGCGTTGCGGTGTCGTGGGGAAGGTTCTTTCCCCCAGCACAAGGACCCACTACAAAAAGAATTTTTCTTCTTGTAGCCCACAAATAAGAGTGGGGCATCCAGATGGAGGTGGTGCCCTCTCGCATCTTCCCAACCAGCCATGTGTTTCCCATTTGAGTGAAAAACTCATACAAAAGCACTTTGTATGACTCTTTCCCTCAAATGAAAAGTACAAACGCTACCCATTTATGCTATAGAGTTATGCAATGAAATCACATAACCCTATATCATAAAAGGGCATGCGAGCGAAAGGCCACTCTACCTGGCAACAGCCCCTGTTAAGCGACAAAAAACGGTGGAGCGCACCCAATGGCAAGCCCATATCAGCCAAAGAGCCTGCCATCGATGCGGGACCAATACCTGGTCAGGTAGAGCGAATGGAAAGACCGACGGTTCCGCTTTAGTAATCCATTTTATTTCTACAATTCTTCGAATAATGGAATGTACGATTCTTCAAATAATTTAATTGACAATCCTTCAAATAATTTAATGTACCGTTCTTCAAATAATTTAATGTACCGTTCTTCAAATAATTTAATGTTCAATTCTTCAAATAATTTAATGTACCGTTCTTCAAATAATTTAAGATATCGTTCTTTAAATAATTTAATGTACTGTTCTTCAAATAATTTAAGGTACAATTCTTCAAATAATTTAATGTACAATTCTTCAAATAATTTAATCTACCGTTCTTCAAGTAATTTAAGGAACCGTTCTTCAAATAATTTAATGTGCCGTTCTGCAAATAATTTAATGGACCGTTCTCCAAATGATTAAATGTACAATTCTTCAAATAATTTAATGTACCGTCCATAATTATGATAATACATAACGATGTTAAAAATTATTTTGATGCATAAATTATTAATAAATAATCTAAAAATTCAATCTTTTTACTTCCATCCTAAATGTATTCAATATATATCTATCTATTTTCATTGAGATCTCGTTAAAACGTATCTTCAAATTATGTTTCAATCTATTACTCTTCAAATTATCTTCACCTATATGCGTTGAAACTAATTTAATTTTATTTATTTTTTTCGCTTCAAATAAACTATCTATTCCCAAGCAGGATATAAACTGTATTCATTCGATTGATTAAAAATTAACTCATGGCAAAAAACTGGAATTAGGGGAAATAACCATGAAGAAAATTACGATTGATCGTTCGAATTAATTTTCCACCAGTTTATTTAATGTCCTCATTTTATATTCTACATATGACATAAATCGCAATTACATTACTTCCGCTAGCATCAGTAGTAGGTTTACTTTTATCTTCGTACGGCAGTTCTATCAACCTTTCAAATCAAACGCGATGTACATAAAAAGGTTACAAAGGACAAAATAAAGTGTCGTTATCACATATAACCAAATCGCCTATTGGTTTCTGTATCCTAAATATAGGGTTTTCTAATAAGAGGTGTTATTTTGATATTCAAAGAAAAATGCCATTTTTCAATATAAATGATCGGATGTTTATTTCATTATAAAGAAGAAAGTATGCCGTTAGCAGTGAAGAATATCATCAAGCAAATGACTACCACGACCAAGCTTACAGGACCATATCCTTTTCATGAAATTTCCCATAACAAAATCGCAAAGTGGCTGCCCTATGTCCTCGATAGCCTCACGAATTCCATCCTTGAGGTCTGGGCTGTTTACGTAGACCTTCTCTTTCACGTGGCCTCAAAGGAAGAAGTCCCAAGGTTTTAAATCACAAGATCTCGATGGCCAATTGTGATCACCTCTTCGAGAGATAACACCGTCCGGAAACTTTTCCCGTAAAAGATCAATGGTTTCGTTTCTTGTGTAGCACGTAGCATCGTCTTGTTGGAAGTAAACGTTGCCCAGATTGATATCATCTAATTCCGACCATAAAAAATCATTAATTATCTCTCGATAGCGCAATCTATTCACCATAACTGTTGCTCCCGCCTCATTTTCAAAAAAGTAAGGTTCAATGACTCCGCCGGACCATAAACCGCACCAAACAGTCACACGTTGAGGATAGAGAGGCTTTTCAACAATAACTCTTGGGTTTTTCGAGCCCCAGATGCGACAATTTCGCTTTTTGACGAAGCCACTGAGGTGGAAATGGACCTTATCACTCAAGATGATTTTTCGATGGAATTCCGGACCATTTTCATGCATTTTAAGGACCCAATCAGCAAAGACACGACATTGTTGATGATCGACCGGCTTGAGTTCTTGTGTTAACTGAACTTTATAAGCGTTAAGACGCAACTCTTTATGCAAAATATGGTGTAATGACGTTTGTGGAATGCCTAATTCCAAAGAATGATGAGGAATGGACAAACCTGGGTTTTCTTCAGCACTTTCGGCTACAGCAGCAATATTCTCGGCTGTTCTTGAGTGACGTGCACATGTTTTATTCTTCACATCACTGAGTTGCCCCAACAGCTCGAATGCTTCCACCAATTTGTGTATTGTGGTCCGACAAGGTACTTCACAACGACCCAAAATGTTCGAGTTTGTCGAACCGTCTCTGCCAAATTTTCACCATTTTTATATTGAATTTTAATAATTTCAATGCGTTACAATTCAATATTTGTTTTTCCGGGCTATATAGTTGTTGATTAATTTTTAAAGCATCCAGTATTCAAGAATGTTTAAGACATTGGCACCTGTACTGAAGAAACACCAACTAGAGGCAATAGGTACAAGCAGAATGAATAAACTAGGAGTGCAGCTGACCAACGTAAAGGATATTAAAACTAAGGAAGAAAAATGCGGAGTGTACAAGGTGACGTGTCCAGAATGTGGTATGATTTATATTGGTCAAACGAAACGTTTAGTGGTAGTTCGATGCGAGGAACACTTCAAAGAAGCTGGGGCAACGAAGAATACAATTAGAACAAATTTTAAATCATCAGTGGCAGAGCATATAGTTAAAAATGGCCACGAAATAACAATGAACGACGTCGAAGTAGTCAAAGATATCGATAAATGGCAAAAACTTGATTGCAGGGAAAGCATACAGATTAGGAAAGTACCGGCAAATTTAAGAATGAACACTGACCTAGGTAATAATAATTCAAAACTCATTAATCTAATTAGGTAATAAGGATTAAATTATGAATGTATTAGTCTTCCAAAAACCCTCTAGTATATAAAGGTAGGTTAAGATAGGTAGAAATAAAAATAAATATAGTCGAAAAAGGAAGCTTTTGGAATTTTTATTCTTATTTAAAAATTCAATGCGTTGTTGAAACGTATATCGTTCCATTTTTATTAATGACGTAGTTTCTACTTGCCAAATGTCAAAAACGACAGCTACAAAAGTGACACCTACCGAAATAGCAGGCTATTCAAAATAAAACCTCTTATTGGAAAACCCTTTACAACGCACCCTTCAGTGAAAGACAAATTACAAATGGAAGAACACGAAAACGCATATTATTAAAGCTGCATAGTTTTTCTATGGATGTTTTTCCTCCTTTTTTTCCTTTTCTAGTCTCTTTAACACACACACACACACGGGTTTTTGTTGTTTCCAAATTGAGAGATGTGTTTTAATTTGTTTGTTCATTTTGTTGTTGGGTTTCTGGTTTTTTGCACTTAAAGACGGTAATTGGTATTAATTTGATGTTATATTAAAAGGTTATGAACACCTTTTAGAAAGCGAAGAGCAGCGAGAAGGCCATCATAAGATAGAACAACCCCATAGATTCGGACAAAGCGAAACCCACGATAGCGTATGAGAACAACTGTTGCTTGAGGGATGGATTCCTATTGTGGCGGCACCAACACCAATATATTTGGCTGCTGGGAAATCATTATCGAGTGTACGACCTCTTTTTCACCAAGAAGAAAAATTTCACAGTATGCTACTTTTCAGTATCCTGACGGCGGCTTTGCGATTTTTTGAGCCACGTACCCTTATCTCGGGTTTTTGAACGATGCACCACCAGTTGTGAATACAGCCTGACCGAACGGATTAACTAGTGAACTTTTCACGAATGCTGTTCCCTTAGGCCGTGCGTAAACTTGATACAAAGTGTAGACTGACGACCTTAGCGCTTGACTAAATTTTGCGTCTCGTGTCCCACGCAGCCGAAAGTCTTTCAAGCAGGAGTACGTTCACAGAAAGCAACAATAAAAAAAATTCGCCGTCACCAGTTGAGGAAAGATTATCGATAAGCAGCCAATTTTCTCCCTTTCTCCTCGTGCTGCCTTTTTAACGTCCCTCCGAATATAGTACACTGGTTCGGCGTACCCGATAAACGTTTCCTACACTGCTAGTTTTATGTGTCGGATTTAAATTGTAGGTACTAAATGAACTAAATTTGAACGAAGTAAAGCAAAATGAATAGGATTTTTTTAAATAGTAATAAAAATTAAATTTCATGAAAAATATAATTAAAGGAAAACGTTTAAATTTAATATAAAGGAAAATTGATATAAAATTACATTTAATATAAAGGTAAATTGATAAAGAAAAATTTACCATTAAATATAAAGGAAAATTGACAACAACAAAAATTTTCCATGGTAAATTGATTAAAAAAAAAATTTAACATATAATATAAAGGAAAATTGATATAGAATTACATTTAATAATAATAATAAGAAAGAAAAATATTTTACAAGTGACGATTTTGAATGCAACTCATTAATTATTTTTTAAAAACTGCCGCATAAAATCACAAGTGTAGCATAGGAAGGTTTTCGAGCAGTTTGCTTGTATAACTGCTCGATTAATACACAATACACCCTTCTTTTTTATGGGCGTCAGTTTTTCTCTTGACCCCTGTTTGTCTAATCTATAGGATCCCCTTTCTACAGCAATTCGATTTCATTTTTCCAGTCCGAAATGCTCAAAAATCATATAATCCCTTTGATCAGCTATTGAATCATTTTGTGAAGCACGAATTTGTTGAATAAATCTCTGCTCCATGCAAACCATTGCTAGAGCCTCAACATGACTTAATTAAGCCTGTTATTCAGCCGATGTATTAAGGGCTTATAGTGGAATTAATTAATTATATTGAACCATCTTGGTGTTCGCATGTATGATCAAGACTTTTGGATTATCCGTTATATGCAGAAAGATGAGTATGTTATGACTGGGATGATGTTTTCCCTATCATTGAACAATTGAGTATAATTTTGGTATCTCCTACCGACTAAAAACTGTTTCGGAAGAGTTTTGAATAATTTTGATGACTTAAGGCTGCATCATAACTCACAATCTGTGAAATGATGAAACATTACGGGCAAATATTTCTAGACATGTACATTATAATAGCTATCAAATGCCGATGTATTCGTGTCATATGATCGACTGGTCTGTTTATCATGCAAAGAGGGTTATCCACAGTCACCGATCAGTTGAGGCGTCTGCTAGGGTCATGAGTGGTTGGCCTGTTCAACAGTTGAACAATGATCAACTTCACACCATTACGTTTCCTCTTTTGCCCCTATTAACTCAATTATCTGATTGGTGAGCAAAAGGCGGCGAAGGCCCTCACAGAGATGCAGGATGATCTTCTCCCCAGCCTACCCTTCACCATGCATGCATGATGACCCATCATCATGCATTATGACGCGTCATAACGCATGATGACTGGTCATCGATGCCTGCGTGTACTTACGCTGGATATCAATAACTTCTTCACTCCAACTTAAACATCATTTGTAAACATAAATTACTCGAGACTTTTTTATGGAATACCAGTACTTTGTAATGATCTGATTTTCCATGTGATGAAATGAAATACTACAAACCCTATAAACAATATTTTACTTGACTAAAAGGAATTATTCATTAGGAAATTGTACATTGAGACTTGGTAAACTACATAGTATTGTGAAAGGCTTGGTAACCAAGTATCATCTCTTGAGTCTATAAAACACTGTGGTTTATTGAGAAACAAACACTCATCTACGCTGCACTGGACAAACTAAAACATGAATGTATATTAACTTAAATGCAAAGAACCTTTTACAGGGTATCAGCAGGTCGTTATTTCTATCAATAGACACATATTATTCTACGGATTATCATGAGGTTTAAAAAAAGTGGTCCTAAGTCCATCCATTTGAAGACAAAATTCTGGTAAACGACGTCAAGAACACGAATAAGACAAGGGTGAATACACTTTCAACGCGATAAGATCTATTACAATGGTCATCCTATAGTTCATGGAAGAGTACCCTGATATTTTTGCTGAACATCGAATACGTATCGAGGATTATATGTTTTAATATGGCAATATGGGTGAGAAAGTATCTAATAAACATGGAATACACTACCAAATATGTGAAAGGTCCAACTTTAAAACGACATCAGACACTGATACATGCATTTGTCATTCATATGATCAAGAGACAGGAAATATTTTTACACTCATAAAACTTTATATACTCCTATAGTCTCGAATACATACGACAAAGCAATAATTCATGATACCCGGTAGTATAAACAGTCCAAAAAAGACTCGAATCAACAAGTGGTCAGTGCTATTAGAATGAAAATGTTTACAATTGATATTGAATTTGTATGGGGAAATGCTCACCAGTAATTCATCATAGACCTTGTTACTCTCCCCTCTCTTCAAAAACAACAGTTTGCTTTAGAGTGAAGGAGACATAGGCTACAGTGACATGCCCACGAGATGAAGTACAAATTGTACAGTATACATTAAAGGAGACGTGAGAGGACTGATTACACATCAGTACGAGCCTATGCCAGAAATCTGGCAGTTGTATAAGCCTAAGTTAAATTAGCTTGAAAATTGTTCAATATGCTGTAGAATGCATACATATATATAGCTATTTACTGGATGTGCTGTTAAAAATAGTATCAAAATTTATTTGTATATGTAAAATAATTGTATTACTAAATAAATTATTTTTATCAGAAATGAATACAATTCTTTTATTTTAACAACCATTCTACCACTGCTTAAGCAAACAAATACCTCAAATAACTAAACAAAATTGTCTAAACATTCCTAGCATATCCAAAACTCCTAAATATCAAATACTTAAAACTACCATTCATAAATATGTATCTAATAATGGACGAAAAACACCGCATGAGTTCATTCAAATCAAGTGTACATCTGTTCATCAAATTACCAGCAGACAAACACATCCTCAAAGTTATAATCATCGCTTGACATCCTACAACGACTTGCACCCATCCTTACAAAGAACATCCCATAAAATATGCTACTTGTCTGTCCATGATACATGGTCTAAAAATAGCATATCGTAAACTCATACGCTACCACACATCGTTATCAATACCAAAATATCTTACAGAATAATCATTAGCCTAAGTAATCTATAGTAGGAGTGTGCTAACCCAAAAAATACCCTGTATGTTTTAAACTAATCAGATCTTCTTCAAACCTATAAAATATCAAATAAACATTGTGTGAAAAATTCTGATCAGAAACAACTCAGCAAGAAGACATTTTATTTATGTCAAAATAATACTTGAATATGTCAATGAGGATACCCGAAAATTCCTATGATGATCAATCTAGCATATTTAAAATGTAATAAATACGTATTTTACTTATCTAATACTTAAGTATGCTTAAAACAAGCATAAGAAGTATGAGGTTTGGAAATTCTCATATCATCATGTAGGCACTAAAAGCGGTAACATGCATCCGAAAAGTATTAAATAGTGATATCATCCAAGCATGCATTATTTTTCTAAGGGGATAATAATATAATACTCCAAACATCTCACACTCCAAACATCTACAAGTTCCAATTGAAGATATAGCTAAAAAATTTCGGGAATGCCAAAAAATTATACTAGAGCAATCTATAGAGAAATATTTTTTCAATACTAGAAACCATGATGTCAAAAATAAGAGACATGCATAAAATAATACTTTTACTCGATACTACACTGAAACTAGCTAAAGTAAATAATACAGACCCACAATGACAACACCTAATTTAAAGTAAATATAAAAATTCATTCAATCTGGTGCATGCATATAATGCCATCGTATAAGACTAAAAAGTCTTTTTCCATGCATTATGGGCATAAACAAAGAATAATAATATAATACCAACAAACACTTAATGTCAATGATCTACCTCATTCTGTTTTTTCTATATTAGCTTCTTCCTTTCACTACGTACCAAAAATTTATCAATGAAAGTGCGTAAATATTCCCACTCATTAGGATCACTCCGATAATTCACACATCCACCATACATAAACTTCATAAAAAAAGTAGCATTCCAGAAGCCATAAACCGTAATATGTTTCCTAGGCAACATCCGTAAATAATCTCAAATTTAGAATAGACAACCAAAACATACATATCAACATAGTGATCTAAAAACAAGCTTCTTTGCCATGCGCTTACCAAAAGGGAAAAATCATAAGGAAACGATACGATGTACGAGCATCATCCCATGCATTACAAGGTAATTCATTTGAAAAATAACTCGTCCTGGAGCCATTATCATTAGAACTTTGTAACAAAAACAATAAGCATCCTATGGTAGAGATAAAATATCATACGCAAGAATATGATATCATATTTCCATAAAAATCAGAAAATAAAGTATAGAAATTGCTCTAAGGAATTAGTCATAATGGCCAAGATAAACAAAATGCTACCATAAGAAAACTAAAATTAAATACTAGACTAGATATCAAGAACGCATTACAACAAACATGAAGTGCATCCATAGATTTGACCAATCAGCATAGTAGTCTAACGGAACAAAAAATAGGGCTTTCCAAGAAGATGTGTTATTTTGATATTAAAAGAAAAATACAATTTTTTAATATAAATGATCGAACGTTTATTTCATTATAAAGAAGAAGGTATGTTATTGATGGTAATAAATAACATCAGCCAAATAACCACCACAACCACGCTTACAGGACCATATCCTTTTCATGAAATTTTCAATAACTAAATCCAATAAGAGGTGTTATTTCGACATTAAAATATAAAATTTTATTAATATAAATAATCGGATGTTTATTTCATTATAAAGACAGACCTATGCTCTGTCAGAAGGGTTTTGTACGCAACTTACAAAATGCAGTAACCAGCAACGAATAAAATCAAGAAACATGTCATGTTGGAGTATCATACTATTATTAGCAAAGTTGAAAGAATTTCGACTTCTGAGGTATTTGTTATAGTTATACCCATAAATATCTCCCTTTATAATTTTTTCAGATTTTTTAAGATCACGGGTGTCCATTCACGAGGGAAGAAACACATTTGTCATGTATTTACTTCCCGATCACCACCCTCAAACAAGCGACGAACATCATTCCTAATCACCGCCAAGGCTATCCATTCTTAACACCAGGCACCCTTTGATGAGCAACGCGGAAATTCAACCAAGCGTTCAGTAGGCAAATTTCAATGGCACACATCATCCACCGCCACGGTCACCTACACCTCAAATTACACTTTCCAACAGGCAACACGCATGACGTTTACTCACCTACAACGCCGCCTACCCTTTACTATTTTATAGATATAACTATACCTACTTAGTACTGAGTGTAATTTTCTTTTCTATCCCTTTTAAGGACTAATAGTTATCAATTTCATCGGTGTATATTTTGCTGACTATGACCGAAAGTAATGTATAACTCAACCATTGCAAGCAAATTTTTCGCTCACAAATTCGTTACATTTGCTTACTTTAAATATCATTTCAAAAGAATCGTCAAATGGTTAAAGCCAATGAAAGGAACATTTCTATTAATCTTGACGACAAAAATTATTATTCTGTTAAATTCTGTTACGTTAAAATCCAGTTTTTGTTTCCCCGTCCGAAGTTATTGGTATACCAGGCTTACGAGTAGTTATTCTACTACCAACCGCAGGGATTATGTCGACAGCGCTTTCCACCTCCTTTCCTTCTCCGTCATCACCCTCTGCTTTCAGTAGCAGTTCTCCCATGACCACCATAAGCTCACCCGTAAGCTTGCTTGACTCCTTCTCCTGATCGACTTTCTCGGCCTGAATGTTAGTTATGCGTCTAAGTCCAAATTCAATTTTAGTTTTGATTTTCAAGAAGTCGCTGCTATCTGTATCGCCTTCAAACTTCTCCATTAGTTATCAAATTTCCAATATCTTGCTGCGAACGGCTTCAAGATCTTCGCTAGGCGTGTATGGATAGTGTTTGGTTTCCACCATAGTGGTGTCCATCGCTAGCTCTGCCCGTAATGCCGCCCGTAAATTCCTCCTCATTTCATCGACTATTCCCGGTGATTGGTCTCGTATGCAGAGCTCATACGTCAATTCGTCCTTGGACAACCTATCAACCAAAATTTTTGGTAGTACGAAACATTTTATTATGTACTATTCCCCTTAATAAAAATTAACTTAACTCTATCAAATAAAACTACAAAAGTCACTTTTTTGAATTAATTCTTTTCCTTTTAATACTCAGCTAAAAGAGTACAACTTATTTTCATTGTCCCTTCCTCGGTATGCACTTCAAATTATTATTTTTCACACTCATCTCGGTTGTTTTCCCTGTTCTCTCGTTTTCTTTCCTCTCTCCTAGGCCTGAGGCAATTGATTGGTCTGAACAATCAAAATCATCTGACGTTCGATGTAAGACGGAGCCATTTCCTGAAATAAATCGCTAGTAGCCAAGCAATTACACCAATTTTTGGGAGGATTTCACTCCCTTATAATTTCAACACTTGCGTTTATTCACAAAGTCCGAAAATATCACACTCCCGCAATGAGACACTATCACTTCACTTCTTTCACTAAGTCGCTGGTAAAAATATCACACTCCCGCAATAAGACACTATCGCTTCACTTCTTTCACTATGTCGCTAGTGAAAATATCACACTCCCGCAATAAGACACTATCACTTCACTTCTGTCTGGCACTGATTAAGTACTTTTACGATAAACTTTACTTAACTCGACTCGCGATTACTTTACCCCAATGAACGTTGGGTGCCAAATTGTTACGTTAAAATTAAGCTGGGCGCTACGCCGCATAAAGGATTCCGGTTGGGGGCCTTAGGGTCCCGACTAGCCCGTGGAGACGGGGTAGATAGCGCCACTCGCCAACCCTAAAACTGCCCCAGGAGCCAATTGGCGAGCTTGCGGCTCCCCGGAATGGTCCTCCTACTACCACTAACTTACACAAGGAAAATCAACGCCTAAAAATAGCACAAAAAGAACCCTGAGGGGACCTACCGCAGATTGAGGTCCTAGACGGAAGGATCCTTGCACACTCTGGACCAAGCTAAGCTTTCGGTCGATACTGCGCGCTCCACGCGCAAAAACAATGCTGTAACACTGGCACGACACAAAATTTTATATAAAACAAAATCAATTCTACTTCAAGTAATTAACGCAAATATTATTATTTCACAGCAAATTTAATACAAAATTTATATTAAAAAAAGGGATTTATGGAAACTTAACACTTACTCTACGTTAGGAGCCCCACTGATGAACGAAGTCCTCGCTTTCCACTCAATCTTCTGTTCTCATTTCAAACTTCAGTTGTTTCGAGCCATTTATCTATTCTTCTTCTCCTACTGCGTTGATGAATCCAAGATGTGTGCGAAATTAGCGTCCTCCTCCTGAAAATAAGTTGTACGCTGCCTGTCGGTCTGATGGACGTCCTTTCTTGGCCAGGAATCCGTGCGAAAAAGAGACCGTTTCCATCGTCAATGGCTCTTTTATTGACTTGGCCCAACGGTTCTTTTATTTGAGTTGAAGAACCCAAGTTCAAGGTGTTGCAATACCCGTACACCCTATGCATACTGGCATGCGCTGGGAGCTTGATATGATGTGTATCCTATATACACATCAAGGCTCCCGGGGAGAGAAGTATATCCCTGTCTAATACTTACCTGCTACTTTATACTCGCCAACTAGATCAGTAAAAGGGTGTTTTTGTTTAGTGATTTAATTTTTAATTTTATCGTTTGTTTGGTTATATAATTACACGTCCAGTTGACTATATTAATATTAATAACATATTTTGCTATTGAATTTTTTTAATAATTAATTTATTACAAAGACGTTTAAAGTTCGAGCATTAATGGAGCTTGTAAAATTTTTGGGATTTATATTTACTTTAATTTATTCAGAGGGAGAAGGAAATTTGAAGAAACCAGTCTATTTATTTAAGCTTTAACTGTTGCTCGGGCTGACGCCTTGAGCACGCAGTTATATCAATGAATCAATTGATTAATAATCCATCTGCTAGCCCCGGGCACAAAGCCTTGGGACGCTAATACTCGGGCTAATGCCTTGAGTACGTAGTCAGATTAATAAATCAATCAATTATTAGTTCAACTCCAGGCCCCGGGCATAACTGCCTTGGGACACTCATACTCGGGCTGATGACTTCAGTACGCAGTTGAACGTATCCTAAATTCGCTTATCCCGGGCTAAGTGCCTTGGGATAGAATAAGCTCGGGCACACGCCTTGAGCCAGCGAATGGAGCAATACTTCTCGATTTTCCTGCTTCAATAATTTTCTTTTATACTATAATTATGCTGACTATATTGCTTACCAACTAAAATAATGAAGACAATTCACTATTTAAAAGATCAAAGTTCAACAACAAATACAGTTTAATGTGTTTAATGCCATCTCTCTATGACTGGTGCAACCACAAAGCTAAAGCTTTCGCTCGATTTGCAATGCATGTAACCAAATCGTTCCGCTGGGCGGTACGTTCGATTGCGAAGTCTTGTGTGTACATGTTTGATACTTAATACGAGTATGGATACACACCAACTTCTGCTAATCCATGATACGATGCCGCACCCACAGATGCTTTGATTACTATTCGCAGCTTTTTGCATATGTATACTGTACACAGAGAGGAACAACGGAACACGGACCGAGCAATATTTGACCTGCGGCTCCCGTAACATTGCCTCCCCGCTGTAAAGAAAAGTTCCCGACTGGCTTGAAGAGCCTTGTCGTGAAAGATGTTCATTTTCGCTCCATTGCGTTAATTGATAAACTTGGAATGTTAATTTAAAAATTACTACTTCAAACGATTTTAATCGAATTTACTTTTTTCTTTGCTTATCGTTTCATAAAAATGCTCCTTTGAATATTCATTTCTTGTCGCAATATTTGTTTTTTCTTATTGCATCATAATGACTTGTAGTTCTTTCATAATTTTTGTTTTGAGTTACTTTGCCTTGCAAATGAAGATATAATCCATTTTTTGATGAACTAATTTCACAATTATATACAATTATATACAGTTTCGCTTATTTGTCTTCTTACAATATATTTTCATATTACAAGAAAGGCTTTCTGTTGAAACTTTTGTATGTTTTTTTAATGCTTATTTTTAGGGTTTTGTAAAATAATTTTACAAAACCCTACTAGTTTCGCGACCAGTCTGTCCGTCTGTCCGTCTGTCCGTCCGTCCGTCCGTCCGTCCGTCCGTGTGTCACAGCAGTTTTTCTCGGAAACTACTTAAGCTAGAAACATCAAATTTTGTGTATCGGTGTAAAGTGATGATCTCTTCAAATTTCAACTACAAAAAAATTTTATAAGGTATTTAAGGGGGTCTCTCAATATAGGAGAGTGAGCCCCCGAAAAAAAAATTTCATTGAAGGTAGCCAATATGGGTATCAAATGAAAGGTCTTGATGAGAACTTTTCAAAACAGGTCTTACTTTGGCAAAATTTGCTTCGAGGGGCGCACAGGGAGGGGAAATATATGAAAAATTTGTGTACCCCCCCCCCCTCGCGATTGGACACCTGTGATCCGAAAAATCTGAAAAAAATCAGGAATGTAGGCCTTGGTAAGTACAACAACAACAAATACGTGAGAAGTCGTAATTCACTCAACTTCGTTAGTAATAGTATGATTTATCGATTTTATGTTTTTTTGAATAAAATCTTAACGGTACCCTCAAATTCAATCAAATTCAGTAAACAGATGAATATTTATAAGATTTTATCTATCCTGAAAGTTTCATAAAAATTGAATCATATTTAGCGAAGTTATAGCGGTTTGAATTTTCCTGTATTACTATGGAACAATATGCGCTGCATGTATTACTATGGCAACATATGGCTATGGAACAACATGCACTTTTTACCGACTCAGACACTATAGTTTTACTAGGATTTGCATGTAATCGTAAAACGAAATAGTGGCTGTTTTAAATGCGAAGATTGAATAATTTTGAGTTATTTTTTCCCAACTTCAACGTTTAAGGTGCATGCTATGAACACTTGATTTAATTTGATGAATGACTGAAGACGAGTCCCTACAGTTAATGCTCATAAGTGAAACAAGTCAAGGAGGTGGGAGAGAGCTCCTAGCAAAAGGGTTTTGTAGCCATTCTAGGATTCGAAAAAATTGGCATGAATCGATGATAACAGTACAGGAGAATGGCCCCTGAAAAAAAATTCATCAAACGTAGCCGATATGAGTATGAAAAAAGTTTTCATGGGAGCATTTCAAAACAGTTGTTAAACTGTCAGTTTTTGCTTCAGTGGGGGCACAGGGGGGAAATACATGAAAAATGTGTTTCCTCCGTCGCGGATGGACATCTGAAATAATTATCAAGGGAGATATTTATGAGTATAACAATACCAAAAACCTGAGAAGTCGAAATTCGTTCAACTTTGTTAATAATAGTATGATCTTCGTATTTCATATTTTCTCCAATAAAATCGTCTTTGACATGTTTCTTGATTTGATTCGTTCTGGTGACTGCATTTTGAAAATTGAATACAAAATCCTTCTGGCATGAGCGTAGGTCTGTTTACCCTACTTGTTCTATTTACTACTATGTGTTATTTAAATTACACAACTTCTTTTTAGCTTAATTTCATTCTTTCCTATTATTGTTACATCCATTTTCTTTTATCTTTATTCAGATTTCTTTCAATATTTAAACTGTATTATGTATAAAGTTCGTTAGCTTCGTTACACCAATTTTTGTTTGTTTTTCGTTTTCAGACTTTAATTTTATTGATGGTAGGTAGCAAAAATAATGTTTCCAAAACATTAACAAAAAAGAGTTTTTGTTTTTTTTTTTACTTTAGTCTACTAAATTTTTCTTTCGCATTTGTTAAGGCTTTCTATGATTTTCAATTTGAAAGAAAAAATCCTTCATTTGTTCCATTTTTCCTCATAATTTAATTTCCATAGACTATAATGAAAAGCTTGCTAAATAAGCTTTTGGTTATGTACTTTGCAAATAATATATTATGTTAATAGGTTTGTAGGGAAATTTGTTAGTATATGAAGCTCTAGATGCTCTTTTGTTTTGGGAACAACCGAATTAAATTGTACATGGAGAATATAAGATCAATACGATCGTTCTTGTTCGGGAATTTTTAGCTTTGCAAGAGAATAGATGTGGCTTGCGCGTCGTTTTTGTTGCTTCATTGCTAAAGCTTTAATTGAATGAGTGTGGGACCTAAGTTTTTCTCTTAATGTAGATCGTTAATGTTGTTAGTGGGAAACAAAGTTTGATAATTTACATAAAGGTGCTTAATGAGCTTTGAAGATAAGACGATAAGGAAAATAGCTTTGTCTCTGCAATAACGAAAGAGCAAATTGTATGTTTTTTTTTTGTTTTCATAGCTTACTTATGCGCCAATTGCTCGGAAGTCTATGCTATGTACATTATGCGTACTAATTTGTGGTTGGTGGGTAATTGTAATGAAGATTATTTGTTTCTATAAGATAAGCTTAATGTAGTTTGTAGTGGGTAGGGCTTGCTGTGGGATTATGTAGCTGTATTATTATTATATTATTTGATTTGTTCAAATTGTCTATTGCATCTCGTGTATGCATATGAGATAGAACAAAGGGAACTTTCTTTGAATTATACCACTCTGTCTTTTAACTATGTGTAAATAGCTGCAGATTATTGATAAATCGAAAACTACGTGTTGTTTCAAAATTTTTTTATTAAATATTGTATAGAAACGTTGGGTGTATTATAATGAATGTTATTGAGGAAATAAAATTAGAAGGAAACATCTTAAGCTTGAAAGTTATGATATTAACTTTAAATGATTTCAGCAAACTGTTTAGTTCAAAATATTTTACGAGAATGAGAATTATAAAAGATGGTCGAAACAAAACTATCACTATATTTTGGGCATGGAAGCATATAGTTTCGGCCTCCATTTAAGACCCTATATGTTCCGTCGGATTTCTAGCTAGTGAGTGTCTGTTTGGTTTAGCGTAATGCTTTGACTTGCTGTTTGACAGGTATTTTGACGTCTAATCGTTTGGAACTGCGTTAACTGTCCGAAGTTGTCAGTTTTACTTTTGTATGAGGTCATGTCACAAAAATTGAAGAGCAAGACGGCCAGGTTTAGGGAGGCAGTGGTTTTATGGTGTCATATAATATTTTAAAGTGTCATATAATTTGACTGCAACTTTGATGTGCTTTGATACTTTGCTGCTGCTGAATATCTGAATAAAAATTATTTGAGTTATGCCATATGTAACGATGAGATTTTAAGTCGATTTTGGGCAAATCTACTAGATTTCATAATCTTCCGGATTTAAATTTTATATGGAAAATCTACAAGATTTCGAAGTAGATTTGAAAATATTGTCCAAATCTTGAGATTTGATATAGATGGAAATAGGGTATTATTCGATTTTTTTTCAATAATCTCTAAAAGTACATCTTCATTGATTGAATTCAGATCCAATGTTTAGTTACTTATCTAATTATTCTCAGGAAACTTATATGAGAAACTAATAAAATAGGTACATAGGCCCTACACGTCACGGGCGCAGACTCAGTGTGCAAATCGGATCGTATTAATCGTTAGTAATTCGACGCGAAAATACGTGGAAGATAGTTAATTTCAAGCTTGAAATCTGCTTCATACGAAACTTGAACAAGATTGAATGGCGGCGAAGTGTTGTACCAGAAGGAATGTAAGAAGCAGCTGATTGTCAGATAAAAAAATCTTGTTCAAATTTCGTATGAAGCAAATTTCAAGCTTAAAGTTAACCATCCTATGAGTGTTGTCGCGTAAATTTTTGGGGCTACTAAATTACTTACGATTAAAATGAACCGATTTGCACACTGAGTCCTCGCCCGTGACGCGTAGGGCCAAGGCCGGGAAAGTGCTGGCCATCACCTCAATATTTATATCATGGTTCCATCAATTTGAACTTTCCCACAATATAATTTAGTTAGCCCCTCTTTTACTGAGACTACCCCTACTTTAAGCCAATACCACTACAATCAAAGAAGCCTCATAAACAAAAAAGCCATATGGTAGCAATTTGCATATGCATTAGTCAACCTACCATTGAGGTATATAAATTAAAAACTTGGGTAAAGTTTCGTTTAAAAAAAATAATGTTTATTTCATACTTTCTATAATTTAACTGAAACTATTACAATATTGACTATGGAATTTATAATTTATTTTTGTTGATGCAGTTGCAGGTATCCGCCAGGTAAGCTGCGCGTGTAATTGTTGCACATTTCGAATTTCCGCCCCAATCGATAAATTTTGCTGACATCTTTGCGCGTGTAATATTTTTTGTTATACATTATTGGAATTGTTGTCAACTTAATTTTGCTGACATCTCTGCGCGTGTAATATTTTTTGCTATACATTATTGGAATTGTTGTTAAATCTTCCTCTCTTAGGACGAGTGTCCGCAATCGTTGTTAGAAATAGGGAAGGTCGTTGAAACGTTGCTGCGTAGGAATGAAAGGTGGTGGTTCCATTGTTGGTGTTGGAACTATTGGACATGTGGTGGGATTTACTATTACTGTGCTATTTTCCTTTTTAATTTTGCAGAATTTTCGAATCACAAGAATTATCAAAAGAGCAATTGTGATGATGCTGAACCCATACACACTGGAGAGTTGTATGATGGCTTTGTGCTTTAGCATCTCGATTTCGCTAGTTTTGTTTAGATGGAGCTCCTTCATGATTTCCAAGGATATGTAATGAATCATGCGACGCCGCTGACGACCACTACTAACACATCTTGTTGCTAGGTGGCTTGTCATTTCATGTTGGTTGCGACGAGCGCACATCCCACGTCAATTTTGTCGTGGGATGTCAAGAGGATTTGACAGCCACACGGCAGTGAAGTGTGCACGTAGTGGCCGCCACCCAAGAAGAACTTTTAGCTGATACACCCTCGCCACCTGCATCGTCAAATCGTTATCGGCTATAGATCCATTTTCGGAAGCATCTTCACGTGGAGGCAGTGCATTTATCTCATCCATTCGTCGTGTAATTTTAAAGCCGTCAAAAGAGCAGAGTAGCAGCAACTCATCGACAGGTGTACAAACAAAGAAGAATGCGTTTACGAACCAACCGAAAAGGTAGGTAAGTTGACCTTAATATCCTGTTTGTAGTGTAACAATAAAATGTAAAGAACTTTAAATACGATTCCATTAGTGAGTTTTCGTTCACCGCTCTAATGGTCTGCTTTTTCGGATTCCTCCTGAGCTCTTTCTCTTACATTTTGCGAGAAAACAAAAGTCAAGTCTTTTGTTACGTGCATATAATTCAATCCCCAGTGGAAAGGAATAACAGGCAAAAAGGTAGGGAATCGTCTCGACACCGAATTCGTCTATACAATTGCCATTTATCAGGTTAAATACGCTCAAAATGACAAAAGTCAATTGCAGGTATCGACCGATAAATGAGAGTATTGCTTGAACTGGACGCCTCGCAACATCCCAACATTGTCAAATTGATAGAACGTGAAGGCCAGTTAGTAATATTTTTGGTATTTGCGCATCTGGAACAAGATCTCTCTGATTTTATTCAACGCTACTCAAAAACAGGAGTCCCCCGAGCCATCATCCAGAGACTATCGAAAGAACTTCTGACTGGAGTAGATTTTCTGCATTCACATCGGATCAGATTAGCCTTTTTATGAATCCGATTTAATATCAGATCGTTGGTCAAGCTAGCACCTAAAAATACAAATTCACCAACGCTTTCAATTTGGGGTTAATCGAGCATTCAGTTTTTGTGTGTGTTTGCTGGGTAATTCCAAAAAGTGACCAGCCAGCCAACTGTTGAAATTCCACATTTTGTGTTTTTGGTCCAGACAGAGACCTGGCTCCACCAAACAAATGAAATTCCCTGGTAAATGAGTTTTTGTAAACGCATTTCGGGAGCACCAGCAACAACACCATAGTGGTCAGCAGTTGTTGACGAAGGCGAGGCAGGCTGTATGTATCCAAGGAGGCATGAAGCGCAAGAGCTGTTTAGGTTTTAATGCCTCGTGTTTAGGTTTTATTGCTGGCCTCAGTGAACTTTCATAAAAAAATAATTTCAGGGCGCTTTCCACAAACCCTTGCTAAATACTCAAGCACTTAATGTGCAGGGAAATTTCATATTGTCTGGAATTCAGCGCAAATATACAACATAAATTCTAGCTTCGAAATCCACCTGCTATCAATATTGAAATTAATATTAGTCCCCCAAGACCGCGACACGTGCTTGCACTTTAAATTAGTCAATCGATTTGTCTTGAATCGAACCTTTCAAAATTTTCACCTCCAATTTAATACCGAAGAGGGCTAAGGGAAACAATTATCTCATAGTGAATAAATATTTTATGCAAGCGGAATTCTAAACCTACCTGAGCTATATGAAGCACATAAATACCTAGAAAATTGATAATTGTATCGAAATATGTTAGACCGCAAATATTTACCAGAGTTTTACAAGGTTAATGTCATTTCACTGCTCCTAATATTGAGATGTACGATCTCGAAAAGGACTGCATGTCTTCAAAGAAAGCTCATTTTAAATGGCAAAGTCATTAAACCGAGAGATGTACGTTAGTACAAGAATAACATTGATTGCTATTTTCTTAATATATGTATATCAACGATTCAGATTTAAGGATCACGTAACCTTTAATTAAGTACAATTTAGAATGGAAAAGTAGCACGGAGTCACAGACTACAAAAATCTTAAACGTGATCGTAATTTTTTTTTAACCTTGAAATTTGTTTCAATTAGTAAACCGTCTCAACCAGGCAACTGACCATGCCCAGCGCAATAGATTAAACGCCTACCGTTTGAACTATTTAAACATTAGCCGTCATTTTCTGGGTAAAGCCAGCATATTTTACTCTGAAACCCCATAGAATTAAGAATTTTGACTACTTTATATTTCGTAATGAATTCTATAATTAAGTACTATCTTTGTGATGTCTACAGGGGAATTAAAATGAGAATAATTGTTAAATAAAAAGAAGAACTTAGGTGCCACTCAATACTTTTCAAAATATCATAAACCAACTTTTCGTGCAAATATCGTTGTACTAAAACATGAATGTAAATTAAAATTACCTCTAAATTAGTACCTAGTTAGCAAACCACAACTTGATACGAAAGTGCAACTAAATTTATTGGTATTATTACAAACGTTATTCAGTTAAAATTATTACCTATTAATTGCAATTAATCAAGGACCCTTGACAGCTTTCTCCCGCCCCTCGTTCCCAATCTAAATGATTAAATTCCATTGTCAACCAAAACATTAATTAAAGCAAAAGGCAAAATCAATTTTCTCTGAAGAAGTTTCATGTAAAAACAATTTAAAACGAGAATAATCATCTGAAACAAGACAGAAAATAAGTCGTAGCAGCATCAATGAGTTGCAAGCAATGTGGTTTGAAATGCAATAATTAATTCATAATATTAGACGTAGAACCAACCAAGTTTTGTTGTTTTTTATCTAAATTATTATTTATGCATACATTTGAATTAAATGTCCTATATAGGTAAAACTAAATATAAAACATATCGTATAAGAATGTGAACATAGTATAAATATGATTATTACAGAGAAAACAAAACACACCTCCACACTTAATTGAGTATTGATTCAAGATTTGCAAGGTGAAAATGTAAACGTGATTTCAATACGAGTAATAGTTATGTATTTAATCGAATAAATAATATGAATTGCTAACTAAAAACACGACTTTCCTTTCCAGTGGTTCTCTCTTTCAGCGGGAAATAGAGTGCAGGGTAAGTATGCCGTCGCGAGGGTAAGGTTTGAGAAAATCCGCTGAGGTCGGTTTCGCGTCACGCGCGGTACGTGGTACGTTTGTTGTTTTGCCTTTTTATTAGCGTAGCTTTCGTCGGGTTGAGTTAGCGTAGCATACTTTTCGGTGCCGCGTCGGAAATTCGGGAACGCGAAGTACTGACTGATTGAATGAAGAAATACGGAGTAACGTAAAGTAGGTTTCCTCTCCGTATGGTTTTGTTTTGTGACGCGTTTGAAAACGGGCATGTATTGGTGGCTGAAGATTGTAAAGGAGCGTAATCCATTGGAGACCCGCGACCGAAACCCTCTCCAATCTAGCTGGCCGACAAGCAGCCACCGCGTGAATGGATTACGGTGCACGGATTGGTTGACCGGTGGGTACCATCCGTTGGCACTACTCAGACTTAACGTCTAGAACCGATAAGAGGTCGGTTCCTCGTCCGGTCTTAGACATAAAATCATTACAGATAGTAGTTCATGATTCTCCTGACCCATAGTGTTTATTGAAGAATTGCGGGTAGTACTTCTACAGAAGTGGCTTCTTTAGATGTGAATGATTGCCCATTAATTTTGATCGTCAGATTCTGGAACTTTACTAGATAGGACCCATTTAGGACATGATTAGACTCCGGGGTCTCAAGTGTGCCGTTGAATTGGTTCAGGAAAACGACGCCTGATGAAACCTCGTCGATCGTATCCACATGTTGGTTGTTGATATGGTTGCACGTTGCGCTGGCACTTCTAAGTAGGTTTGGGATACAGGTTGTGTTACTGATGTCTATCCTTTGCGATTTTCCACAGATTGACAAATAATTTACTAGTTTACATTCTTTGGAGATACCATAAATTTCATCTTTTTGTTTAAGTATTTTAGCAAATGGAATTTTTGTGATAAATTTTTGTTCCTTTATAGGTTTTAAAAGTAAAGTCTGATACGTTTTTTCAGTTGTAATAGGTATATTTACTATATATAGAATTGTTTTATGATTTGCAATTACTTTAACTTCCGAAAAATCAAGAGCTTCTTCAATATTTGGGTAAGGTAAATTTTCTTTGTCTAAAATATCTGTGGCTGTTTTACATCTGTTTTGGATAATATGAATGAATTTACAATTCCTAATTTGGCCCAATGGATTGCATGATTCAAATCAGTAAGTTCTTCTTTCATGATTTTTAATTTATATTCAACTTCTTGTACCAAATTATTATTTATAACACAATTTTCTTTTAACAATTTTTGAATCTCATTGGTAACCTGAGTAAAATTATTTATTCTTTCGTTGTGAAGCTGATTTATTACAACCTGTTTAATGTTATTTTTTAAAACATCTGTAATTTTTTCTTTGATTGTGACAAAATCCTCGTGGTCTGGGTTCCCTGCTACCCACTTCTACGCTGTACCGATAAAATTTAAGGATCTTTTTACTTTGTGAGGTTTTAGTTTTTTGATTAGAGTTTGTATTTGTTCGAGCTCATGTGAAATGTAACGCGCAAGGGTATGATGTTGCATCGATGGGAGATTGGTGATCGTGTGGATATCTGATGCGAGTTTGTCACATTGGTCCAAGTCAATTACGTGGATTAGTTTGAAATTTCCGTCCTGTAATTTGCCTTGTCCTAAGTCGAATGTTATCACTTGTGAATTGGAGAAGTCCACAATTTGGATGTTTGAGGAAGCGGTGTGAACAGTACATCTGAAAGGAAGTTAATTTTTAATTCTGTCCTTATGCACAATCTTGCCTGATTCAGTAACTACAGTGGAGGTGTTATTTTCTTTCACGACTTCTTGTTTATACCTAGCTGTTATTTTGGAACCTTTGCGCTTGTTTTGCTTGACATATATTACCTGTCCTGGTTGGTAGTCTTTTGTTTGTTGTCGGTTCTTGTTGTGATATTTTATGTCCTTGTGCTGTTTTAGTTTCAGCCTTTCAATATTGTTCATTCGAGCTCTTTCTAGGTCTTCGGGGTTTATTTGAGGATTTCTCCCAAAATACAGTTCTATGGGTTTTTTCCCGTAACAAAATGTATCGTGAAATTGTACTCGTTAACGGTTCCTCAAAAGACTTTTGAGGGTCTTCTTCTCTCAAACACCTCATAATTTCTATAAGGGTAGAGTTCCATCGTTCTACTTGGCCATCTACTTCACTTTTGTAGGGCGGGGTACGATAAACCTTGACATAGTCTTCTATCAAGGATGCCAGTGATGCAGATCTTAGTGCAGCCTCGTTCTCTATGACGACATTTTCGGGAACCTAAAAGGCAAAGAGGATGTCCGTCAAAGGTTCTCTTATATCTTCAATCGCTCAAGAAGGAAGTACTTTGGCTTTCGCGAATTTGCTGAATTTATCTATTGCCGTTAAGACACGGTTCTTTTCAGTGAGAAATATATCTAATTGAACAGTATGTCGAGGGTAATTGGGAATCGGTGTTGGCTAAAAGAACGATTTATTTGGATGGCGATCGTACTTATTTTCCTTGCAGACAGTACACTTATTCACGAAACTTTTGATCTTAGCGGCCATTTAAGGGAAGTAGAAATTTTCAAGAAGCTGTAGCCTATTCTCCTCTGCATTGCGGTGAGCTCTTTTGTGGGTCTCTATTATCCTTCTTGCTCTACTTCGTTAGTTATATCTTCAACGATTTTCTGAGTGAACCGTATTCTGTAGCTCAAAAGGTGGAGTGGATAAATTTCCTGTATCAGTCCCATAGTCGTTTTGTCAGTTAGTAGTCCGTTTATAGTATTACGATCGAGGTATCTTTTAAACGCATTAATAATATCAGTTTCTGTATATTGTGGCTGAATAAAAATATGTCTTCTATAATTTTCGAACGGGCTGACAATTTGATAACTATACCGATTTTCAATATAAGTTGGTTGCGGAAGACATTGGTTGGGATTTCAACTGATGGAACTAGGTTTTCGGATGAACTATCAGCACTGTGTTGTGTGCTGGTAAAAGCGTGTACCTCAGAAGTAAATGAAGGTCTTGACAAGGCATCTGCGACTACATTTGCCTTGCCAGGTTTGTACCTTAACTCATAACCATATTCTTCTAAAATGTCTTTCCACCTTTTCAGCTTCATATTAGTGTTTTTGTTGCTTAAGGCAAATGAAAGCGGTTGATGATCCGTAAATATCTTTACTTTCAGTGAGCCATATAAATAATTTCTTAAAGAATGCAATGCCCATATAATAGCCAAGATTTCTTTTTCGTTGGTGGCATAGCTTTCCTCTGTTTTTGAGAGTGTTCTTGATAGAAACGTTATTGGCTTATTAGCCAGAAAGTAAAGTTCGTACGGACGCCCAATTACAAAAAGGACCTGGTGCAAAGTAGGAGAGGCAGAAGCCGCGATGAAGACCCCCGCAGCAGGCACTGCTTGTCAAGCCCCAAGATGGCCGATCCTACGCGGTGGTGCTGCGGGACATCAGGGGAAATGTAGAGCCCGAAGACACCAATACTACCATTAAAGCAGTACGACCAACGCGGTCGGGCCACATACTGGTCGAATCCGGAGCAGAGGCCGGCAATAAAGATGCATTCTGTGACGCAGTAAAGAAAGTCCTCGGCAAAAGCGCAACTATAGCCCCGCTCGAGCCGATGGCAACGATCGAAATACGAGACATAGACTGCGTGACGGATCTGGCCGAGGTAGAAGAGGCCATCAAAAAGGAGTTCCCTAGCGTGGGAAGGATCAAAGCGAGACTGACACCAGAAAACAACAGGCGACAACGCATGGCCATAGTTGACTTGACCGAAAAGGACGCCGAACAATTCCTGAACAAGGGCAAAGTATGAATTGGGTGGGTTGTCTGTAGGATACGGCGAAGAGCAACGCCTCTTCAATGTTTCAAATGCCTTGGTTATGGTCACACCACACAAGTATGCAAAGGACCCGATAGGAGTTCCCTATGTTACAAATGCGGTGAAACGGGTCATCAAAGAAAAGAGTGTACGAAGGAGGCACACTGTATTCTTTGCAAGGATGCTGATCCAAAACTTGATTTTGGACACGTCTTGGGATCAGGAAAATGCCGGGTGTTCCAGGAAGCCCTAGCCAAGGCAAAATCAGAGCTTCGATGACCCGCATCCTGCAGCTAAGCCTACACCGCAGCTCAACCGCCCAAAATCTGCTTGAGCAGTTTGTGAGGGACATGACTTCTTGCTGCTGAGTGAGCAACACCATAGTAAAAGTTCTGCATTATGGCACTCTGATGAAACTGGTACTGCCGCTATCTGGGTTCGGAACAGTGACTTTCAGGCGGAGAGTTGTGGACGGGGGGATGGTTTCGGGTGGGTTCAGTGCTCAGGGATCACCTTCTTTAGTGTGTACCTAACGCCTAACGAGTCGATATCATCTTTCCAAGCCAAGCTTAATGCTCTGGAGGGCGCTGTCTCGAACGCAGAGGGCAAAGTGCTCGTTGGGGGCGACTTCAATGCTAAAGCAATCGAATGGGGCATGCCTCAGACGGATCCGCGGGGAAAATGAATCCTGGAAATGGCGGCCAGGATGGCCCTTGTCGTACTAAACTCCGGAAATACGCCGACTTTCCGCCGTATTGGCTGTGAGGGAACCATACTGACGTGACATTCGCCTTGGAGTCCTTAGTACGGAGGATACACAACTGGAAAGTATTAGAGGACTACTCAGCCAGTGATCACCAGTGCATTCTGCTTGAGATAAGTGATGCTGTCTCCCGACGTCCATGCTCTCGGCCTTCTACGACTGGATGGAACATTGGAAGGATGGACGTCGAGAGGTTCGACAAGGTTCTCACAGCAGTTGAGCCGCTGCAGGAAGCTTTGGAGGGGACGGAAGAAATGGCAGCTCAAGACGTGGTGAACTCTACTATGAGCATAATCACGACTGCTTGCTGCGCTTCTATGCCCCGTCGAAGACCCCGGCACGGCAAGCCCCCAGTGTACTGGTGGTCTACTGAAATCGCTGAAAAGCGGAGCGAGTGTCACAAGCTTCGGCGTGAGGCTCAACGGATGCGGAACCGTGACGAGGCATGCAACCAGGTGGCAGCATATAAATTGACCAGGAAATGCCTTCGCAAACTGATCAACAATAGCAAGGCTCGCTGCTGGCAAGACCTAGTGGACAATGTGAACAAGGATCCGTGGGGCCTTGGCTACAAGCTGGTCATGGGGAAACTTGGTGCCCTACGGAAGCCTTGTATACATGACGCGGAAAAGATGGACGCGATAGTGCGGGGACTCTTCCCCACCCATCCCGTCCGTGTTGACGCTGTCCATGGTGAAACAGCAGTAGAGTGCCCACTCTTCACACAGCTGGAACTGGAGGAGGCAGTCCTCTCCTTGAAAGCGAGCATGGCTCCAGGTCCAGATGGTGTTCCAGAAGAGATGTTGCGGCTCGTCTATCACCTTGTCCTCACTTGCTGCTCAGCACATTCAACGCTTGCCTACGGGACGGGGTTTTCCCGGTACGATGAAAGGTGTCGAGGCTCGTGCTGGTCAGCAAGGGGAAGGGAAATCCCGAATCGCGGTCTGCATACCGCCCGTTATGCATGCTAGACACGGCTGGGAAAGTGCTAGAGAAACTCATCAAGGGAAGACTCACTGACGCGATTCGTGCTGCTGGGGACCTATCTTCTCGGCAGTACGGCTTTAGAGCAGGACGTTCTACCATTGATGCGATTGCAGAGGTGGTGAACGCGGTCCAAAAGGCAGAGGCATATAGTCGCACCAAGCAACGGATCGTCCTGTTGGTGACATTCGACGTCAGGAATGCCTTCAACTCCGCTAGATGGGTGGATATTCTGGACACGCTGGAAAACTCTTTTCAAGTTCCAGAATATCTAATGCGGCTTTTGAGGAACTAACTAAAGGACCGAAGCCTGCTCTACGACACGACACAGGGCCAACGAAGGATGAAAATTACATCGGGTGTTGCCCAGGGATCTATCCTTGGTCCGGACCTGTGGAACGTGTCTGACGACGGGCTACTGAGACTTGAGATGCCAGAGGCTATGCGGATGATGTTGCGGCTCTGGTCGCTGGACGCACCATTGAACAAGCGCAACTTAGGCTAGGTATGCTAATGCGCCGAGTGAGGGACTGGATGACTGCTCGCGGGCTCAGTTTAGCACTGGAGAAAACCAAAGTGGTCATCTTGACAAAAAAGAGAATCCCTAGAGTAAGGATGATCAGTATTGGAGATATACAAATCGAATCGAAGCCAGCGGTGAAGTACCTGGGGCTACTGATCGATTTGAAGATGAGTTTCTCTGAGCAAATCAGGGCAACGGCTGAGAAGGCTGCTTCGGGAATATCGGCCCTGAGTCGACTTATGGCCAACGTAGGGGGACCCAGCCCATCAAGAAGACCCCTCTTGATGAGTGCTGTAGGGTCAGTGCTACTGTACGGAGCACAAGTATGGGGCGACGCTCTCAGCAAGGAGGTATACCGAAAAGAGAGAGGTATACCGAAAAGTGAGAGTTATTGCAGGCGTGATACCTGTCGCCTTCCTTGCTAGAGAGCATCGCGCTATTTACCTGCGCCGAAACGACGATGTGAGGGAGATAGTTGTCCGCGAGGAGAGACAACGCTCGCTCAACGATTGGCAGCAGACTTGGGTGAATTGCACGAAGGGAAGGAGGACTGCGCGCCTCATCCCAGATGTGAGACCGTGGCTAAATCGAAGACATGGTGAGACTGACTTCTATCTGACCCAGCTTTTGAGCGGGCACGGGTGTTTTCAGTCTTACCTGCACAAGATCGGTAAGTCACGGTCTCCCGATTGTCGGTTTTGCCCAGGAGAGGAGGACAATGCCTGTCACACATTTTTTGCGTGTACAAAATGGGTCAGGCTACCGGGAGACGGGATAGCTCACCCCGGATAATATAGTTGCGGTGATGCTCGAATCGGTTGACAAATGGAACCAGTTGGCACATTATGCTCGGGCAGTCCTAAAATATAAAAGGGACTCACAGCAGCCGGGGGTGCTGGGGCTGGGGGATCGCTCTTCTGGCATTTCCTCTTCCCCTCTCCCCTCCCGCTAGGAAAGGGACTCCCCAGCTTGAAGGCGCCCCACGGCGTAACAAAACGAGACCTGGCCCGAAGTAATGTGTCAAACGGTTCCAGGCTGGGTTCTCAGGTTGACAGGGGAGGTGTTTAGTGGGTAGTCCAGTCGCGCATGGGAGTCCCACACTCTGTGAATAAATAGCATTCACCTCCCTACCACGAAAAAAAAAATTAGCTTATTATCCTGTGACAGAACAGCTCCTATGGCATAGTTCGAAGCGTCAGTTGTTAATTCGAACTTCTTTTTGAAGTCAGGGTGAGATAGTATGACTTCCATTTATATTAGGGAACTTTTCAAATTGTTGAATGCTTTCATTGCATCCTCATCTGACTCAATTTTAAGAGATTTGGAAAGATTTTTGGACACATGTCCATCTTCCCCTCTTAAAAGGGATGTCAGAGGCTTTGCAATTTTCGCATGATCTCTTATGAAACGGAGATAGTACCCTGACATTCCTAAAAAGGAACGGAGATCTTTGAGTGTCTTCGGTGGAGGAAAATCGATAATAGCCTTTACCTTTTTTGGGTTTGTTTTAATGCCATCTTTGGTGACGACATAGCCTAAAAATTCAATTTCTTCTTTGAAGAACTCGCATTTATCTAGCTGTATTTTTAGATTAGCATTTTCTAAGATCTTTAGCACTTTCTTGAGATTTTGCAGATATTCTTCCTCGTTTTTACCAAAAATAATAATATCGTCAATATAGATATAGCAACATTCTCCAATAACTTCGCGCAAATTGTCGTCTAAAGCTTGTTGAAAAATAGCTGGTCCATTTTTAAGGCCAAATGGTAGACGAATGAACTCAAATTTTCCATTATGTATGGAGAACGCAGTTTTCTCGATGTCAATTTCCCTAAGGAAATTTGATGGAAACCGCTTTTTAAATCTAGGATTAAAAATATCTCATTTTCTCCTAGGTTCGCAAGAACGCTATTGATTTCGGGGATTGGATATGCATCTGAAATTGTGACTATATTAAGTTTTCGGTAATCTATTACTAGCTAATATTTCTTTTCACCAGAAGCGTCATCCTTCTTGGGGACTACCCAAACTGGTGAATTATAGGGTGATTTGGAGGGTCTTATAATTCCATCTTGTAGTAGCTTGGCTATCTGCTTTTGGACTACACCCCTAAGGGCCATCGGATAGGGATATGATTTAGAATAGATTGGTTCGTTGGTGGTTGTGCGAATTTCACCTTTCACCCTCGTGGTGTATGTTAAGTTTTGGGTGCCTTGTTATTATAGTCACGAGTTTATTAGTCTGATCTTTGTTTAAATGCGAGGTTCTTATGTTGATGTTGTTAACCGTGCGGGATATGTGCTGCTTGAGTGGAATTTGAATATTTGATAAAATCGTCATATAGTTATCATTGGTATGTATAATTGCTTTAATTTTTTTAGAGTATCGTTTCCTATTATACCATCAAAAGATATTAAACTAGGAAGTATATAAAATTTAAGTTTATGCGTAAGTGTTCCCAAAGGTTGTATGCAGGAATGATCCGTTATACGGATATTTCATCCTACAGGATTTGCAAATAAATGTATTTCATTTGGAATAGGGTTTCTGATATGACGGGGTTGACCATAGTTATTGTTTCAGCTGGTATCTATGAGAAATTTTAGTACCTCTCCGTTTCGAGATGTATGTTCGAAATAAGGAAGCGAAGAGCGTTTTAGTCTAAATACTCAGGTTCAGGATTATCGTTTGATTCTATGTACTCATCTAGTGGTTGTTCATAGTTTTGGTCTTCGTGATTAATTTCCTCTGTGTAATCTTCTATCGTCTTGTCATTGTCGTCAGCTGTTTCGGTGCAGAAAATCCTCTGTATTTTATTAGGAACATGAACCTGTTGAGAGGGTAATCGCTTTTGAAGATGTACATTGTTGCGTGGTCGATTCATATAATTGATATTTCTTGGTCTCATTGAAGGATCGACGTCCATTGGTTCTGGCCTAGGTTGTGGTTTAGGGGGTAGTTGCCAGGCATTCTGAAAGTTATGTGGGAAACGTAATTGTTGATTCGGGTTCTGCCTAAAGGGTTGTATGGCCCGGGGGTTATAAAGAAGTTGAGGATAGAATTGTCGTCTAAGGGCTGGTATTAGTGAAGGTTGTGAATGGTTTATATTTCTTCGAGGTGGAATGGGAGGTGCAGTGTCTGGGAATGATTTTCGGTTTCCGGTCTAAGAACAGTTAGCATGGTGAATCCTGTAATCAACATTTTGTAATTTCAGGCAGAGGTGCAAGGCTTTTTTTGTGGTAGGGAGGTGAATGCTATTTATGCATAGAGTGTGGGACTCCCATGCGCGACTGGACTACCAACTAATCACCTCCCCTGTCAACCTGAGAACCCAGCCTGGAACCGTTTGACACATTACTTCGGGCCAGGTCTCGTTTTGTTACGCCGTGGGGCGCCTTCAAGCTGGGGAGTCCTTTTCCTAGCGGGAGGGGAGAGGGGAAGAGGAAATGCCAGAAGAGCGATCCCCCAGCCCCAGCACCCCCGGCTGCTGTGAGTCCCTTTTATATTTTCGGACTGCCCAAGCATAATATGCCACCTGGTTCCATTTGTCAACCGATTCGAGCATCACCGCAACTATATTATCCGGGGTGAGCTCTCCCGTCTCCCGATAGAGTTCTCTTCGCAGCCTGACCCATTTTGTACACGCAAAAAATGTGTGACAGGCATTGTCCTCCTCTCCTGGGCAAAACCGACAATCGGGAGACCGTGACTTACCGATCTTGTGCAGGTAAGACTGAAAACACCCGTGCCCGCTCAAAAGCTGGGTCAGATAGAAGTCAGTCTCACCATGTCTTCGATTTAGCCACGGTCTCACATCCGGGATGAGGCAAGCAGTCCTCCTTCCCTTCGTGCAATTCACCCAAGACTGCTGCCCATCGTTGAGCGAGCGCTGTTTCTCCTCGCGGACAACTATCTCCCTCGCATCGTCGTTTCGGCGCAGGTAAATAGCGCGGTGCTCTCTTGCAAGGAGGGCGACGGTATCACGCCTGCAATCACTCTCACCACCGAGTCGGAGACTGTTGGATACGAAGATGCAATTCTCAGTGCTCCTCTTCTCTGTACCTGTGCCAAACGTTTTCGGTATACCTCCTTGCTGAGAGCTTCGCCCCATACCTCTGCTCCGTACAGTAGCACTGACCCTACAGCACTCATCAAGAAGCGTCTTCTTGATGGGCTGGGTCCCCCTACGTTGGCCATAAGTCGACTCAGGGCCGATATTCCCGAAGCAGCCTCCTCAGCCGTTGCCCTGATTTGCTCAGAGAAACTCATCTTCAAGTCGATCAGTAGCCCCAGGTACTTCACCGCTGGCTTCGATTCGATTTGTATATCTCCAATACTGATCATCCTTACTCTAGGGATTCTCTTTTTTGTCAAGATGACCACTTTGGTTTTCTCCAGTGCTAAACTCAGCCCGCGAGCATTCATCCAGTCCCTCACTCGGCGCATTAGCATACCTAGCCTAAGTTGCGCTTGTTCAACGGTGCGTCCAGTGACCAGAGCCGGAACATCATCCGCATAGCCGACCAAGTGCGACTCATCTGGCATCTCAAGTCTCTGTAGCCCATCGTAAGATACGTTCCACAGGTCCGGACCAAGGATAGATCCCTGGGCAACACCCGATGTAATTTCCATTCTTCGTTGGTCCTGTGTCGTGTCGTAGAGCAGGCTTCGGTCCTTTAGGTAGTTCCTCAAAAGCCGCATTAGATATTCTGGAACTTGAAAAGAGTTTTCCAGCGTGTCCAGAATATCCACCCATCTAGCGGAGTTGAAGGCATTCCTGACGACGAGTATCACCAACAGGACGATCCGTCGCTTGGTGTGACTATATTCCTCTGCCTTTTGGACCGCGTTCACCACCTCTGCAATCGCATCAATGTTAGAACGTCCTGCTCTAAAGCCGTACTGCCGAGAAGATAGGTCCCCAGCAGCACGAATCGCGTCAGTGAGTCTTCCCTTGATGAGTTTCTCTAGCACTTTCCCACCCGTGTCTAGCATGCATAACGGGCGGTATGCAGACCGCGATTCGGGATTTCCCTTCCCCTTGCTGATCAGCACGAGCCTCTATACCTTTCATCGTACCGGGAAAACCCCGTCCCGTAGGCAAGCGTTGAATGTGCTGAGCAGCAAGTCAGGACTATGGTGATAGACGAGCCGCAACACCTCTTCTGGAACACCATCTAGACCTGGAGCCTTCCTCGCTTTCAAGGAGAGGACTGCCTCCTCCAGTTCCAGCTGTGTGAAGAGTGGGCACTCTACTGCTGTTTCGCCATGGACAGCGTCAACACGGACGGGATGGGTGGGGAAGAGTCCCCGCACTATCGTGTCCATCTTTTCCGCGTCATGTATACAAGGCTTCCATAGGGCACCAAGTTTCCCCATGACCAGCTTGTAGCCAAGGCCCCACGGATCCTTGTTCACATTGTCCACTAGGTCTTGCCAGCAGCGAGCCTTGCTATTGTTGATCAGTTTGCGAAGGCATTTCCAGGCCAATTTATATGCTGCCACCTGGTAGCATGCCTCGTCACGGTTCCGCACACGTTGAGCCTCACGCCGAAGCTTGTGACACTCCCTCCGCTTTTCAGCGATTTCAGTAGACCACCAGTACACTGGGGGCTTGCCGTGCCGGGGTCTTCGACGGGGCATGGAAGCGCAGCAAGCAGTCGTGATTATGCTCAAAGTAGAGTTCACCACGTCTTGAGCTGCCAGTTCTTCCGTCTTCTCCGAAGCTCCCTGCAGCGACTCACCTGCTGTGAGCACCTCGACGAACCTCTCGACGTCCATCCTTCCGATGTTCCATCCAGTCGTAGAAGGCCGAGAGCACGGACGTCGGGAGACAGCATCACTTATCTCAAGCAGAATGCACTGGTGATCACTGGCTGAGTAGTCCTCTAATACTTTCCAGCTGTGTATCCTCCGTACTAAGGACTCCGAGGCGAATGTCACGTCCCGTATGGTTCCCTTACAGCCAATACAGCGGAAAGTCGGCGTGTTTCCGGAGTTTAGTACGACGAGGGCCGTCCTGGCCACCATTTCCAGGATTCGTTTCCCCCGCGGATCCATCTGAGACATGCCCCATTCGATTGCTTTAGCATTGAAGTCGCCCCCAACGAGCACTTTGCCCTCTGCGTTCGAGACAGCGCCCTCCAAAGCATTAAGCTTGGCTTGGAAAGATGATATCGACTCGTTAAGCGTTAGATACACACTAAAGAAGGTGATCCCTGAGCACCGAACCCACCCGAAACCATCCCCCCGTCCACAACTCTCCGCCTGAAAGTCACTGTTCCAAACCCAGATAGCAGCAGTACCAGTTTCATCAGAGTACCATAATGCAGGACTTTTATTATGGTGTTGCTCACTCAGCAGCAAGAAGTCATGTCCCTCACAAACTGCTCAAGCATATTTTGGGCGGTTGAACTGCGGTGTAGGCTTAGCTGCAGGATGCGGGTCATCGGAGCTCTGATTTTGCCTTCGCTAGGGCTTCCTGGAACACCCGGCATTTTCCTGATCCCAAGACGTGTCCAAAATCAAGTTTTGGATCAGCATCCTTGCAAAGAATACAGTGTGCCTCCTTCGTACACTCTTTTCTTTGATGACCCGTTTCACCGCATTTGTAACATAGGGAACTCCTATCGGGTCCTTTGCATACTTGTGTGGTGTGACCATAACCAAGGCATTTGAAACATTGAAGAGGCGTTGCTCTTTGCCGTATCCTACAGACAACCCACCCAATTCGTACTTTGCCCTTGTTCAGGAATTGTTCGGCGTCCTTTTCGGTCAAGTCATCTATGGCCATGCGTTGTCCCCTGTTGTTTTCTGGTGTCAGTCTCGCTTTGATCCTTCCCACGCTAGGGAACTCCTTTTTGATGGCCTCTTCTACCTCGGCCAGATCCGTCACGCAGTCTATGTCTCGTATTTCGATCGTTGTCATCGGCTCGAGCGGGGCTATAGTTGCGCTTTTGCTGAGGACTTTCTTTACTGCGTCACAGAATAATTCTTTTTTGCCGGCTTCTGCTCTGAATTCGACCAATATGTGGCCCGACCGCGTTGGTCGTACTGCTTTAATGGTAGTATTGGTGTCTTCGGGCCTTGCGTTTCGCTCCTTTTGTAAGCACTGTCTGGAACCCCTGATCTAGTGCTCCACGACTTCAAGTTCCTCTTCCTTCCTTCTTTTATCGCAATCTCCTTTGATTGGGCTAGACGCCATTCTTTTATTGACGTTTAATGGTGGAGCTATCTGCGCGTTGCCTTTAGATTTCGCCCCAAGCGCCTCTTTAGCCTTCTTTTCGTCTTCGGCATTTAACCAGCTCCTCCGATAGTGCCTTATGCGATCTAGGAGCTCCTCTAGTTCAAGGAGCCCTTCCTTTGCTGCTTTGCTGATTTTTGGGGAGTCGCATGCAACTTGTATTCTTTTCAGAGCATCTCCCGCTTTTCGGAGTAGTCTTTCTTCTTCGTATCGCTGGGCCGCAATTGTACCTTGCAACCATCCTTGGGAGAGGTTATCGCGTTCCGTTTCCGAGTGCAGTACTTCCGCCACATTTTCAACTTTGGCGGTGCATTCACGCGGTGTCTGGTAACTCTTTGCTTTTAGTGCCGTAATCTCCTCGTTGGCTTCTGGATTTTTCGTTGCAATGTCGGGGTTGCGACCCTTGCATCGGCCGCTTCGGTAACGATCGCAGCAGTGACAATCGAATTTTCGGTGCTCTTTATGTTATCTCCCACCGCTCGAACACCTGAAGTGTCCTGCAGAGTTTCCCGTTTCTCCTTGATAGGACGCTCGGGCGTTCGCATAATTTTTTTGCTGCGCCCGAACGCCACAGGAATCTCAGTCTGTATTCTCCATTTTTCGTCCGTCTTCACTGTTGTTGTGTTAGTCTTCGTTTTTGTCGTTGTTAGTACCGCTCGCGATGTACTGTTGACATCGTGGCTGCAACCGCTGGTTGCGTCGTCGTTATTATTTTTCGTTTCTTTTTCTGGGTATTTGTGGTCTTTTGATTTTGTTTCCTCTAGTTTTGTTGGGTCCCCCCTCGGAGCTGCTATCTCCGTTCGTGTATGTAGTCGCCTTTTTGGTCCCATGGTTATCTTTGCAGAGCAGGGAGGCCATGCGAGGGTTGGCACAAGCCCTTATGGGGACAAGTGCTCAGAGCCAGACCAGCGCTAATCGGGAGTCCGTCTCAACCAAACCTACACCACCAACCCAATGGTGCGAACTTCGAACGTACTCCGAGGCCTGCCAAGGTTTTACCGGGACGGAGACGGTATGATAGTTGAATTGGAGCCGTTCACAGACGAGTTTCACCTCGGCGCTACTGTGCAAAGCAACTAGGTCCAAACCATCACATCCGCCTGCCCAAAGCGTTATTTCCAGTTCGTTGTCCAAAGCGTAGTGCAGATCCAATCAGAGTCGTTACCTGTCATCCCAGGAGGGAACCTCACGGCGCCCCCCATATCCTCGGGTCCGTGGGGGCGGCGCTCCCCAAAGAATGCCAGCCTCCAAGAGTGCTCTTGTCATCCGGCATTCAAGGCTTGTGGTAGGTCTTTAGGCTCTCGGATGCTCAAGAGTTTTGGTAACTCACCCTTAA